>CM026397.1:19297272-19475305 GCA_014843695.1 Archivesica marissinica | reverse complement strand
TGTAACTGATAATATACCAGCAGTATCACAGTCTGCAACTGATAACAAACCAGCAGCATCACAGTCTGTAACTGATAATATACCAGCAGTATCACAGTCTGTAACTGATAACAAACCAGCAGCATCACAGTCTGTAACTGATAACAAACCAGCAGCATCACAGTCTGTAACTGATAACAAACCAGCAGCATCACAGTCTGTAACTGATAACAAACCAGCAGCATCACAGTCTGTAACTGATAACAAACCAGCAGCATCACAGTCTGTAACTGATAACAAACCAGCAGCATCACAGTCTGTAACTGATAACAAACCAGCAGCATCACAGTCTGTAACTGATAACAAACCAGCAGCATCACAGTCTGTAACTGATAACAAACCAGCAGCATCACAGTCTGTAACTGATAACATACCAGCAGTATCACAGTCTGCAACTGATAACAAACCTGCAGCATCACAGTCTGTAACTGATAATAAACCAGCAGTATCACAGTCTGTAACTGATAACAAACCAGCAGCATCACAGTCTGTAACTGATAACAAACCAGCAGCATCACAGTCTGTAACTGATAACAAACCAGCAGTGTCACAGTCTGCAACTGATAATATACCAGCAGCATCACAGTCTGTAACTGATAACATACCAGCAGTATCAGTCTGTAACTGATAACAAACCAGCAGTATCACAGTCTGTAACTGATAACAAACCAGCAGCATCACAGTCTGTAACTGATAATATACCAGCAGTATCACAGTCTGTAACTGATAACAAACCAGCAGCATCACAGTCTGTAACTGATAATATACCAGCAGTATCACAGTCTGCAACTGATAACAAACCAGCAGCGTCACAGTCTGTAACTGATAATATACCAGCAGTATCACAGTCTGCAACTGATAACAAACCAGCAGCATCACAGTCTGTAACTGATAATATACCAGCAGTATCACAGTCTGTAACTGATAACAAACCAGCAGCATCACAGTCTGTAACTGATAACAAACCAGCAGTATCACAGTCTGTAACTGATAACAAACCAGCAGCATCACAGTCTGTAACTGATAACAAACCAGCAGCATCACAGTCTGTAACTGATAACAAACCAGCAGCATCAGTCTGTAACTGATAACAAACCAGCAGCATCACAGTCTGTAACTGATAACAAACCAGCAGCATCACAGTCTGTAACTGATAACAAACCAGCAGCATCACAGTCTGTAACTGATAACAAACCAGCAGCATCACAGTCTGTAACTGATAACAAACCAGCAGTATCACAGTCTGTAACTGATAACAAACCAGCAGCATCACAGTCTGTAACTGATAACAAACCAGCAGCATCACAGTCTGTAACTGATAACAAACCAGCAGCATCACAGTCTGTAACTGATAACAAACCAGCAGTGTCACAGTCTGCAACTGATAATATACCAGCAGCATCACAGTCTGTAACTGATAACATACCAGCAGTATCACAGTCTGTAACTGATAACAAACCAGCAGCATCACAGTCTGTAACTGATAATATACCAGCAGTATCACAGTCTGTAACTGATAACAAACCAGCAGCATCACAGTCTGTAACTAATAACCAGCAGTATCACAGTCTGAATGATAACAAACCAGCAGCATCACAGTCTGTAACTGATAACAAACCAGCAGTATCACAGTCTGTAACTGATAACAAACCAGCAGCATCACAGTCTGTAACTGATAACAAACAGCATACAGTCTGTAACTGATAACAAACCAGCAGCATCACAGTCTGTAACTGATAATAAACCAGCAGTATCACAGTCTGCAACTGATAACAAACCAGCAGCATCACAGTCTGTAACTGATAACAAACCAGCAGTATCACAGTCTGTAACTGATAACAAACCAGCAGCATCACAGTCTGTAACTGATAACAAACCAGCAGCATCACAGTCTGTAACTGATAACAAACCAGCAGCATCACAGTCTGTAACTGATAACAAACAGCAGCATCACAGTCTGTAACTGATAACAAACCAGCAGCATCACAGTCTGTAACTGATAACAAACCAGCAGCATCACAGTCTGTAACTGATAACAAACCAGCAGCATCACAGTCTGTAACTGATAACAAACCAGCAGCATCACAGTCTGTAACTGATAACAAACCAGCAGCATCACAGTCTGTAACTGATAACAAACCAGCAGCATCACAGTCTGTAACTGATAACAAACCAGCAGCATCACAGTCTGTAACTGATAACAAACCAGCAGCATCACAGTCTGTAACTGATAACAAACCAGCAGCATCACAGTCTGAACTGATAATAAACCAGCAGCATCAGTCTGTAACTGATAACAAACCAGCAGCATCACAGTCTGTAACTGATAACAAACCAGCAGTATCACAGTCTGCAACTGATAACAAACCAGCAGCATCACAGTCTGTAACTGATAACAAACCAGCAGCATCACAGTCTGTAACTGATAACAAACCAGCAGCATCACAGTCTGTAACTGATAACAAACCAGCAGCATCACAGTCTGTAACTGATAACAAACCAGCAGTCACAGTCTGTAACTGATAACAAACCAGCAGTATCACAGTCTGTAACTGATAACAAACCAGCAGCATCACAGTCTGTAACTGATAACAAACCAGCAGTATCACAGTCTGTAACTGATAACAAACCAGCAGCATCACAGTCTGTAACTGATAACAAACCAGCAGCATCACAGTCTGTAACTGATAACAAACCAGCAGCATCACAGTCTGTAACTGATAATATACCAGCAGTATCACAGTCTGTAACTGATAACAAACCAGCAGCATCACAGTCTGTAACTGATAACAAACCAGCAGCATCACAGTCTGTAACTGATAACAAACCAGCAGCATCACAGTCTGTAACTGATAACAAACCAGCAGCATCACAGTCTGTAACTGATAACAAACCAGCAGCATCACAGTCTGTAACTGATAACAAACCAGCAGCATCACAGTCTGTAACTGATAACAAACCAGCAGCATCACAGTCTGTAACTGATAACAAACCTGCAGCATCACAGTCTGTAACTGATAACAAACCTGCAGCATCACAGTCTGCAACTGATAACAAACCAGCAGCATCACAGTCTGCAACTGATAATAAACCAGCAGCATCAGTCTGTAACTGATAACAAACCAGCAGTATCAGTCTGTAACTGATAACAAACCAGCAGTATCACAGTCTGTAACTGATAACAAACCAGCAGCATCACAGTCTGTAACTGATAACAAACCAGCAGCATCACAGTCTGTAACTGATAACAAACCAGCAGTATCACAGTCTGTAACTGATAACAAACCAGCAGCATCACAGTCTGTAACTGATAACAAACCAGCAGTATCACAGTCTGTAACTGATAACAAACCAGCAGCATCACAGTCTGTAACTGATAATATACCAGCAGTATCACAGTCTGTAACTGATAACAAACCAGCAGCATCACAGTCTGTAACTGATAATATACCAGCAGTATCACAGTCTGCAACTGATAACAAACCAGCAGCATCACAGTCTGTAACTGATAACATACCAGCAGTATCACAGTCTGTAACTGATAACAAACCAGCAGCATCACAGTCTGTAACTGATAACAAACCAGCAGTATCAGTCTGTAACTGATAACAAACCAGCAGCATCACAGTCTGTAACTGATAATATACCAGCAGTATCACAGTCTGTAACTGATAACAAACCAGCAGCGTCACAGTCTGTAACTGATAACAAACCAGCAGTATCACAGTCTGTAACTGATAACAAACCAGCAGCATCACAGTCTGTAACTAATAACAAACCAGCAGCATCACAGTCTGTAACTGATAACAAACCAGCAGCATCACAGTCTGTAACTGATAACAAACCTGCAACATCACATTCTGTAACTGATAACAAACCTGCAGCATCACAGTCTGCAACTGATAACAAACCTGCAGCGTCACAGTCTGCAACTGATAATAAACCAGCAGCATCACAGTCTGTAACTGATAACAAACCCGCAGCATCACAGTCTATAACTGATAACAAACCAGCAGTATCACAGTCTGCAACTGGTAACAAACCAGCAGCATCACAGTCTGTAACTGATAACAAACCCGCAGCATCACAGTCTGTAACTGATAACAAACCAGCAGCATCACAGTCTGTAACTGATAACAAACCAGCAGTGTCACAGTCTGCAACTGATAATATACCAGCAGCATCAGTCTGTAACTGATAACAAACCCGCAGCGTCACAGTCTATAACTGATAACAAACCAGCAGTATCACAGTCTGCAACTGGTAACAAACCAGCAGCATCACAGTCTGTAACTGATAACAAACCCGCAGCATCACAGTCTGTAACTGATAACAAACCAGCAGTGTCACAGTCTGCAACTGATAATATACCAGCAGCATCACAGTCTGTAACTGATAACATACCAGCAGTATCAGTCTGTAACTGATAACAAACCAGCAGTATCACAGTCTGTAACTGATAACAAACCAGCAGTATCAGTCTGTAACTGATAACAAACCAGCAGCATCACAGTCTGTAACTGATAATATACCAGCAGTATCACAGTCTGTAACTGATAACAAACCAGCAGCATCACAGTCTGTAACTGATAATATACCAGCAGTATCACAGTCTGCAACTGATAACAAACCTGCAGCGTCACAGTCTGTAACTGATAATATACCAGCAGTATCACAGTCTGTAACTGATAACAAACCAGCAGCATCACAGTCTGTAACTGATAATATACCAGCAGTATCACAGTCTGCAACTGATAACAAACCTGCAGCGTCACAGTCTGTAACTGATAATATACCAGCAGTATCACAGTCTGTAACTGATAACAAACCAGCAGCATCACAGTCTGTAACTAATAACAAACCAGCAGCATCACAGTCTGTAACTGATAACAAACCAGCAGCATCACAGTCTGTAACTGATAACAAACCAGCAGCATCACAGTCTGTAACTGATAACAAACCTGCAACATCACATTCTGTAACTGATAACAAACCTGCAGCATCACAGTCTGCAACTGATAACAAACCTGCAGCATCACAGTCTGCAACTGATAATAAACCAGCAGCATCAGTCTGTAACTGATAACAAACCCGCAGCGTCACAGTCTATAACTGATAACAAACCAGCAGTATCACAGTCTGCAACTGGTAACAAACCAGCAGCATCACAGTCTGTAACTGATAACAAACCCGCAGCATCACAGTCTGTAACTGATAACAAACCAGCAGTGTCACAGTCTGCAACTGATAATATACCAGCAGCATCACAGTCTGTAACTGATAACATACCAGCAGTATCACAGTCTGTAACTGATAACAAACCAGCAGCATCACAGTCTGTAACTGATAATATACCAGCAGTATCACAGTCTGTAACTGATAACAAACCAGCAGCATCACAGTCTGTAACTGATAATATACCAGCAGTATCACAGTCTGCAATGATAACAAACCAGCAGCATCACAGTCTGTAACTGATAACATACCAGCAGTATCACAGTCTGTAACTGATAACAAACCAGCAGTATCACAGTCTGTAACTGATAACAAACCAGCAGTATCACAGTCTGTAACTGATAACAAACCAGCAGCATCACAGTCTGTAACTGATAATATACCAGCAGTATCACAGTCTGCAACTGATAACAAACCAGCAGTGTCACAGTCTGTAATTGGTAACAAACCAGCAGCATCACAGTCTGTAACTGATAACAAACCAGCAGTGTCAGTCTGTAACTGATAACAAACCAGCAGCATCACAGTCTGTAACTGATAATATACCAGCAGTATCACAGTCTGTAACTGATAACAAACCAGCAGCATCACAGTTTGTAACTGATAATATACCAGCAGTATCACAGTCTGCAACTGATAACAAACCAGCAGCATCACAGTCTGTAACTGATAATATACCAGCAGTATCACAGTCTGTAACTGATAACAAACCAGCAGCGTCACAGTCTGTAACTGATAACAAACCAGCAGTATCACAGTCTGTAACTGATAACAAACCAGCAGCATCACAGTCTGTAACTGATAACAAACCAGCAGCATCACAGTCTGTAACTGATAACAAACCTGCAACATCACAGTCTGTAACTGATAACAAACCTGCAGCATCACAGTCTGCAACTGATAACAAACCTGCAGCGTCACAGTCTGCAACTGATAATAAACCAGCAGTATCACAGTCTGCAACTGATAACAAACCAGCAGCATCACAGTCTGTAACTGATAACAAACCAGCAGCATCACAGTCTGTAACTGATAACAAACCAGCAGTATCACAGTCTGTAACTGATAACAAACCAGCAGCATCACAGTCTGTAACTGATAACAAACCAGCAGCATCACAGTCTGTAACTGATAACAAACCAGCAGCATCACAGTCTGTAACTGATAACAAACCAGCAGCATCACAGTCTGTAACTGATAACAAACCAGCAGCATCACAGTCTGTAACTGATAACAAACCAGCAGCATCACAGTCTGCAACTGATAACAAACCGCAGCATCACAGTCTGTAACTGATAATAAACCAGCAGCATCAGTCTGTAACTGATAACAACCAGCAGTATCAGTCTGTAACTGATAACAAACCAGCAGTATCACAGTCTGTAACTGATAACAAACCAGCAGTATCACAGTCTGTAACTGATAACAAACCAGCAGCATCACAGTCTGTAACTGATAATAACCAGCAGTATCACAGTCTGTAACTGATAACAAACCAGCAGCATCACAGTCTGTAACTGATAACAAACCAGCAGCATCACAGTCTGTAACTGATAACAAACCAGCAGCATCACAGTCTGTAACTGATAATATACCAGCAGTATCACAGTCTGTAACTGATAACAAACCAGCAGCATCACAGTCTGTAACTGATAACAAACCAGCAGCATCACAGTCTGTAACTGATAACAAACCAGCAGCATCACAGTCTGCAACTGATAACAAACCTGCAGCATCACAGTCTGCAACTGATAATAAACCAGCAGCATCAGTCTGTAACTGATAACAAACCAGCAGCATCACAGTCTGTAACTGATAACAAACCAGCAGTATCACAGTCTGTAACTGATAACAAACCGCACATCACAGTCTGTAACTGATAACAAACCAGCAGCATCACAGTCTGTAACTGATAACAAACCAGCAGCATCACAGTCTGCAACTGATAATAAACCAGCAGCATCACAGTCTGTAACTGATAACAAACCAGCAGCATCACAGTCTGTAACTGATAACAAACCAGCAGCATCACAGTCTGTAACTGATAACAAACCAGCAGCATCACAGTCTGTAACTGATAACAAACCGCAGCATCACATCTGTAACTGATAACAAACCAGCAGCATCACAGTCTGCAACTGATAACAAACCAGCAGCATCACAGTCTGTAACTGATAACAAACCAGCAGCATCACAGTCTGTAACTGATAACAAACCAGCAGCATCACAGTCTGTAACTGATAACAAACCAGCAGCATCACAGTCTGTAACTGATAACAACCGCAGCATCACAGTCTGTAACTGATAACAAACCAGCAGCATCACAGTCTGTAACTGATAACAACCAGCAGTCACAGTCTGTAACTGATAACAACGCAGCATCACAGTCTGTAACTGATAATATACCAGCAGTATCACAGTCTGCAACTGATAACAAACCAGCAGTGTCACAGTCTGTAACTGATAACAAACCAGCAGCATCACAGTCTGTAACTGATAACAAACCAGCAGTATCACAGTCTGTAACTGATAACAAACCAGCAGCATCACAGTCTGTAACTGATAATATACCAGCAGTATCACAGTCTGTAACTGATAACAAACCAGCAGCATCACAGTCTGTAACTGATAATATACCAGCAGTATCACAGTCTGCAACTGATAACAAACCAGCAGCATCACAGTCTGTAACTGATAATATACCAGCAGTATCACAGTCTGTAACTGATAACAAACCAGCAGCATCACAGTCTGTAACTGATAACAAACCAGCAGCATCACAGTCTGTAACTGATAACAAACCAGCAGCATCACAGTCTGTAACTGATAACAAACCAGCAGCATCACAGTCTGTAACTGATAACAAACCTGCAGCATCACAGTCTGTAACTGATAACAAACCTGCAGCATCACAGTCTGCAACTGATAACAAACCTGCAGCGTCACAGTCTGTAACTGATAATAAACCAGCAGTATCACAGTCTGCAACTGATAACAAACCAGCAGCATCACAGTCTGTAACTGATAACAAACCCGCAGCATCACAGTCTGTAACTGATAACAAACCAGCAGCATCACAGTCTGTAACTGATAACAAACCAGCAGTGTCACAGTCTGCAACTGATAATATACCAGCAGCATCACAGTCTGTAACTGATAACATACCAGCAGTATCACAGTCTGTAACTGATAACAAACCAGCAGCATCACAGTCTGTAACTGATAATATACCAGCAGTATCACAGTCTGTAACTGATAACAAACCAGCAGCATCACAGTCTGTAACTGATAATATACCAGCAGTATCACAGTCTGCAACTGATAACAAACCTGCAGCGTCACAGTCTGTAACTGATAATATACCAGCAGTATCACAGTCTGCAACTGATAACAAACCTGCAGCGTCACAGTCTGTAACTGATAATATACCAGCAGTATCACAGTCTGTAACTGATAACAAACCAGCAGCATCACAGTCTGTAACTGATAACAAACCAGCAGCATCACAGTCTGTAACTGATAACAAACCAGCAGCATCACAGTCTGTAACTGATAACAAACCTGCAACATCACATTCTGTAACTGATAACAAACCTGCAGCATCACAGTCTGCAACTGATAACAAACCTGCAGCATCACAGTCTGCAACTGATAATAAACCAGCAGCATCAGTCTGTAACTGATAACAAACCCGCAGCGTCACAGTCTATAACTGATAACAAACCAGCAGTATCACAGTCTGCAACTGGTAACAAACCAGCAGCATCACAGTCTGTAACTGATAACAAACCCGCAGCATCACAGTCTGTAACTGATAACAAACCAGCAGTGTCACAGTCTGCAACTGATAATATACCAGCAGCATCACAGTCTGTAACTGATAACATACCAGCAGTATCAGTCTGTAACTGATAACAAACCAGCAGTATCAGTCTGTAACTGATAACAAACCAGCAGCATCACAGTCTGTAACTGATAACAAACCAGCAGTATCACAGTCTGTAACTGATAACAAACCAGCAGCATCACAGTCTGTAACTGATAATATACCAGCAGTATCACAGTCTGCAACTGATAACAAACCAGCAGCATCACAGTCTGTAACTGATAATATACCAGCAGTATCACAGTCTGTAACTGATAACAAACCAGCAGCATCACAGTCTGTAACTGATAACAAACCAGCAGCATCACAGTCTGTAACTGATAACAAACCAGCAGCATCACAGTCTGTAACTGATAACAAACCAGCAGCATCACAGTCTGTAACTGATAACAAACCCGCAGCATCACAGTCTGTAACTGATAACAAACCAGCAGTGTCACAGTCTGCAACTGATAATATACCAGCAGCATCACAGTCTGTAACTGATAACATACCAGCAGTATCAGTCTGTAACTGATAACAAACCAGCAGTATCACAGTCTGTAACTGATAACAAACCAGCAGTATCAGTCTGTAACTGATAACAAACCAGCAGCATCACAGTCTGTAACTGATAATATACCAGCAGTATCACAGTCTGTAACGATAACCAGCAGCATCACAGTCTGTAACTGATAATATACCAGCAGTATCACAGTCTGCAACTGATAACAAACCTGCAGCGTCACAGTCTGTAACTGATAATATACCAGCAGTATCACAGTCTGTAACTGATAACAAACCAGCAGCATCACAGTCTGTAACTAATAACAAACCAGCAGCATCACAGTCTGTAACTGATAACAAACCAGCAGCATCACAGTCTGCAACTGATAACAAACCTGCAGCGTCACAGTCTGCAACTGATAACAAACCTGCAACATCACATTCTGTAACTGATAACAAACCTGCAGCATCACAGTCTGCAACTGATAACAAACCTGCAGCGTCACAGTCTGCAACTGATAATAAACCAGCAGCATCACAGTCTGTAACTGATAACAAACCCGCAGCGTCACAGTCTATAACTGATAACAAACCAGCAGTATCACAGTCTGCAACTGGTAACAAACCAGCAGCATCACAGTCTGTAACTGATAACAAACCCGCAGCATCACAGTCTGTAACTGATAACAAACCAGCAGTATCACAGTCTGCAACTGATAACAAACCCGCAGCATCACAGTCTGTAACTGATAACAAACCAGCAGTATCAGTCTGCAACTGGTAACAAACCAGCAGCATCACAGTCTGTAACTGATAACAAACCTGCAGCATCACAGTCTGTAACTGATAACAAACCTGCAGCATCACATTCTGTAACTGATAACAAACATGCAGCATCACAGTCTGTAACCGATAACAAATCTGCAGCATCACAGTCTGTAACTGATAACAAACCAGCAGCATCACAGTCTGCAACTGATAACAAACCTGCAGCATCACAGTCTGCAACTGATAACAAACCAGCAGCATCACAGTCTATAACTGATAACAAACCTGCAGCGTCAGAGTCTGTAACTGATAACAAACCTGCAGCATCAGTCTGTAACTGATAACAAACCCGCAGCATCACAGTCTGTAACTAATAACAAACCTGCAGCACCACAGTCTGTAACTGATAACAAACCCGCAGCGTCAGTCTGTAACTGATAACAAATAGTGCGGATATTGTACAAAGTAAAACCTGTCCCAGTAACAAATACTAGATATTAAAGATATCCTAGATCACGTGTGACCATCACGAACACAAAGGTACCCATATCATGTGACCATCACGAGAGCCAAGACAGCCTATCCTGTGGTACCTATCAAATGAGCTTCAAAGGTACCCATATCATGTGACCATCACGAACGCCTATCCTGTGGTACCTATCAAATGAGCTTCAAAGGTACCCATATCATGTGACCATCACTAGAGCCTATCCTGTGGTACCTATCAAATGAGCTTCAAAGGTACCCATATCATGTGACCATCACGAACACAAAGAAACCTGTATCGTGTGACCATCACGAACACAAAGGTACCCGTATCATGTGACCATCACGAACACAAAGGTACCCGTATCATGTGACCATCACGAATACAAAGGTACCAGTATCATGTGACCATCACGAACACAAAGGTACCCATATCATGTGACCATCACGAACACAAAGGTATCCTAGATCACGTGTGACCATCACGAATACAAAGGTACCAGTATCATGTGACCATCACGAACACAAAGGTACCCGTATCATGTGACCATCACGACAGCCTATCTTGTGGCACCTATCAAATGAGCGGCACAGCTTCAGTACCCTTCAGGTATCCTTATCAAGTGACCCTCACTGGAGCAATGGTACCCCTAGGCTACTAGCATAGATCACATGTGATAACCACCGGAGGAAATGTACCTTGACCTGTGACCATCGCGGGAGCAAAATGTATACCTACCAAGTGTAGAGAAATGCAGCAAAAACATTTTTGTTTTGTTTTTTTATTTATCAATATGCACAAAAACAGTTTTAACACTACAACAAGATAAAATAATGTTTCACAATGATACATACCTAATAAGCCTCTTTATGCCTTTAAATTTACAATGAGTACATCTTGCAATATTGCGATTCTGATTGGCTGATTCAGCCCAGGTGATCGCCGTTCATAACCCAATGAATTGCAAAATTATTCTAGTCATTATTCATAACAGTTGCAGTAGTTTTGTTTTATATAGTATTCTTCAAATGGAGATTTTCCCAATATTTTTATACAGCATAAAAATTAGACTATAATTATACAGTCAAACCTGAATATACAGTCAAACCTGTCTTAAGACAACAATTGGGAATCTGGCTGCTTAACATAAGAGTTTGGCTGCTTAATAGAGTTGACCACTAACACAGGTTTAACTATTTCAATATTGCAATGCAAGAGATAAGGCATAAAGAGCATTTAACCCGTTACTCCACAACAGATGCCAATTACTCGTATCTCCATACTGCTAATATGCTGAGGTACTGTACAACACACTGTACTATATAACCAATGTTGTGGCTCTGTGTGAGAAGCAATAACAGCGTTGTATGTTGTTTGTGTGGAATAAAGGGTTCATGAATAAAGATATAGATAAGATTTCTTTATTTATAGAGGGTGACCTAATTAGTTCTGAACTAATCTTCCTTAGGGCTCTCTAAATATAGATATACTAAGACTAGTGCTGTTAACAACATATGATGAACACTTAGAATACTAGTAGTTTGATGAGGATAATGAAACGATACAAGAACACATTAATAGTACAATGGATACGTTCAGTCATATTGTACAAGCTATTTATTCCCTGTGCATCTTATGAGAATCTGGCCTGGCGATTATGAAACTTTTCTCCAATCACAAGCTCACTCTCAAGCTTCTGATTGGTTCAGCCGAGTGTAAATCTCAGACTCGACCAATGAAATCATTTGAGCTCGAGTTCTCAAATGTTTTATAACCTCGGGGGCCAGGTTTTTTCCCCTGAAAAAATCAGTAGCCAAATTTCGTTTTCACTTAACCCTTTCAACACCACAGACCTCTAAATAGGCTTACAAAAAGTGTAGATCCAGATGAGCCGGCTCATGACGAGCCGTCTCATCAGGATCTGCACTTTTTGCCAGTGATATGACTATTTTTAGACATAATTACCCATTTTGATAAATGAACTTGTCCAAATGTGATTTTCTGATTCATTTATTGGTTTATGAATATCATGGACCAGTCAGTCCATGTGAGTTACTTGGTGTTGAATGGGTTAACAGAGAAGTTCATGGAACACTACAAGAGCTGGGTTGAAGAATCCACTCGTTGCAGCGAGCAAGTGTTGACACTGGGCGATTTAAATTTGAGGCTGGTGGTCAGATGGGATGAGTAAAGACTAACAAGAATGTATTAATCAGTCGTCGTGATTAATCATCGTATGAATCACACATTTTAACGTAGTCTGTCCAAATTGTAAAAGTAGATGTTTGGGTAGCATTCATCGCAAACAAAGGCGTGTCTTACATAGTCCGCTGTTCCAAGGATGATCTATTTACAAGGTATGACACACGGCCAGTCGCAAATTGGAACTAAACACAAAGTGTGCTATATTTTTCTTTGTGTCATTGAAAAGAATAATGTATATAACCTTATTGAATCGGGAGGGGGGGGGGTAATAGTTTCATCTAAGTATGAACTACATTGGACATGTTTAAACGTTAGCTTGGAGATCTTTGGCCTCCACACACATTAAACACGCCTGGTGTAGTTCATACCCTGATGGAGACTATTAACCCGCGATTCATTCATTAAGTGGATTTTCAGGTTACTAGTCTTTGAGTAGCTTTGAAATAACACCTGCGAGTACAAGTACCGACAATTTAGTATAATTGCTACAGGTAAGTAAAATTTAACAGATGGGCTTGAAATCTGTTAATAATTAATCTCAACTACACAGTAATAATCTACACTGAATAATATGCAACAATTAAATATATTTACAGGCAACAATTAAATAATATATGTACATGAAAAGAATGCCACATTATGCTAAAATACTAAGAGGATTTTTGTTTGCTTCAGTGAATATGATCAATTTATATGTCACCGAATGAACATTGAAAAGCATTATTATCATGAATGGCTACGAGTGATAATAATAGCTTTCTCTGTTCATGAGCGAACTATTATTCCATCATTCACTTAAACAACCAAATATGTTTTTTATTTTAGGCTGAAAAGTGTTTTTATGACATAAAGATGCAAGCTAAATGGTGCTAGATGGTCGTGTTCAGAAGACTATAAACGACGTCCGAGTCAGAAAATGTTCGCGTTAACAAATTTAACAAAATTTCTACATGCAGCGGCTAGGTATCACAAGTGCAAAGTATTGATAAATAAAATGTGTTGTTCCACTCCTTTCAACAAGTGGAATAACACATTTTATTTCACTGATAAATTTCCATATTTCATTTGAAAGCAGAAAATAAATTGAAAAAATCTTTTACAAAGTATTTTAGATATAAATAAAATTCAGCTAGACACAACACCTGGCACACTGAACATGTGAGTAGGTAAGCCATAATTCTATAATATACAGGTAACTATAGTTTATACAAACTTTCTTTATCTCGATTGAGAAACCAAGTTGTTACAACATAATGTTTAATCACGCTCGAGACCTTATTTCTGACGGACTCCATCGCTATGATGGAGAGAAGGCAATTTGAATTTAAGCATATTGCCCAAGGACACGCCACAGTTGTTCTGGAAGTGCTCGGAACTATGTGGCAACCGTATCCGTTACACTACAGCACGGAGGCTCTATGGTATAATTAAGAAATAATAAGTATCAACCGTGGTATATCGCAGAATAACCCTCGTTTGAAGTTCTTATGCGTAGAAATATATCACGAAGGCCTGAGTGATATATTTCTACGCATAGGGAACGACAAACGAGGGTTATTCTGCGATATACCACGGTTGATACTTATTATTTCGATTCTAACACAGACTTCTAATAATTTTAAAGGAGTACCGTATTTAGCTGTGTATAGTGCGCACATTTCTTACTGAAATCCTCATTCATTTTATCTACTGCGCATTATACACCAGTACAGACATCAGGACATTTTTTTCCGGACCAAAATTTCGTGAAAAAACTGAAATTCGACCCGAACGGCCCACAGTCATTCTATAAGTTGTTACATTCGACAATCGTTATAAACTAGCTATTAAAACCAGTTGCCGATAGTCTATATAAATAAATCAAATGAATAAGACCACAAAATTAGCATATATTTCGTTTATTTTGGCTAACTTTGATGAATTTAATTGAAAAGGTAAATGCATAAAAAAATGGCGATTTGATAACATCACGTGGTTTTATCGTATGTAATATTTCCCGTACTTTTCGCGTACTTCGCCGTACAATGTACAATGCATTGCATAAAAAAAAAACTTTTTTGGCTGCAGTATTTCAATTGATTGTAGCGATAATTAATTTCGACAAACCTTTCACAATGGGTCCCAGTTAATTAGGTAGGCTTCACGTGTTGAGAAGTTTGAGCATCTGCTGACATGTTTGAGAACGTGTTGAGATGTTTGAGAACGTGTTGAGATGTTTGAGAACGTGTCGAGAAATTTGAGCAGGTGTGCCCGAGTGCGATGAGGTATATCTCGAGTGATTAATATAAGTTGTAAAAATCACGGAGCACAATTTTTAGCGATTTTTGAGAAATGTTAAATTTTGACTTGGAAAATTGCGTTTTTCACGTGCGCAGTATACATAGGAACTCAGTTTTTCCGCCGATTTTCGTGCCAGATCGTGGGTGCGCACTATACACGGTAGCGCACTATACACAGCTAAATACGCTATTTTCTTCAAACGCCACTGCATTTGGCTTTCGAAATTTCCTCCCGCGTAAGGGGTGATGACGTTATTTTTATGGAAAATATCAATCTAGTGCATAAATGAACAAAAGTTGTAACTGATCAATAATTTTATTTATTTTGTCAAATAAAACTACAGAATAGTAACTGAAACGTTACTTAACAGAAAAACAAGATGGACAAGAGATTATCTGATTCTAAAAATAGCTCACTTCCGCGAATTCCCACGGTAGTATTTACAAACATCACGTGACTTTCATTCATAAAACTTTACACGCATTGTATAAATGGAATAGCCAAAACACGGTGCGCGCGCAGCATAGTTAAGGTAGGTATATCGCAGAATCACCAGAGGTAGATTTCACTCTACAAGTATGTATGTTATTAGCTGGGTCGTGTTAGAATACTAGATAATTACAGGCTAGAAGCATTGCGTTACGTTTTATGCTGAATAAATGTCGTTCATGTAACATAATCAATGCAGAATATTCATAGCATTTAACACGAAACTGAATTTGCACATTGATTTTAGCTGTTTACAGTAACCACATACATCAAAATGACGTGCCCAGACATTGTGGCACATCGTTTTTGACAAACCTCAGAAATAACACCAAACGCGTAGTTTCGTTGGTAAATCAAATTGTTTATGGTTTGTGTACAAATGTCACAACAACTGGCTTCACTGTTAGAAAAGATGTGTTAAATAAATGGGTAGTTACTAAACTGGTCTCAAATAGAACACGTTGTTGCTATGCAACCAATGGCTCATAAGAAACCATCTCACCTCTTCAATACAAATAAAACAAAAGAGGACCTACATACCATATATGACTCACCTGACCCCTAGTAACCCCATGTGAAGGAACTTGGTAGACGTTGTACCGATGCAACTGTTGTAAGGATGCTACTGATATTTGGCGACATTACTAAAATTGGATCATGAGAGTCAGTTTAAGTTGACCTAGTGTATGACCTCATTTGTAAATAATAATAAATGTGGACGATGTTGCTATAAGGGTACCACTGATCTAATTTGGTAACATTCAAACCAGTGGTTAATGAGATAGTCGTTTAACTCTGCATGCTGGGTAAAATAAATGCTATAAATAGTTCAAAGACTTGTAGCAGAAGGCAATTCGTTAATGTGTTGTTTTTTTAAATTTGCAACTGGAAATATGTTGTGCAACTTCATTAGAATTGTGTCGTTACCATGACAAATTTGACTTATTTTACCTGCTAGCGTGCAAAGTTTTCCCTTTAAAGTCATATTCTCGTTGCTGGCTGCTGAATGGAGGTGACCCACTAACACAGGGTTGACTAATAAAACATTCTAAAAGTGATGTATGTACATTTATTCCTATTATTATTTGCTACAGAGAAATGGAGTCGCATAGAGAGCCAATCGAAAAGCGTCCAAATAAGATTACCGATATATGCTTTTTTAACAATGTTCCAAGTTAAAAAAATAATTTGTTTAAAAAGTATGGATTTTATTACTGCAAAACTAGAGGAACACTGTTCTTGTAACAAACAGGGTTCATTCTAGGTCAGAATTTTTGGGAGAAGTGAGAAAGCGCGTGATCGCTTCCTTAAATGGTGTTCTTTAATATACTTCTGCAAAATAGGGTTAAAATGCACAGTACAACCATTAAATACAACATTTGAATAGAAGGAGTGCTTTATAATGGGCCAGTGTATCTTACTAGACAAAATTTTGTTTGAAAATCGTAAAAACCAAAAAAAAAAAAAAATTTAAATTTAGGAAGAAGTGGGGCCCCCAGAGGGCGAAGTCAGGGTCCCTAGGGTGACAATTTCGCCCACATCGCCCTCAAGAATGATCCCTGAATAAATAATTGTAATTGTAGGATAGCAACAATAAATAATTGTAGGATAGCAACAATTTTTGGAAATTGTCAGTTTGACCAGGAACATTACTTTAAGTTAACCTAGTTTTTGCTGCCACTGACTCATCGGAACAAACTTGAGTAGAGTAGAGGGTATGGTATGGATGTCACAGGCCAAATGTGGAAACATTCCCAACATTGGTTCATGGGAAGAAGTTTATTTGAATTCAATTGTTTCACAGAACTGGATGATTCCCCTAAAAGAAACTGCACTGCCTTTATGGGTCAAGTCGGGTAAATCCGTAACAGATCCAATAATATATAATTCTCATGTACTTAACATAAAATAATACTTAACCCTTTCAACACCACAGGCCTCTAAATAGGCTTATGAAAAGTGTAGATCCAGATGAGCCGACTCGTGACGAGCCGTCTCATCAGGATCTGCACTTTTTTGCCTTTAATAATTATTACTATTTTTAGATAAAATTACCCATTTTGATAAATGAACTGGTCCAAAGGTAATTTTCTTATTAATTTATTGGTCTAAAAATATCATGCACCAGTCCATGTCAGTTACTTGGGGTTGAAAGGGTTAAGATACAATATTCGTCCTGCCGTTGTTCATCGGCGTATAAAACACAGTTTGGAAATCTGAATGCAGGAATAAACCATGCAGGCATACAGCCTACCTTCATTTCCACGCATCAGAACTTCAAACCATGTTTTATTCGCCGATAAACAACGGTAAGATGAATATTACTTCCATTCTAACATGACACAATATAATCCTACGAATAAATAAATATGTGTATTTTTGTTTTAAAATTCAACACCCATAAAATAGACTGGCGCTAGCCGTCACAGATTTAACAACAATTGTGATTTGTTCATTGTTTATAGGAGCAAAATATCAAAAAGTCATGTTAGAATAGTGAATTTCATGGAGAAAATCTCAATAAGCTTTAAGCTTCCGATTTAATCCATTTTCGTTTTGTATACAATGTATATGTAATGTACATTATTATCGAATAAATATGTTTAAACCAATAGTGAATTTCGCTCGCCATTATCAATTTGTTCTAAACAATAATATCATATAGAAAAGCCCTGTATATAACTCCTTAACAATCAATGCCACATGATCAACATTAGTAGATCAAGCAGTGAATTCAATCAATGTCACATGATCAACATTAGTAGATCAAGCAGTGAATTCAATCAATGTCACATGATCAACATTAGTAGATCAAGCAGTGAATTCAATCATTGCCACATGATCAACATTAGTAGATCAAGCAGTGAATTCAATCAATGCCACATGATCAACATTAGTAGATCAAGCAGTGAATTCAATCAATACCACATGATCAACATTAGTAGATCAAGCAGTGAATTCAATCAATACCACATGATCAACGTTAGTAGATCAAGCAGTGAATTCAATCAATGTCACATGATCAACATTAGTAGATCAAGCAGTGAATTCAATCAATACCACATGATCAACATTAGTAGATCAAGCAGTGAATTCAATCAATGCCACATGATCAACATTAGTAGATCAAGCAGTGAATTCAATCAATACCACATGATCAACGTTAGTAGATCAAGCAGTGAATTCAATCAATGCCACATGATCAACGTTAGTAGATCAAGCAGTGAATTCAATCAATACCACATGATCAACATTAGTAGATTAAGCAGTGAATTCAATCAATACACATGATCAACATTAGTAGATCAAGCAGTGAATTCAATCAATACCACATGATCAACGTTAGTAGATCAAGCAGTGAATTCAATCAATACCACATGATCAACGTTAGTAGATCAAGCAGTGAATTCAATCAATGCCACATGATCAACATTAGTAGATCAAGCAGTGAATTCAATCAATACACATGATCAACATTAGTAGATCAAGCAGTGAATTCAATCAATACCACATGATCAACATTAGTAGATCAAGCAGTGAATTCAATCAATGCCACATGATCAACGTTAGTAGATCAAGCAGTGAATTCAATCAATACCACATGATCAACATTAGTAGATCAAGCAGTGAATTCAATCATTGCCACATGATCACATTAGTAGATCAAGCAGTGAATTCAATCATTGCCACATGATCACATTAGTAGATCAAGTAGTGAATTCAATCAATGCACATGATCATAATGTAGAATGATTCTCATCCATTTAACCTCATTGCAAAAAAACTTCAGTACAAAAATGCAGATCTACCTCCAAAACAAAACAATTTACATGCAGTTGTTTAAACTTTATTTATTTTACAATGATTGCGAAGCAAGTTCTAACAACTTATATTAATCACTCTCGTTGGCGCGGATGAAAGCGTAAATGTGGTCATTCGTGTGGGAGGAAACCGGAGTACCCGGAGAAAACCCACCTGTCCGATCTGGCGACCACCATACCATCTGACCTACTTCCCGGTCCGAGGATCGAATCGGGGTTGCATTGGTGAGAAGGGTTAACACGATGGACTGCACTAATTGGAAAACCAGTTGTTACACGAGACACAGTTTCCCGATGGATCAATATACATGTAAATAAATGCAAACCGCCAAACAGTTGTAAAAATAGCCGCATACAAAATTATTAAATGCGATATTATCTAGAAATTAACTCTTTGCATGCTAACGGTGAAAATAACAGTCAATATTGTCGTGCAATTTCATTAAAATTGTGTTGTAACGGCACGCTTCTAATGAAATTCCATGCCATGTTTCCAGTTACAAATACGAAAAACACATTAGTGAATGGTCGCCGGCAACAATTATTTGTACTATTTATAGCCTTTATTTTACCCAGCATGCAAAGAGTTAGTATTAGATTATGTCATTGTTCATGAAACATAACATTTGACCAGAGTATTATTTTTCCTCTGGTGTAAATTGTTTCCTGCAATGACCCTGCGTTATATATGTGTTAATTGACTGTCTCGCGTGTGTGCATCTATTGTGTTAGTATGATCCAAAGTAACATTGACATGTGCATGTAGGTAATACTGCTTTAATGTTTTGTTGGTTTGTTTTTGCGCCTTAAAGTCGCACCAACAGCTTAGGTCAAATAGCGACTCTCCAGCTATTATTGGTAGGTGAACACCACGAGTGACCTGGCAAGTATTTCATATATTGATGAGAACCTGTGTATAACCTCTGACCTTCCGCAAGCCAGCGGGGTAGCACCCTCAAATGTGACACATCCAGTGGGATACGAACCTACAGCGGTGAGGGGCAAGTGATATGGAGTCTACGACAGTAACCACTTAATGAATTACATGCAAACAAGTTTTGTCACATTTGAAGAAAAAAATACTTAAAGTAACTTTTAAAGTAACTGCATTAAACAGAACTACCGACAATAGAGACTTTCATAAAGTGGAAAGTGGAGCATACAGTAGTAAGAACCTTTAATGACAGGCTGTTATACTGGCTATTGTCCTCTAGCAGGTGTGCTCTTGTTGTAGCTGTCACTGCACATTAAACTACCAGTCAAGTACTCCTATATGGAATAGGCAATCGGTATGAAATAGGGAATGTCTCAAATTGATCGGAGTGAAATTCATTCGGGATTTTTGATAAAACATTCTGGAAACACTGAATCATACTTTCTTAATGGAATGCTTTTATAATTGACTCACTAGATTTGATAATTAACTCACTATATTTGATAATTGACTCGCTATTTTCGACAATGAGTTAACCGAACATAGCATTTATTACACGCCAATTGAATGCGTGGCGACAGTAACGACCGAATCACAAATCTGCTGATTGCCCAGTAAAGCAGTATTACAGAGTTACGTGTTCTAACATAACTACTATCACTGGGTAAGTATTGCCTCAGTTATTGGCTCACACAAACAACTACCATGACGAGTAGTCCGCATCATCATTTCCAAACACGTAAAAATATCCGAGAATTGTAAGAAACACGACAACACTGCCAGACACTGCCAGTGCACATGCACCCCAATGTATCTGTAATAGAACGCAAAAACATTGTGCAAATAAAGATTTGAAGTTTCTGAAATTTACACGCTGTATTCCTCTCCTATTGTAGATATAACACTATAGCATAACTACTATTGATTACTGGCCTGGAGGTTTTAAAACTTTTCTCCAATCTCAAACTCAGTCTTGAGCTTCTGATTGGCTGAGCCAAGAGCAAATAACCAATCAAATTTCTTGAGCTCGAGTTTGAGATCTGAGAAAAGTTTTATAACCTCGCCCTGGGCTGTAGTGCTCCGTTATCCCACTATTAACCATTGGGATTTATAAAAGTCCATCTGCCCAAAGGTACTATATAAATCTTCTGGTGATGGTGGAGGAAGATGTTGGGTGCTGTTCAAAGTGCTTTTTCAGACACCCAGATATAACCACCGACCTGCTGCAAGTCATCTTGATGGCTTCTCATCAATAACAAAATAATTAAACATCCCTGTGTAAGGTGAGGAGAAACAAGTCATTTGTAGTAGGCAGTCGCCATTAGTCTTACCATGTGTTAAGAAATTAAACGTAATCAATAAATAAATATACTTACTACCGCTACTCTTGCTAAAATTATTGGTAACGACAGACAAGACACGACAATTCCAGTTGTGAGAAATATACACAGCTCAAGGCAAGCACTGCTTGTAGTGTCAAAACTGTTGGCTAAACGTCGGGAGATGATGGTCGGGATCGGCACCAGGAAGTAAAATATCAGAACAAACATTGGCCACCAGTTCCTGAAACACGTCAATGTTATCATAAAAGTGTACAACACAACTTGGTAAGTGGTAACAGATAGATCTATATATGATGGGTAACTATGAACCATGTTAACTTTAACCTGTTCAGCTTGAATATCAGGCGTAACCACGGAATTGCAGACACACAGTTATATGAAAAGAGCGTTCTGATTGGATTATGATTATTCTTCCTATATAAAAACAACATCTTGTTACATTCTAATAATCCAATCAGAACGCTCGTTTTAACGCGAATTGCGCCGCTATAGACATTTTCAAAACAAATTGAAAATGCTACGAAATCTCTTTTTGACGTACATTATTGCCGAATAAACCTACACGTTAGTGTAAACACATTTTATTGATAATGTTATTCACAGTTAAAACTCTCCCGTCGAAGATTTTTTTTGTTGCTGACAGAACCCGTGTCCTAGTATGGAAATGTGACCTGCTATGGCCAATGTATGTGGCAATTGTTTGCAAAGTATACATGCATGCAGCTTAAAGTTGTGTTTTATTTGAAGAACAATATAAAGACTCGGGATAGGCGTTGTATTTGGACAGATTTGTACAACATTGTTTCAGATAGGGCCATTTTACTGATCGATGCGAAATCTGACATCCCACAGAGTAGAATCCCTGTACTTAAATATATATACTAGTACCCCCAAACGTGCCGAATCCCTGTGTTTCAAATTAGCATCTTATATATATACTAGTAGTACATTTATCCCTTCAGTAGGTTAATTTTTGTATTCAACAAATAAAAAAAATAAACAATATATCATGAAATCATTATTCAATTATATGGATATGTACATCCAATCCAACGGTATGTATTATATAGATATGTACACCCAATCCAACGGTATGTATTATATAGATATGTACACCCAATCCAACGGTATGTATTATATGGATATGTACACCCAATCCAACGGTATGTATTATATAGATATGTACATCCAATCCAACGGTATGTATTATATAGATATGTACACCCAATCCAACGGTATGTATTATATAGATATGTACATCCATCATGACTTGTCAATTTCAATAATGAAGCTTACATACTACAAATATCAGTGCTTAGACTGGTCATTCAAATTGGTCAGGGGGACACGAGGCAGATCAGGGGGATCATTTCTTCCGAATCACCCACTAGCTAAGTCAGGGAGAAGTGAGGTAGTTCAGGGAGATCATTTCTTCCAAATCACCCACTAGCTAAGTCAGGGGGAAGTGAGGTAGTTCAGGGAGATCATTTCTTCCAAATCACCCACTAGCTAAGTCAGGGGGAAGTGAGGTAGTTCAGGGAGATCATTTCTTCCAAATCACCCACTAGCTAAGTCAGGGGGAAGTGAGGTAGTTCAGGGAGATCATTTCTTCCAAATCACCCACTAGCTAAGTCAGGGGGAAGTGAGGTAGTTCAGGGAGATAATTTCTTCCACCTCACCCACTAGCTAGTGAAGTGAGGCAGATCCGTGAGACTATTCTCCCATATCACTAATTAAATCCTGCAAGCATATATCTTACTTGAATGCATCGAGAGCACATCCTAACACCAGCAACGTTATGCCAACAGCTGCAAGAAACGCCAGTCCTATCAATCTACAAAACATAAATATACACAATCAAAATGTGTACTAACATTGGCTTGACGTTATTTCTCTTCAATATAGTTATGTTAGTTAATCATTGGTAAATTTAAGGTAGAGCATGGTTTTGCACGAGTACAACGAAATAATTCACGGGCCATAGCCGAGTGAATTATCGACCGTACACTGGCAAGACCTGTGCTTTATTTTACTTGTACCGATGTGCAGGTGGCCATATTGTGCAAGAACTTGGATAACTAGCAATACACAGTACCCATATTGGGCTGTTGATATACAACTTGTAATAATATGCAGCTGAAAATGACTATGGGATGATACGGTGTTAATACCAAGAATCATTGAAAGTTTATACAATGTATATTCAAATTCTTACAAGCAGAAGTTTTAAAATTTATGATACTGACCAATCCTTGTAAGTTGTGAAACCCATAAGTCTTGAGTATAACACAAGAGTAAGTTCAGAAAGCCATATTTGTATTTTTAAAGGTAACTGTCACTTTGACCGTTAACACACCGTGAATCCCATAATTAATAAGGGTCATGCAGTGGTGTTCACCAACCTGAGGGCTTCCACCCTCCCTACAAAATTTGACTATACACAGTTCGAGCAAGCATGAGATGGATTACCAGGGCCTGCTCTGGCTCTTATTTATTTGTAGCCAATTATTTTTAGCCAAATATGTGCTTCCTTTAGCCAATTTCGGTGTGTGCCATTTTTCCCAAACAGAGTTTTTATATTATATTTATTATAATATATTTTAATATGTCATGCAATTGTACCACTTAAATGATGTATGCCCATAAACTACAACTCAGGTAAGAGTTACATTTGCAGTGATACATTACTTGACAAGTTGTGTCAACTTTCATTTTCAGAATCATTTTAAAGGTTTAAACAGTTAGACTAGTGCTGCAGGTCAACTGTGCACATTTTTTACATCATATAAGACATTTGATCTTTTGGGTTATTGGTGTAAACAAGATTTATTTGATTGACAGGGTACTGCTGTAAAGCTTTGATGAGTTGGCAGCATGCCAACAATGACTTGTAATGGAGATCAATTAACACCTGCCACTTATATTGCCAATACCATTGCTCTATGCCAAATAAACATCCTGTTTTGATAGGATTACTCAGGTTAGCTGTCAGGTTTAAAATTGGAATATTAAATAAATATAATAAATGCCATGGCATATGGTAAATATCTATTATTTCTTAGATCACAATTTCCTATTTTTGAATATTTTACAGATTTTTGTCGTTTTTATCATTTTAGCCAAACTGAGTTTTTATTAGCCAATTTTGCCATATTTTAGCCAATGGCTACTCTGGCTATTGCCAGCGCGGGCCCTGGATTACCGACAGACAGGTGCATATCTTACGTGCTTCGATGTGGTATTATGGAATAGATCTGCAGAACACATACTGAACCATTAACAGAAAAGACTTCACTCTTAAACACAAAGGAGCATGTATGCCCACCAACCCATACCGCATTACTATATATATCGGAAAATGTTTCAATGTTAATAGACAACAGAACAGTAAAACCTTGCATGTATGAGCCAATATTTTGAATGTAAAATTAGATAAAGAAACAGTCAGTGGCAAAAACTGTTTTTCACAAATTCTAAGACGCTGAATGAAAAATATGTATACTTACGCTGCAGACAGAAACAGCACATGAAAAAGACAAGAAAATACATGTACTTAACTATAGAAGTAGACCAAATTAATTATTTTTATTTATGTGCATACAAGCAATTCATACACCTTCCTACTTTTGGATGAAACACATAAAAGTGATAAACACTTACACATTGTGGTGGCGTACGCCTAGTGGTTGGATTGGGACCGGATTGAGTACCGGGTTGTATACTTGGTCATGGAATGTACATAGTGTCATTGAGCAATGCACCTTGCACACAATTGCTTAGTTCTGGCTTACCGCTTAGGTCGGTTAAGCTTACCTAGGAAAACATGTCTAGGTCCTGCAAGGAAAAGGTTGGCTAAGCCTGCCCATAAAAACATGTCTATTGTATAGATCATGCAGGTGGTTTGACATAAATATAACTGTAGAGTGACATACACATCTTGAATCATATTGTTTCTACCTATAATTTGTACAATGTACAGGGCCAAATCTGGAGCATTGTCATACAAAGCCAGTCTGTTGTGGTGGAGAAGACCACCCACATTTCCTAGGTAGAAACAAGTACTCAATTCTCCAACCTCCGCAAGAGACTGTCATACATATATGATATATATATCATTTTATCACTTGTCCCTGATAGGGAGGGATACCTGCATCCCTGATGATAGTGATGAATGGCGAGTTCTAACAACGGTGTGTTAGACCACTGGACTCATACTAAAGTACAAATACACTTATTTCTTCTTCTGATCTGTATCTGTATGGAGTACACTGCAGAATCCAATTGCTGGCTTTAAATTTTAATACAGTGATGATATATTATTGACACCAATCTGGTATAACCGTGCTGGCACAGTGGGCACTCTTTATCTTTTAGAAAGTGTTACATACCAACAGATGCTAAGGATCGTTTGATTGCAATTTGAACAAGGTTTGCACACACACTGGCAAGCATGCTATTTATAGAGATATTAGGTTTTTAATCATTTGCATGTGACTATTTCAATCATCACTCATCAGACAGATATATTTTAGACATGGTTTTAGCACAGGTTCATATTAATCTTCAAAGTTAATATGACAATTTAAAGAACCAGTTCAAATTCATTGCTAGTCGTCATTTCTGTTTGATTTTAATGTCACTAAAAGTATGGAATCAACGAACATTATTTTGACAGTTCCTTACCTCGTATTCCTGCCATTATTTTGGATAATACGTCATATTTTCGCGAACAATTACGACTATAATAATACCGCAAAGTCGTTGTCATCAAATCTTTTAACTGGCTAGCTGGCATGGAAATGGTTATATGTTATGTTATGTTCCATTAATGTCAAACCCCTTGCGGGGACGTATACATGTTTTCCTGGGCAAACTTAGCCGACCTAAGTGGTTAACCAGTACTACGCAATGTGTGCGAGGTGTCTTGCTCAATGACACTACATATACGTGGCCTGACCGAGTATCGAACCCGTGACCGATCGATTCCAAATCCGACGCTCTACCATTGGACCACGGACGCCACTTATATGAAATAATCCAACATGTTTCCATACTTGTTAATATAACTTAATATGGCTGTATTTTTTTATTATTAAAGACATATGTGTTATACACGTGTATGTGATTCAAGGATAACCATTGTAACTCAAATAGTTCCTAGTTAACACAGAGTTGAGACATAAAGTAATTTCTTGTTATCAACAAGTGTGTTGTATCCTGTTGTTCAACCTACTAGACACCAGTTGCTAACCTGGGTTCCAGTCTGTCGATTTTTCACTTTTTATCTTCTGGCAAAATAACGTGCTGATATTATCAGAAGCTCAATACGGCCCAATTAATAGTATCGGTATTAAACTATATTTATTTGACTGACCAGGCAACATATATCGACACCTGTTCCCAGGCTAACCAGTTGCATGTGTGTTAATGTATCTTTAAACATAATACTCGTTGATCATGGGACACCCTGGTGATGCAACGTACATGCCACTACTATCGTTGTTATACCTAGAACACCGACGTGCACACAATCAAAGTGCATACTAGCCTGGGAACAGGCGTCAATATAGCTTGCCTGGTCAGTCAAATAAATATATTTTAACATCGAGACTATTAATTGGGCCGTATTGAGTTTCTGAACATACCAACACCTGGGGAAAATTGGGGGATTGTCCGTGTAATTATTGACTCGCATTAATCCTATTAATATGCCTATTAGCACGTGACTTAAGTAATGACGTACTTGAATCGAAAGCGAGGCACTGCAATGTTGATAAACTTTATAATTGCCGCCATTGTTTATGGGTCAATGAAACGATAATAGTTTTAAAAAGTACAATGTGCGTCTTATTTGACATATATACTCAATATTTAAGTCGTCCTTAGTTCAATTACGCCGAATCGATCCATTACCATCTAAATGTAATATTTAAAATCCGCCATCTCGTCGATATAACACAGAAACGGGACATTATATGTAAATGAGTCTACGGGAACATTCGTGTATATTCGGAAATGATCGTGTATAATCGTACCTGTTCGGCAATTTCCGATAGAATTCCGTTTCTATATTTAGCGATATTATCTTGTAGAGAAGAGTTGTCGTTCTTCAAATATACACCCTCAAAACAGTGGGTGTAAGTAGATGGCACTACGATCGGAAATCCAGTTTCCCCAGGCTGTCATTTGGCTAGAAGCTAAAAAGTGAACCCAGGCTAAGTGTGATCCGCTAGTCCAAGAGAAGCTGAAATTGTATGTATGTGTACATGTTTGCACGCACGCACGCACGCACGCACGCACGCACGCACGCACGCACGCACGCACGCACGCACGCACGCACGCACGCACGCACGCACGCACGCACGCACGCACGCACGCACGCACGCACGCACGCACGCACGCACGCACGCACGCACGCACGCACGCACGCACGCACGCACGCACGCACGCACGCACGCACGCACGCACGCACGCACGCACGCACGCACGCACGCACGCACGCACGCACGCACGCACGCACGCACGCACGCACGCACGCACGCACGCACGCACGCACGCACGCACGCACGCACGCACGCACGCACGCACGCACGCACGCACGCACGCACGCACGCACGCACGCACGCACGCACGCACGCACGCACGCACGCACGCACGCACGCACGCACGCACGCACGCACGCACGCACGCACGCACGCACGCACGCACGCACGCACGCACGCACGCACGCACGCACGCACGCACGCACGCACGCACGCACGCACGCACGTACGTACGTACGTATGTACGTATGTATGTATGTATGTATTTTTGGTATCCGGACCCCACGATGCTGACTATGATATATTTAGTTTTCTGGCAGTCGGGGGATCAATGTGAAATAGTTCCACACTTGGCTTTTGCCATTATGGTTAAGTTGGCAATCATGCCGGAGGTCGATGGAAGAAGGAAAGACAACTTGGATGTCAAGTACATTGTATATACATGTACTACAACGAAGTAATGAAAACGGTACCGTGTCAAAACGCACGGTTCCGTGTCAAAACGTCGGCTAGCCAAGACATCTGCCACGAGTAGGGCTTACATGGGGAGAGATAGATGTTGAGTAGTCAGGTACGAATTTACTACCATGCCCAGCATAGTACAGACCACCCGCAGTTCCTGGATAAGATTCAGTGCTCAACTCTCCAACCTCCGTAAGCAACTGACAACTTTCTCAAATATCATATATATATATATCTTGTCCCTGATAGAATACGAACCTGCAGCCCTGGTGATAGTTGTGAAAGGTTGGTTCTAACAACAGCGTGTGAACACTACCATGGAGTCTCATGTATGTTACAAACGCTCCAAATGATCTATTTGAGGATTTGTTTTGTTCACATTAAACATTTTATATCTTCATATTGTAGTAAACCGTATATAGAGAGTGCAAAACCGAATAAGTGAACTATCACATTTAATAATAGTGTAGACCTGCTTTAAACTCAGATCCATCCATCCAACATTTGGTGGAGAATCCAGGATGTACGATGATAATATTTCGTTTGGAAATTATTAATAAATATCAAAATATTCTGACTATTTCCATATAAATATATTTGTTATTGCCTTTAAATATGTCATAGTATATATATTTACTATTTTGATATAAAAGTATTTTAGTTTAGAACGAGAAAATATTCTCGGTCGCGCGTGAGATCATTCAACCATATTTACCGGTGCGGACAGGAACAAGTTTCGATTTTCAAATACCACGTAATTCCAGTGTTTCAACTATAAAGAAATAATGGCCGAAGGCACTGGGTAAGAGTTTATTTAGGATTAACGTTATGGTTCTATTCCAGTTCAAATTTTCGATAATAACTTGGTATTTATTTGAAAAATGATCCGTTTCTGTCGACGCTGGTTTCTGTTTGGGATCCAGTCAATTTTACAAAGTCATCCTTCAATTTCGGAAATTCTTTGTTATGAAATTAGTACTTCCGCTTGGTATTTAACGTTTAAATTAACACATTATCTAAATTAAAATAATTAAAACAGTCGTGTTTCAAACAACGTATAAGCTATTGTTTTTGTATTTTAGAGATGTGTCATCTTTTAGTTTTAGAACAAAAGGCATTCACATTTACGATTTCATCATCGTGAATGTAAAAAAAATCAGCTGATCCATAACTGTTTTTAATGTCGTATGTTAAGTTTTATGCTCTCTCAGACTCTGGAAATGTAGAATAAATATCAATTTCTGTTAATGATATGTTGTTACATAAAATTCTTAAAATTATTTAGAAAAACTCTTTATTTCTGGAAAATACCTTTCTAAAAATAGAACAGTTTCACGTGTAGGTTAAATATTGATAGTTATTTACAGGTATGAACCATATAACAAAATGGATCAATTCAAATTTGTCATATCACTGTTGAGTATATAGGTGGAGAATCTAGCTTTCAACCGTCTCATTAGAATGTTATGCAAATGAAAACAGTCCTTTTGAAATATGTGAAATATAATTTACTTAATTTATGTTTAATAGGAAGCGGTTTCATTATGTTCTAGTGTTAATGTAATTTATCAATCTGAATATTTATTGGAAGTAAGAACAACATTTGAATTTTAATATTTAGAGGAGATAATGACATCACAAAACAATTTTGGAGAGTAAGTTGCATATCCTTGAGTACCGGGTTTTGACGCATCTAAGCAAACATAAAACGAATGAACTCCTGTAAATAGTGTATTACCTGCATAATTAGGTCCTTTTCTACATATTCAACGTGATAAATTATGCTTATTTATTGTAAAAAAATCACATCATCTCATGCCCCTATAGGGAATTCCACTGAGCCGAGAAACCGGACTCATTTCATTGGTTGACTCCCCTGTATCTGCTAATCACATTACATCTTCACATTACAGGTATTTTATGTCACCTCATACTAGCCTGAAAATTAATTCTGAGTCACTAAATTACATATAAACTGCGTTTACAACATGTTTTTAATTAATTATGCTAATAAACAGGGAAATTGACACATGTTTTGCTGTATATAAACTATAACTATGAACAATTTGAAAATAATAGCATTTAACTAGAAATTATTACCTTGCATTTGTCCTTATAGCACTCCCAGATTCCTATACATGTAGCAGTTGGTGAATACTGTCTATTCTTGGGTTTGGGAGCCTGTAATGATATTGGTTGGGTTCTCTATTTTACTATCACAGCAATAACGTATACACATTTCCTGATAGTGAAACAAGTGTTACACTTTTATGTCACGTGACCTACCGATACACTGAGCTTAGCCGAGCAGACCAGCCAAGAATTATTTTGTTTGCAGTAGCATATTGCAAAATATTGGCTATTTAATGTAATGCACTAAGTTGTATTTGAATTTTGTTGTTAACACAGACTGATTTATGCAATAACATTGCTATAAAAATTACCGTGTAATCTCTCACTTTCCACATTTTAGTCTAGGAAATCGCGTATTGTGTTTACAAACACTGCAGATGAAAATAACATCACGGGATATGGAAAACGAGGTCACAACATAATTCGCGTCGTTATAAGGAGTCGGACGATAGTTTAAATTTCTTCAATTATTCATTGATTTAATACACATGTAAGTGGATTTGTGTCTTCATTGACCCATATAAGTAACAAAACATTTTAAGATACGTAATTGTATACATTGTTTTGTACTTGTGTCTTAGGAAGTCATTGCACTCCACTGTCTTAGGAAGTCATTGCACTCCACTGTCTTAGGAAGTCATTGCACTCCACTTGACCCATCCTTTTAAAAGTTTTGATCTCCTCCTATTGACTTTAATACTATTGTTTTTGCCTTCATTGTCTTGCTGTCATATCTTTTCTGTTGCAACTTTTCACTCTTTTTTTCTTGTAGAAATCAGTCTCATTTGCATTTATTTCACCTTTAAACTGTCTTGCATAAATTAATTTTCTTTGCAGCTATTTGTAGATAACCATTTTCTTATGGAGCATTTTTATTTTTCCAGTGATGATTTGGCGACAGCCATCCTCAGACGGAAAGAACGGCCCAACAGACTGTTGGTGGAGGAGGCAATTAATGAAGACAACTCGGTTGTTTCACTATCACAGGTACAATCTCTTACTTGTGCAAGTCTTTGTACAACCTACTTACGTGTTTTTAGACCATATAAAAGGATGGGGGTAGGTAGGCATGATGAGATCAGACGGATCTGTAGTCCAGTGGTTAACACGCTGGACTGGTAATCCAGGGGTCGCAGGTTCGATCCCCCGTCTGACCCTAATAAATTTTAACAGTCTTTCAGATGGGACGTTAAACCGAGGTCTCGTGTCGGTGCTTTACATCGTGCACGTAAAAGAACCCAAGGAGACTCTGGAATGGGTCTCTGTCTGTATCATTGCACTAACCTCCAAAAATCTAAAATTACTAATCTCTTCAGGAGGCATCGCTCATATGGGCAAGGGTAGCGACGATAAATAAACGTAAAACACAAAGGCATGATGAGGGACAGGGTGCTAGTCATGAACAGAACAGAACATAAGTTTATTCTTAGAGGATGAACATTATAGTTGGTGTTTTTGTGTAATTAAGAAGATAAAGCATTCAGTATGGAGTTCCTATGGATTTAAGCATTCTTAAGAAAATGAGCCAAGATTAATAACACCTTTCTATTATCACTGTTCATTAAAAAACCAAATTTATACATGTTTGGTCTCGTGTAATAATACTTGTTAATTAGTTCTTTCCTCAATGCTTAGTAACACAGACAAATTAAAACAAAATGATACTCGTCTTCAATATATCGGATATCAAAATGGCCTTATTTTGTGATTCATCATTTCAAAAAGTCATCTTGTATGAAATGTGCAACATACATTAAAAATTAATGTCACATGAACTTCATTACCAGATAATAATACTTCACTATAATACAGAACACATTTTCTAACTGGATTTTAATGAATGAATATTGCTGCTTTGAACATGTTATATGCAAATGGCAGCATCATTCATGGAGACCGAGATACTCGAAGGTCAGCAGTGTGTAAGACAAATGAGATGAATGTTATCAGTGTAAATATTTTATATAGCATTGACGGAACACTTGCAAGTTTCGGTAATAAATAAAGACTTGGGTTCATGAAAGACTTGGATACAGTTTAGAACCATGTGTTTACCACAATGTTTTATCACATAAACTTGTATAATGTTGTTGCAACCTGAAGAAATGAACAAACAGTAAGGACAAGTATAAATAGTTTTAGTATTTTACGCTATACCATTGGTAAGATAGTTACAGTATTTTACGCTATACCATTGGTAAGATAGTTACAGTATTTTATGCTATACCATTGGTAAGATAGTTACAGTATTTTACGCTATACCATTGGTAAGATAGTTACAGTATTTTATGCTATACCATTGGTAAGATAGTTACAGTATTTTATGCTATACCATTGGTAAGATAGTTACAGTATTTTATGCTATACCATTGGTAAGATAGTTACAGTATTTTATGCTATACCATTGGTAAGATAGTTACAGGTATCTATAATTTTACCATAGAAGTCCATGGGAGTGGACACTTCGCTGGCCACAGGTCTTGACCGCAGGGTTGGCAATTTCCCGGGAAATAAGAGTATTTCCCGGGACGGCGGGAAATACCGGGAAATACTGGGAAATAAGAATTTGGATAACGGGAAATAAGAATTTGGATGATTTTGGTGGTAAATACAGGTATATATACCATACAATTTCTATTACCCGGTGTACTGATTGTAGTATCATGTGTGCAGGATGAAAATGAACTGCTTTTGAAGAATATGACGAAAAATACAGGCATTCATAGTGGCATTTACGCATTGCTTATAATCTTTATATAAATGTTAGAGATCTAACATTATTGAGACTGTTCATTATTACTCTAATATACATTGTATACAAACACAGTTTAAGGAGTTTATACATACATTTATTGGAGGTATTTTAAATGTTTAATGTAGTAGGCAAAATGCAAATGTTTTTAGGATTATCCCTGAAATGTGTTCATAATATAGCTGTATTATTAAAATAATCAATTAGTTATTAAAGAAGTCAGAATCATAATTTGAGATGACCCACACTGTTTGTTTGTACACAATTTCAATTAGCAATGCCCAGCCTTCGGCATCATACAGACGAAACTACGCAACAGACTGGGCGTTGAGAAAGCAGCGAAGCTGGTGCTATGCTACTGCTTCCTGAGAGGTAGCGAGGAAATCGACTGGTGAAGACAGACTACTGGCTGAAGAAACATTCCAACAAGAAAAACGAAAAAATAAATGGGAAAAAAAACAATAAAATAAAAAAAAAACAAAAAAAAACAATAAAATAAAAAAAAAACTGTTGTGGTTGCCAATGATGCCACCTGATGAGTACCCCTGGCAGGGATGAAATAGTTTAAGCACTTATAGAGTGGTAGCAATGCATAAAAATGAGCAAAAAACGTGTTTGGAAGACACATAATCTTATTTCTCGGTATTTCCCGGTATTTCCCACTTCTGGGCTTATTTCCCGGGGCGGGAAATACTGGTATTTCCCGGCGGTATTTCCCGCCCCCGGTATTTCCCGGCCAACCCTGCTTGACCGAGTTGTCCCTATATCGTTCCGCTTCCTCATCAACCAACCCTACATCCACACAGTATCATCTAATTCATCATACATTTTTTTGAGTTGATCTTTCCAGAGGGACAGGCGCAACCAAGAACTATAACCCCCGTTCCTAACGACAAGGGTTAATCACTGTCTTTGAAGATGCAAGTATATACATGTCGTCTATATTGATAATCAAAACTGTGCTAACCAATTAATCCATTGCGCCACTTGGACAGCCAATGAAGAATAAATTGCAATCGATGTATAAATATTGTTATACTTAGAAAAAAATGGATGAGCTACAGTTATTCCGAGGCGACACAGTACTGTTAAAGGGAAAAAGACGAAAAGAAACAGTTTGTATAGTGCTGTCCGATGACACAGTCACAGACGATAAAATCAGAATCAACAGATGTGTGAGAAATAATCTCCGTGTACGATTGGGTGATGTTGTCAGGTATGTTGTTATAGATATCTTGTTACAGGGTTTAATCCTAGATGAGAATTTTTGGGAGAAGTCGGAAAGCACGCGATTGCGCCCTTAAATGATATTTACATTTCCACAAGATGGGTTTAAAATATATACAATATGACCATTAAATACAACATTTGAATAGGAGTGCTTTACAATGGTCAGTCAGCTTACTGGACACGGGTCTAAATTTTAAAAAAGATTTTATTTGTTTAGGGAGAATTGAAGTTGTTGAATGTTTTGATCATAGAAATCGGCATACATGTAATTACCAAATCTGCGAGGATTGTTGCCCATTAAAATATATATGATAGTGGAGCTTGACTGTCTTGATAGCTTTAGTTGTTCTTTCAGCATTCAAGCTTGTCCAGATGTCAAATATGGAAAAAGAATACATGTTCTCCCCATCGATGACACAGTAGAGGGCATCACAGGGTAAGTACTTATACCAGTGTTTGTCAATTTAATCCTTCCTCTGTTTGACAATGCTAAGCAACTGCGCACAAAATGCATGTTATGGCCATAAAAACCTGTCCTGCTCTTAGGTATGCTATTTGAAGCATACGCCTGATGTATCATGAAAATGGTGCGTTGTGATCATTGGAAATGCCTGTCTAAAACACAGACAGCTTGATATTTATAACACAGAACGATTGGCACTAACACGAATTTTATAAGACCACCGTTGTTTTTAGTGGTCAGGACATGTGTCCGACGATATTTTGGAAAGACTGAACTATATATGCTAGTTATATTTTTACTTCTATGCATATTGGAGCTGTTTACCCATTATACTAGTAGCCTTACTCCAGGTTGTGGCAGTTTGACCTCATTCTATAGCGTTGTTATCAGCTCATCTTATTCTACTTTCAGAAATTTATTTGAAGTATTTCTAAAGCCATATTTCTTGGAAGCATATCGACCACTAAAGAAGGGTGACATATTTGTTGTACGAGGCGGTATGAGAGCCGTGGAGTTCAAAGTTGTAGAAACGGACCCGTCTCCTTACTGTATAGTAGCTCCAGATACCGTCATACACTGCGAGGGAGAGCCAGTCAAACGTGAGGTAGCCAGCTAGAATTTTCATTTATTTTAATCATTGGTTCATAAGATAATGCTCTGTTTTAGGAAGATAGTGTTTCAGCAGTAAAATATTTAGCCTTGATACACCAACTCTGGCGAGACAGGTAATTACACGGCTATGTCATCACACATCTATAAACACGTACTTTTGTCCAAAACAATTTCCTGGTCAACAGATTTGTTTATACTTCTCTTTACTTTATTTATTTTACAATGATTGCGAAACAACTTCCATTAATCATTCTCGTTATGTGATCATTCGTGTGGGAGGAAACCACCTATCAGATTTTGTGACTACTGTACAATCTAAAATACTCCCAGTTTGAGGATCAAACCTGTTCGAGGATCAAACACTAATATCCTCGAACTCCTGGTTACATTCGTGAAAAGTGAGTTTGTTAATCAAACACCCAAAAATGAATTAGTAGTCACTTATCCGTCGCCACTGAGTTTTGAGCTCTTCGGTGGTTGGTTCCGGTCAGGTTATGAAACTATTCAGCTGACCTGTGGAAGAGTTTGTGGTTTTGATCTGGTGATCTGCCCATACCTGAAACTATGTCTGGTTTGTCCCGTGGTCACTCCTTAAAGCTGACATGGCTTGTGTATGTCTGGGAATAACATCATGTTTACAGGAAGAGGAAGAACAGCTGAATGAGGTTGGTTATGATGATATTGGAGGTTGCAGGAAACAGTTGGCACAAATCAAAGAAATGGTGGAACTTCCCCTCAGACATCCACAGCTCTTCAAAGCTATTGGAGTCAAGGTAACTATTCAATTACTGTATATGAACGACCATCAACTAAAACGCTTCAGGAGCCTCCATGGCCGATGGTTAAGTTTGTTGACTTCAAACCACTTGCCCTTCACCACTGAATTATTAGAATCCCCATTGGGGTGTTGAATTCTTTCATGTGAGGTAACTATCCAGCTAGCCTGTGGTGTTTATAAAAATTATATATTATACAACGATTGCGACAACATATATTGATCACTCGTATAGGCACGGATGAATACGAGTATGTAATCCTTCTTTGTCTGGGAGGAAATCAGAGTATGGCGGGAAAACCCACCTGTACATTCTGCCGACCACCATACTATCTCCCATACTTCCCAGTCCGAGGATCAACCTGGGTTGCATTGGTGAGAAGCAAGCATGCTAATCACTACACTAATCAGACAGCTTGCATAGTTGCGGAAGGTTGGTGGTTCTACCCAGGTGCTTGTGTGTGTGTCTGATATATTGCTGCTTGGCACCCAGTGTCTTCCTCCAATAATAACTGTGAAGAACTGCCATATGACCTAAGCAATGTTACGCCCCAAATACCATACACTAAAGCTTGATAAAGAAGAATCTGATTTGCTATAGGTAATTCAAATGCATTAGAATCAATTTTGTTCAGAGTTCAGTTGACAGTAGAAAACGGAAATGAAAATTACTCTGCTAAATGTCAAGTCGACTTATATTATTATTTACATGTTTAGACAATGGTGTCTTTTTAAAAATACTGCTATGTATCTTAACATATAAAAATCTTTAAAGAGACATTCATGATGCAAGGATAAATCATAGCAATTGTTAATATTGTAGCCACCCAGAGGTATCTTGTTGTATGGACCTCCAGGTACTGGTAAAACACTGATAGCCAGAGCTGTGGCCAACGAGACTGGAGCTTTCTTCTTTCTCATTAATGGTAAGTTTATGCCAGTTTATATAGATAACTGTTGATGTGTGTGTCACTGAGGAAGTGTTTAGTCATGTCTGGGTTGTTTGTCATCAGATGTCTACTAACATTGAACATTGTTGTTTAAAATGTCGCATCGGCTTCAAATGGACAGTATGTTATCAAACTCTTGGCCTTTTCTAATTCCATTCATATGAGGCAAGTCGGTATTTCAAGATTGCCTTTTACTATAGCTAATAAAGGCGATACTAATGTATTGAGTATAGGAACATAGATACTTATTAATAATGTTGGTAAGACAACAGTCCAAATATACGAGTCCTCGATAGCATTATGAAATACATTATTAAAGCTGAAGGTATCTTGTAAAGTATGACCAGCACTCATACGCAATTAAACAGGTAACAATAGTGTAAAGACCCCCCCACCCAATGAACTTTATCACATCATCTCCAGTCCCAAGCCATGAAAGTAGAAATTCTGTCCTTGTGTCAACACACTATGATGAAAGTGTTTCCGGATGGTGTTAAAGTAGTCCACCACAAACTAGCATGTTACAGATGGTCACATGTTAAAGTAGTCCACCACAAACTAGCATGTTACAGATGGTCATGTGTTAAAGTAGTCCACCACAAACTAACATGTTACAGATGGTCACGTGTAAAGTAGTCCACCACAAACTATCATGTTACAGATGGTCACGTGTAAAGTAGTCCACCACAAACTATCATGTTACAGATGGTCACGTGTAAAGTAGTCCACCACAAACTATCATGTTACAGATGGTCATGTGTTAAAGTAGTCCACCACAAACTATCATGTTACAGATGGTCATGTGTTAAAGTAGTCCACCACAAACTAACATGTTACAGATGGTCATGTGTAAAGTAGTCCACCACAAACTAACATATTACAGATGGTCATGTGTTAAAGTAGTCCACCACAAACTATCATGTTACAGATGGTCACGTGTAAAGTAGTCCACCACAAACTAACATGTTACAGATGGTCATGTGTTAAAGTAGTCCACCACAAACTAACATGTTACAGATGGTCATGTGTTAAAGTAGTCCACCACAAACTATCATGTTACAGATGGTCACGTGTAAAGTAGTCCACCACAAACTAACATGTTACAGATGGTCACGTGTAAAGTAGTCCACCACAAACTAACATGTTACAGATGGTCACGTGTAAAGTAGTCCACCACAAACTAACATGTTACAGATGGTCACGTGTAAAGTAGTCCACTACAAACTAAAATGTTACAGATGGTCACGTGTAAAGTAGTCCACCACAAACTATCATGTTACAGATGGTCACGTGTAAAGTAGTCCACCACAAACTATCATGTTACAGATGGTCATGTGTTAAAGTAGTCCACCACAAACTATCATGTTACAGATGGTCATGTGTTAAAGTAGTCCACCACAAACTAACATGTTACATATGGTCATGTGTAAAGTAGTCCACCACAAACTAACATATTACAGATGGTCATGTGTTAAAGTAGTCCACCACAAACTATCATGTTACAGATGGTCACGTGTAAAGTAGTCCACCACAAACTAACATGTTACAGATGGTCATGTGTAAAGTAGTCCACCACAAACTAACATGTTACAGATGGTCATGTGTTAAAGTAGTCCACCACAAACTAACATGTTACAGATGGTCACGTGTAAAGTAGTCCACTACAAACTAAAATGTTACAGATGGTCATGTGTTAAAGTAGTCCACCACAAACTAACATGTTACAGATGGTCATGTGTTAAAGTATTCCACCACAAACTATCATGTTACAGATGGTCACGTGTAAAGTAGTCCACTACAAACTAACATGTTACAGATGGTCATGTGTTAAAGTAGTCCACCACAAACTATCATGTTACAGATGGTCATGTGTTAAAGTAGTCCACCGCAAACTATCATGTTACAGATGGTCATGTGTTAAAGTAATCCACCACAAACTATCATGTTACAGATGGTCATGTGTTAAAGTAGTCCACCACAAACTATCATGTTACAGATGGTCATGTGTTAAGTAGTCCACCACAAACTATCATGTTACAGATGGTCATGTGTTAAAGTAGTCCACCACAAACTATCATGTTACAGATGGTCATGTGTTAAAGTAGTCCACCGCAAACTATCATGTTACAGATGGTCATGTGTTAAAGTAGTCCACCACAAACTATCATGTTACAGATGGTCATGTGTTAAATAGTCCACCGCAAACTATCATGTTACAGATGGTCATGTGTTAAAGTAGTCCACCACAAACTATCATGTTACAGATGGTCACGTGTAAAGTAGTCCACCACAAACTAACATGTTACAGATGGTCACGTGTTAAAGTAGTCCACCACAAACTATCATGTTACAGATGGTCATGTGTTAAAGTAGTCCACCACAAACTATCATGTTACAGATGGTCATGTGTTAAAGTAGTCCACCACAAACAGATTTCCTTGTCCGAGTGGTTATGGGCATTGACTTCAATTCACTTGATCCAACCAACTTATGGTGTCAAATTATTTCATGTGAGAAAGCTATCCAGTTTGCTTGCGGAAGATCAGTGGTTCTACCTGGCTGTCGGTCTGTGCCTAAAAAAACCAGGTTCGCGCTCTATCAATAACAGCTGGGGAGTCGCCATATTGCATTTAACTTCTGGTGCGATGTTAATCTCTTTTATAAAGCATTGTATGTTCTTCACTTGCTTGACCTCGGCAATGACTGCAAAAGCGGGTATACATGTAAAAGGTTTGAAGTTTTATTGTCGGGCATCATTAAGGCTGTCGGTCATCTTATATGTAACATGTCCATTGTAGGTCCTGAAATTATGAGTAAGTTAGCTGGAGAGTCGGAAAGCAACTTGAGAAAAGCCTTCGAAGAGGCCGAGAAAAATTCACCTGCAATTATCTTTATTGATGAGTTGGACGCTATTGCACCCAAAAGAGAAAAGGTACGTTTCATGTAGTTAATTTCTGGAGAGAGAAAATGATCACTATTCCGAAGTTTGACGTGTGTGTAGTGTGTAAGAGCTGAAGAATTATTAGTAGAATAAAAGAAATGATGAAGAAGTACTTGAGTAGTATTTAAATACACACTAGTGGTAATGGTCAGTTGTGTGTTAATCTGGGGCATCTAGATCATTTGGAATTGGGACTGCTGCCTATCCATTGCCAGCTTGTATGATGTCCATTGCCAGATTGTATGAGGTCCATTGCCAGGTTGTATGAGGTCCATTGCCAGGTTGTATGAGGTCCATTGCCAGATTGTATGAGGTCCATTGCCAGATTGTATGATGTCCATTGCCAGATTGTATGATGTCCATTGCCAGATTGTATATGGTCCATTGCCAGATTGTATATGGTCCATTGCCAGATTGTATATGGTCCATTGCCAGCTTGTATGAGGTCCATTGCCAGATTGTATGATGTCCATTGCCAGATTGTATGAGGTCCATTGCCAGATTGTATGAGGTCCATTGCCAGATTGTATGAGGTCCATTGCCAGATTGCATGAGGTCCATTGCCAGATTGTATATGGTCCATTGCCAGCTTGTATGAGGTCCATTGCCAGCTTGTATGAGGTCCATTGCCAGCTTGTATGTGGTCCATTGCCAGATTGTATATGGTCCATTGCCAGATTGTATGAGGTCCATTGCCAGATTGTATGAGGTCCATTACCAGATTGTATGATGTCCATTACCAGATTGTATGATGTCCATTGCCAGATTGTATATGGTCCATTGCCAGCTTGTATGAGGTCCATTGCCATATTGTATGAGGTCCATTGCCAGCTTGTATGTGGTCCATTGCCAGATTGTATGTGGTCCATTGCCAGCTTGTATGTGGTCCATTGCCAGATTGTATATGGTCCATTGCCAGATTGTATGATGTCCATTGCCAGATTGTATGAGGTCCATTGCCAGATTGTATGAGGTCCATTGCCAGATTGTATATGGTCCATTGCCAGATTGTATGATGTCCATTGCCAGCTTGTATGAGGTCCATTGCCAGATTGTATGATGTCCATTGCCAGATTGTATATGGTCCATTGCCAGATTGTATATGGTCCATTGCCAGCTTGTATGAGGTCCATTGCCAGATTGTATGATGTCCATTGCCAGATTGTATGAGGTCCATTGCCAGCTTGTATGAGGTCCATTGCCAGATTGTATGAGGTCCATTGCCAGATTGTATATGGTCCATTGCCAGATTGTATATGGTCCATTGCCAGCTTGTATGAGGTCCATTGCCAGATTGTATGATGTCCATTGCCAGATTGTATGAGGTCCATTGCCAGATTGTATGAGGTCCATTGCCAGATTGTATGAGGTCCATTGCCAGATTGCATGAGGTCCATTGCCAGATTGTATATGGTCCATTGCCAGCTTGTATGTGGTCCATTGCCAGATTGTATATGGTCCATTGCCAGATTGTATGAGGTCCATTGCCAGATTGTATGAGGTCCATTACCAGATTGTATGATGTCCATTACCAGATTGTATGATGTCCATTGCCAGATTGTATATGGTCCATTGCCAGCTTGTATGAGGTCCATTGCCATATTGTATGAGGTCCATTGCCAGCTTGTATGTGGTCCATTGCCAGATTGTATGTGGTCCATTGCCAGCTTGTATGTGGTCCATTGCCAGATTGTATATGGTCCATTGCCAGATTGTATGATGTCCATTGCCAGATTGTATGAGGTCCATTGCCAGATTGTATGAGGTCCATTGCCAGATTGTATGAGGTCCATTGCCAGATTGTATGAGGTCCATTGCCAGATTGTATATGGTCCATTGCCTGATTGTATGATGTCCATTGCCAGATTGTATATGGTCCATTGCCAGATTGTATATGGTCCATTGCCAGCTTGTATATGGTCCATTGCCAGATTGTATGATGTCCATTGCCAGATTGTATGAGGTCCATTGCCAGCTTGTATGAGGTCCATTGCCAGCTTGTATGAGGTCCATTGCCAGATTGTATGAAGTCCATTGCCAGATTGTATGAGGTCCATTGCCAGCTTGTATGAGGTCCATTGCCATATTGTATGAGGTCCATTGCCAGCTTGTATGTGGTCCATTGCCAGATTGTATGAGGTCCATTGCCAGATTGTATGAGGTCCATTGCCAGATTGTATGAGGTCCATTGCCAGCTTGTATGAGGTCCATTGCCAGATTGTATGAGGTCCATTGCCAGATTGTATGAGGTCCATTGCCAGATTGTATGAGGTCCATTGCCAGCTTGTATGTGGTCCATTGCCAGATTGTATGAGGTCCATTGCCAGCTTGTATGTGGTCCATTGCCAGATTGTATGAGGTCCATTGCCAGATTGTATGAGATCCATTGCCAGATTGTATGTGGTCCATTGCCAGCTTGTATGAGGTCCATTGCCAGATTGTATGAGGTCCATTGCCAGCGTGTATGAGTTCCATTGCCAGATTGTATGAGGTCCATTGCCAGCTTGTATGAGGTCCATTGCCAGCTTGTATGAGGTCCATTGCCAGATTGTATAAGATCCATTGCCAGATTGTATGAGGTCCATTGCCAGATTGTATGAGGTCCATTGCCAGATTGTATGAGGTCCATTGCCAGATTGTATGAGGTCCATTGCCAGATTGTATGAGGTCCATTGCCAGATTGTATGTGGTCCATTGCCAGATTGTATATGGTCCATTGCCAGATTGTATGATGTCCATTGCCAGATTGTATGAGGTCCATTGCCAGATTGTATGAGGTCCATTGCCAGATTGTATGAAGTCCATTGCCAGATTGTATGAGGTCCATTGCCAGATTGTATGATGTCCATTGCCAGATTGTATATGGTCCATTGCCAGATTGTATGATGTCCATTTCCAGATTGTATATGGTCCATTGCCAGATTGTATATGGTCCATTGCCAGCTTGTATGAGGTCCATTGCCAGCTTGTATGAGGTCCATTGCCAGATTGTATGATGTCCATTGCCAGATTGTATGAGGTCCATTGCCAGATTGTATGAGGTCCATTGCCAGATTGCATGAGGTCCATTGCCAGATTGTATGAGGTCCATTGCCAGATTGCATGATGTCCATTGCCAGGTTGCATGAGGTCCATTGCCAGATTGTATGAGGTCCATTGCCAGCTTGTATGAGGTCCATTGCCAGCTTGTATGAGGTGACTGTCACGGTATGAACTTGGTTTAACTGAGGTTTCACCAGGTGTGTAAGTTTTGGTTCCGTATGTTTATCTGGATGTAAATGAGATGTGAAGTTAGATTGTTACGCTCTGTTGGGTACGCTATGACCTGATAGTGAGACGTAAACCCGGCACATAATGATCAACCATTCTGCATCAAGCATCTCTTTCTTTTATTGTGATAAGACAACACTGTGAGAAGTAAGGAATCCATAAACATTGGTGTATTATATATGTTTATAGACTCATGGAGAGGTGGAGCGTAGAATTGTATCTCAGTTGCTGACGTTGATGGATGGTCTCAAACAGCGAGCACATGTGATCGTAATGGCTGCAACAAACAGGCCAAACAGTATTGATTCCGCCCTTAGAAGATTCGGTGAGTGTATGCCAATACGTTTGTACTGTTGATATACAGAGATGTAAACGTGCATTCTGATCAAACTGTCGAAGCAATGATCACCCTTGACATGAAAACAATGGTTTCCCAATATCTATAGGCTGCAGTTTTGTGAGAAAGCGCACAATTTCAACAAAATATGGTTAAAATACACAAGTATGACCATTAAATACAATATTTGAACAGAAGTATTTGAATAGGAGTGCTTTATAATGGGCCAATGTATCTTACGTGGACAAATTTGTATGAACATTTTATAAAAAAAGTATTTTTTTCATAGGGAGAAGTAGAGCCCCCAGGGGCGAAGTCAGGGTCCCTAGAGCGACTTATCAGTCTAGAATGAGTCCTGCTATGCATTCCAAACGTGTTCACAATAAACGGAGCTTGCTTTGTACGTAACCAATATGTGGTATAAACTTGTTCTTCACAGGCCGGTTTGATAGAGAGGTCGACATCTCGATCCCTGACGCTACTGGTCGTCTAGAAATCCTCAGAATTCATACAAAGAACATGAAATTGTCAGATGATGTGGATCTTGAACAGGTTTGTATAATCTTTCGGATTTTCTCTTTTGACTACTATATGCCTGTGGTAAAATTCTTGATACCCGAGTTCCTGTATAGGTATTAGTTAGTCGATGTTCTGTCCTCATGCCAAGGGACTCTGTACAAAATCACAAAGATAAATTGATTGATTGCAACATTATGTCGCGAGTAGTGATATGCTATACGTGCTTTAAAAGTTTAAATTTGATTTATTTTACAACGATTACGAAGCAAGTTCTAACAACTTATATTAATCACTCTCGTTGGCAGATGAACGCGTAAATGTGGTCATTCGTGTGGGAGGAAACCGGGATAGAAGGTAAATACCACGGTCATGTTGGTGCTGATCTGGCTGCTCTGTGTTCAGAGGCTACAGTATAAGTTAATGCTGTTTCTTCCTTACAGGTTGCTTCGGAGACGCACGGTCATGTTGGTGCTGATCTGGCTGCCCTGTGTTCGGAGGCTGCTCTACAACAGATCCGAGAGAAGATGGATCTCATAGATCTGGAAGATGAACATATAGATGCTGAAGTGCTCGATTCCCTCGCTGTCACCATGGAAGACTTCAGGGTAAACAATCACGTTTCTTCTTCTGTTAAAAGTTATTTCGTTTAAAACATATTTATTCATTCATAATGTACAGTACATATCTATTGTATACAGAATGGATTTAATCGAAAGCGTAAAAGTTATTTATGTATGGGATATATATTATTAGAGGAATTAATGAGTAGACTGTATTTATTTAAGGAATAAATCGCAGGTTAATAGTTTCTAATGCAATAGCGATAGTAATATATTGTACAAAATGTGTTGTAAATGAAATTTACACTTGCATGAGTGGATGGACATTTGCAATATTTCCAGTTATTTGTGCAGTTGGTTGACTTGAGACAGCAGTGTAGGTCTTTGAATAATACAGCTCAGTGTGTACAAAGCCTTGGCATTCAATGTAGAAAGCCTTGGCATTCCATGTACAAAGCCTTGGCATTCAATGTAGAAAGCCTTGGCATTCAGTGTAGAAAGCCTTGGCATTCAATGTACAAAGCCTTGGCATTCAGTTTTTGTAACAGTTCAAGTGTCACTGTAACTGTCCACAAATCACATCTAAACCCATTAGTAAGTTTTAGACTGAATTTGCAATTTGAGAAAGTTGCATAATTTGTACTAAATACTAATTTTGACTAACATGTTGTTTCACATTGCTTGTAGTGGCTTCTGTGGTCGAATGATTGTTGAATTATTTCATATGTGAGGAAGTTATCGGTAGGTCGGTGGTTCTACCTGGAGGACCGTCTGTGCCTGAAATACTGCACGCATTAATAGCTGGAGAGTCTCTGAATAACCTACGCTTGTTTGACTTTAAGCCAAAAAAACCCTCAAACTTGACATTGCCTATAATGATGTATATATATTTATTGTATAGTGGGCTTTGAGTAAGAGTAACCCAAGTGCCCTGAGAGAAACAGCTGTAGAAGTGCCTACAGTCACCTGGGACGATGTGGGAGGTCTTGAGAACGTCAAACGGGAACTACAGGAACTTGTACAGGTACGTTGGTGCTCGACACTTCAGTTAATACTAAATAATGTTGTCTATGAATACTATTGATATATTTATTTTATGATTGACTAGTTATGGGTTACCCATTGAGAATCTGTAGTATGTTACCTGAAATAAAATTAGTCGATGTCCCTAAATTTGTAAAATCTGTTTTATGTTTTCAGTACCCAGTAGAACACCCAGAGAAGTTTTTGAAATTTGGTATGACTCCATCGAAGGGAGTGTTGTTTTACGGGCCACCTGGGTGTGGTAAGACGTTGTTGGCCAAGGCCATAGCCAATGAATGTCAGGCTAACTTTATCTCCGTAAAAGGGCCAGAGATGTTAACTATGTGGTTTGGGGAATCGGAAGCTAATGTGCGAGAAATCTTCGATAAGGTTAGTTAATTACATATATTCTGTGACCGTTCCTTCTGCTTACTGTTGATACTGTCATTATAACGGCTTCATTGGACAGCCATACATGTGTATATCAATTTATGTTGAGTCATTCTGATCCTCGTCAAGAATGCATACATGCTCCCCAGAAATAAAGTAAAGACGGTGTATGTCTTGAAGGGAGGTACAAAATATCACTTTGAGCTAGAGTTTGTCGTAGGAGTTTATTGAACGAAATATTATGTATTTGTTATATGCATTGTGCTGTTTTGTTTTTCTTGGATTGATACACTGAAAGCTGTGTGCAAAGCCACTTCATAATAAAAACCACCTGTCTTGAGCAACCGCTATTTGATCTTCTCTCAAACCATTATTAGTGTATTGTAACCTCAGAATAAAGACCATCTGTCTTGAGCAACCACTATTTGATCTTCTCTCAAACCATTATTAGTGTATTGTTTACCTCAGAATAAAGACCACCTGTCTTGAGCGACCTCTATTTGATCTTCTCTCAAACCATTATTAGTGTATTGTTTACCTCAGAATAAAGACCACCTGTCTTAAGCGACCACTATTTGATCTTCTCTCAAACCATTATTAGTGTATTGTTTACCTCAGAATAAAGACCATCTGTCTTGAGCGACCTCTATTTGATCTTCTCTCAAACCATTATTAGTGTATTGTTTACCTCAGAATAAAACCACCACACCCTATTTGATCTTCTCTCAAACCATTATTAGTGTATTGTTTACCTCAGAATAAAGACCATCTGTCTTGAGCAACCTCTATTTGATCTTCTCTCAAACCATTATTAGTGTATTGTTTACCTCAGAATAAAGACCATCTGTCTTGAGCGACCTCTATTTGATCTTCTCTCAAACCATTATTAGTGTATTGTTTACCTCAGAATAAAGACCATCTGTCTTGAGCGACCTCTATTTGATCTTCTCTCAAACCATTATTAGTGTATTGTTTACCTCAGAATAAAGACCATCTGTCTTGAGCAACCTCTATTTGATCTTCTCTCAAACCATTATTAGTGTATTGTTTACCTCAGAATAAAGACCATCTGTCTTGAGCGACCTCTATTTGATCTTCTCTCAAACCATTATTAGTGTATTGTTTACCTCAGAATAAATACCACCTGTCAACACGGACAATGTTTAACATTTCTCATTCTCCTATATATTTGTAGCGGGCTCAGTCAGGAGAAAATTGAAACAGTAAAGTTGTTTTGCATTGTATTATGTGCCTATGCTTTTAGCATATCATTATTTGTGATGTGAAGAAGTCTCATGGTACGTCCATATTAAGGGAAACGTCTTCTATCTTCACCATGTCATGTGCTATTATTGTATTACAGGCAAGGTCAGCTGCGCCATGTGTTCTATTCTTTGATGAATTGGATTCCATTGCTAAATCCAGAGGTGGAAATGCTGGGGACGGAGGTAAGATCAGTTATATCCGCATACAATGCCGGTATTATTTTTGTGTATAGTCGGTCGTGCATGAACCTTTTCAGAAGACAAATGTGGGTATGTGTCCTCTGTCCATTGGAGACATTCATACTATTTACATACAGCAACAAGGAACCAGTAGTTTCCATTGAAACGTCCCGAGATTTATCAAAATATATTTATTTGAATGGTTTTTTGTAGTACACATTTACTTAGCAATTACAAAATTAGGACACAAATTTAATCCATAGTCGAGCCCGTCAATGCTTTAACAAATTGCTATGCAGCTCGTATATTAGTCGAGGCTGGATATGAGTATCACTCATATAGACAACTATTTTGTTTGTTTTCTCTTTCTTGAATATTTTCCCAATATTTAATAGTGTTTTCGTGGCAAGAGTTAGTTACACATGATATTGCACTAGATCTTTGATAAAAATATTCACAACAAAGTAACCATTTCTTACATTCATACATATTTTCTGTATAGCATGCTTGGCCAATTGTAAAAGTTTCAACACGATCCACCCAATAAAACAAGTTTTTGACACGCACATGAGGTCACAGAAAGCATTATTATGTCACAGTTATTTGCATCGCCATGTGTCGTACAATGTTTACATGGTATTTGTGTATTGTATGTGGTGCTGCAGATCATGTGTCGTACAATGTTTACATGGTATTTGTGTATTGTATGTGGTGCTGCAGATCATGTGTGGCCATGTGTACAATGTTTACATGGTATTTGTGTATTGTATGTGGTGCTGCAGATCATGTGTGGCCATGTGTACAATGTTTACATGGTATTTGTGTATTGTATGTGGTGCTGCAGATCATGTGTGGCCATGTGTACAATGTTTACATGGTATTTGTGTATTGTATGTGGTGCTGCAGATCATGTGTGGCCATGTGTACAATGTTTACATGGTATTTGTGTATTGTATGTGGTGCTGCAGATCATGTGTGGCCATGTGTACAATGTTTACATGGTATTTGTGTATTGTATGTGGTGCTGCAGATCATGTGTGGCCATGTGTACAATGTTTACATGGTATTTGTGTATTGTATGTGGTGCTGCAGATCATGTGTGGCCATGTGTACAATGTTTACATGGTATTTGTGTATTGTATGTGGTGCTGCAGATCATGTGTGGCCATGTGTACAATGTTTACATGGTATTTGTGTATTGTATGTGGTGCTGCAGATCATGTGTGGCCATGTGTACAATGTTTACATGGTATTTGTGTATTGTATGTGGTGCTGCAGATCATGTGTGGCCATGTGTACAATGTTTACATGGTATTTGTGTATTGTATGTGGTGCTGCAGATCATGTGTGGCCATGTGTACAATGTTTACATGGTATTTGTGTATTGTATGTGGTGCTGCAGATCATGTGTGGCCATGTGTGGTACAATGTTTACATGGTATTTGTGTATTGTATATGGTGCTGCAGATCATGTGTGGCCATGTGTCATACAATGTTGACAGGGTTTTTGTGTATTGTATGTGGTGCTGCAGATCATGTGTGGCCATGTGTACAATGTTTACATGGTATTTGTGTATTGTATGTGGTGCTGCAGATCATGTGTGGTACAATGTTTACATGGTATTTGTGTATTGTATGTGGTGCTGCAGATCATGTGTGGCCATGTGTGGTACAATGTTTACATGGTATTTGTGTATTGTATGTGGTGCTGCAGATCATGTGTGGCCATGTGTGGTACAATGTTTACATGGTATTTGTGTATTGTATGTGGTGCTGCAGATCATGTGTGGCCATGTGTACAATGTTTACATGGTTTTTGTGTATTGTATGTGGTGCTGCAGATCATGTGTGGCTATGTGTACAATGTTTACATGGTTTTTGTGTATTGTATGTGGTGCTGCAGATCGTGTGTGGCCATGTGTACAATGTTTACATGGTTTTTGTGTATTGTATGTGGTGCTGCAGATCATGTGTGGCCATGTGTACAATGTTTACATGGTTTTTGTGTATTGTATGTGGTGCTGCAGATCATGTGTGGCCATGTGTACAATGTTTACATGGTTTTTGTGTATTGTATGTGGTGCTGCAGATCATGTGTGGCCATGTGTGGTACAATGTTTACATGGTATTTGTGTATTGTATGTGGTGCTGCAGATCATGTGTGGCCATGTGTGGTACAATGTTTACATGGTATTTGTGTATTGTATGTGGTGCTGCAGATCGTGTGTGGTACAATGTTTACATGGTATTTGTGTATTGTATGTGGTGCTGCAGATCATGTGTGGCCATGTGTGGTACAATGTTTACATGGTATTTGTGTATTGTATGTGGTGCTGCAGATCATGTGTGGTACAATGTTTACATGGTATTTGTGTATTGTATGTGGTGCTGCAGATCGTGTGTGGTACAATGTTTACATGGTATTTGTGTATTGTATGTGGTGCTGCAGATCATGTGTGGTACAATGTTTACATGGTATTTGTGTATTGTAGATGGTGCTGCAGATCATGTGTGGCCATGTGTCATACAATGTTGACAGGGTTTTTGTGTATTGTATGTGGTGCTGCAGATCATGTGTGGCCATGTGTACAATGTTTACATGGTATTTGTGTATTGTATGTGGTGCTGCAGATCATGTGTGGCCATGTGTGGTACAATGTTTATATGGTATTTGTGTATTGTATGTGGTGCTGCAGATCATGTGTGGTACAATGTTTACATGGTATTTGTGTATTGTATGTGGTGCTGCAGATCGTGTGTGGTACAATGTTTACATGGTATTTGTGTATTGTATGTGGTGCTGCAGATCGTGTGTGGTACAATGTTTACATGGTATTTGTGTATTGTATGTGGTGCTGCAGATCATGTGTGGTACAATGTTTACATGGTATTTGTGTATTGTATGTGGTGCTGCAGATCATGTGTGGTACAATGTTTACATGGTATTTGTGTATTGTAGATGGTGCTGCAGATCATGTGTGGCCATGTGTCATACAATGTTGACAGGGTTTTTGTGTATTGTATGTGGTGCTGCAGATCATGTGTGGCCATGTGTACAATGTTTACATGGTATTTGTGTATTGTATGTGGTGCTGCAGATCATGTGTGGCCATGTGTGGTACAATGTTTACATGGTATTTGTGTATTGTAGATGGTGCTGCAGATCATGTGTGGCCATGTGTCATACAATGTTGACAGGGTTTTTGTGTATTGTATGTGGTGCTGCAGATCATGTGTGGCCATGTGTACAATGTTTACATGGTATTTGTGTATTGTATGTGGTGCTGCAGATCATGTGTGGCCATGTGTGGTACAATGTTTACATGGTATTTGTGTATTGTATGTGGTGCTGCAGATCATGTGTGGCCATGTGTGGTACAATGTTTACATGGTATTTGTGTATTGTATGTGGTGCTGCAGATCATGTGTGGCCATGTGTACAATGTTTACATGGTTTTTGTGTATTGTAGGTGGTGCTGCAGATCATGTGTGGTACAATGTTTACATGGTTTTTGTGTATTGTATGTGGTGCTGCAGATCATGTGTGGCCATGTGTACAATGTTTACATGGTTTTTGTGTATTGTAGGTGGTGCTGCAGATCATGTGTGGTACAATGTTTACATGGTTTTTGTGTATTGTATGTGGTGCTGCAGATCATGTGTGGCCATGTGTACAATGTTTACATGGTTTTTGTGTATTGTATGTGGTGCTGCAGATCATGTGTGGCCATGTGTACAATGTTTACATGGTTTTTGTGTATTGTATGTGGTGCTGCAGATCATGTGTGGCCATGTGTACAATGTTTACATGGTTTTTGTGTATTGTATGTGGTGCTGCAGATCATGTGTGGCCATGTGTACAATGTTTACATGGTTTTTGTGTATTGTATGTGGTGCTGCAGATCATGTGTGGCCATGTGTACAATGTTTACATGGTTTTTGTGTATTGTATGTGGTGCTGCAGATCATGTGTGGCCATGTGTACAATGTTTACATGGTTTTTGTGTATTGTATGTGGTGCTGCAGATCATGTGTGGCCATGTGTACAATGTTTACATGGTTTTTGTGTATTGTATGTGGTGCTGCAGATCATGTGTGGCCATGTGTACAATGTTTACATGGTTTTTGTGTATTGTATGTGGTGCTGCAGATCATGTGTGGCCATGTGTACAATGTTTACATGGTTTTTGTGTATTGTATGTGGTGCTGCAGATCATGTGTGGCCATGTGTACAATGTTTACATGGTTTTTGTGTATTGTATGTGGTGCTGCAGATCATGTGTGGCCATGTGTACAATGTTTACATGGTTTTTGTGTATTGTATGTGGTGCTGCAGATCATGTGTGGCCATGTGTACAATGTTTACATGGTATTTGTGTATTGTAGGTGGTGCTGCAGATCGTGTGATTAATCAGTTGCTCACAGAAATGGATGGTATGAATGCTAAGAAAAATGTCTTCATTATTGGTGCAACTAACCGGTAAATAATACTAATAAGTACTTTTATGTTTTGGCACATTTTGGCCTCAGAGGTCGAGTATTTAAGGTCATTGACTTCAAATCACTAGTCCAGCACCTCTGAAGGTTTGAATACTACTTGGGGTATTGAATTGTTTCGTGAGAGGAAGCTATCCAGCTAGCTTGCCGGAGTCAGTGGTTCTACCTGGGTCCGTATGTGCCTGCAATACTGCTTGGAATGGGTCTTCCTTCACCAATAATCGCTGGAGAGTCGCCATATAACCAAAGCTGTTTTGTGCAACTTTAACCCCCAATATCAAATCAATTGAAGAAGCTATCCAGCTGACTTTTGGAAGGTCAGTGGTTCTATCTGTGTGCCCATGTGCAATACTGCTCACAGAGAGGCACCCTGTGTCGTCCTCCATCATTAAGAGTGGGAGAGTCGTCATATGACCCAAACAAGTTGTTGGCGCGACTTTAAGCCCCCAAACACAAACAAAATGTATTGACACACAAGTTGAAGTTTGCTGTTTCTGCCACAAACACACAAAACTTGACATTAATGTTCAAAACAAAACAAAATTTAAAGACGGTCATGATTTAAATACTTTTTTTTTTTACTTGTATATTGTTTTATACTTGTGTAATGTAACTAGGTTATATTAGCTTTCATGGTACCTTGTATAATATTTCAGACCAGACATCATTGATCCAGCCATACTTCGACCAGGTCGTCTCGATCAGCTCATCTATATTCCTCTTCCAGATGAGAAATCAAGGATAGCTATATTGAAAGCAAATCTCAAGAAGTCGCCAGTTGCTGGGGTAAGTTGTTCAGCAGGGTTTCTTGTTAATCGATAAGAGTTTGCTAGTTCGGTAGAGATGCTAGTTCGGTAGAGTTGCTAGTTCGGTAGAGTTGCTAATTCGGTAGAGTTGCTAGTTTGGTACAGTTGCTAGTTCAATATAGTTGCTAGTTCGGTAGAGTTGCTAGTTCGGTAGAGTTGCTAGTTCGGTAGAGTTGCTAGTTCGATAGAGTTGCTAGTTCGGTAGAGTTGCTAGTTCGATAGAGTTGCTAGTTCGGTAGAGTTGCTAGTTCAATAGAGTTGCTAGTTCAATAGAGTTGCTAGTTCGGTAGAGTTGCTAGTTCGGTAGAGTTGCTAGTTCGGTAGAGTTGCTAGTTCGGTACAGTTGCTAGTTCAATATAGTTGCTAGTTCGGTAGAGTTGCTAGTTCGGTAGAGTTGCTAGTTCGGTAGAGTTGCTAGTTCGGTAGAGTTGCTAGTTCGGTAGAGTTGCTAGTTCGATAGAGTTGCTAGTTCGATAGAGTTGCTAGTTCGGTAGAGTTGCTAGTTCGATAGAGTTGCTAGTTCGGTAGAGTTGCTAGTTCAATAGAGTTGCTAGTTCGGTAGAGTTGCTAGTTCGGTAGAGTTGCTAGTTCGGTAGAGTTGCTAGTTTGGTACAGTTGCTAGTTCAATATAGTTGCTAGTTCGGTAGAGTTGCTAGTTCGGTAGAGTTGCTAGTTCGATAGAGTTGCTAGTTCGGTAGAGTTGCTAGTTCGATAGAGTTGCTAGTTCGGTAGAGTTGCTAGTTCAATAGAGTTGCTAGTTCAATAGAGTTGCTAGTTCGGTAGAGTTGCTAGTTCGGTAGAGTTGCTAGTTCGATAGAGTTGCTAGTTCGGTAGAGTTGCTAGTTCGGTAGAGTTGCTAGTTCGATAGAGTTGCTAGTTCAATAGAGTTGCTAGTTCGGTAGAGTTGCTAGTTCGGTAAAGTTGCTAGTTCAATAGAGTTACTAGTTCCATAGAGTTGCTAGTTCGGCAGAGTCGCTAGTTCGGTAGAGTCGCTAGTTCAATAGAGTTGCTAGTTCAATAGAGTTGCTAGTTCAATAGAGTTGCTAGTTCGGTAGAGTTGCTAGTTCAATAGAGTTGCTAGTTCGGTAGAGTTGCTAGTTCGGTAGAGATGCTAGTTCGGTAGAGTTGCTAGTTCAATAGAGTTGCTAGTTCGGTAGAGTCGCTAGTACTCGCTAGTTCGGTAGAGTTGCTAGTTCGGTAGAGTTGCTAGTTCCATAGAGTTGCTAGTTTGGTAGAGTCGCTAGTTCGGTAGAGTCTTCGGTAGAGTTGCTAGTTCAATAGAGTTGCTAGTTCGGTAGAGTTGCTAGTTCAATAGAGTTGCTAGTTCGGTAGAGTCGCTAGTACTCGCTAGTTCGGTAGAGTTGCCGGCAGAGTTGCTAGTTCGGCGCAGAGTTGCTAGTTTGGTAGAGTTGCTAGTTTTTACGGAATTTTGGAATGACTGTAGTAGGACAGCTTTGTCTTCATCTTCTACCACACATCCATAACTTTTTATTTTGTATTTAGCTCAAACAACAAATTGATAATAGTTTTAAATTGTTTCTTCTTCTTTTTTTAAATAATTGCAACAACCTTAATAATACCTTGAAAATGTGCTTGAATGTACGAACATTATGGAACAAATTGTTGTTTTGTAGGATGTAGATTTAGAATACTTGGCAAAGGTGACTCATGGTTTCTCTGGTGCTGATTTGACGGAAGTGTGCCAGCGGGCGTGTAAATTAGCGATACGTCAGTCTATCGAGGCCGAGATCAGACAGGAGAGGATGAGACAAGATAACCCAGATGCAGATATGGTATGTCTGAGATTTGTCTTCATGAAAAACTGCAAAATTGCTTTATGTATCAGGATTAAAAAGGCAGTTAGGGATGTTGTTAATTTTCAACGAATGTAGAATGAAATGTTGGACTTTTCTGTACTTTCCTTCAGAGTTAGAATTGGTATCTTTAAGTGCATGTGTTTTCAGATCTTCGTAAAACAGCTGACATTTCCTTTCTTTAGGATTAGACGTTATAAATATCTAATCTCCTTATACGACTTTTGTATGGTGTGTCTATAAAATAGAGAAAATATTGTGCAGTGTTGGGAATGTAATATGGGTAGCACTGTTTAGCAAACAGCATGCCACTATGTGTACTAGATAAGAAATTAATTGAAATGTGACATTGTTTTACCAGGAGGTAGAGGACTATGATCCAGTACCAGAGATCGTTCGTGCTCATTTTGAAGAAGCGATGAAATTTGCTCGTAGATCCGTCACTGACAATGACATCAGGAAATACGAAATGTTTGCACAAACGTTACAACAGAGTCGAGGCTTTGGAGGAAACTTCAGGTAACCAAATTTTAAATGCACATTTAAAAACGTGTTGTATTGTGCATTCAGCCGAGGCGAGCGGGATCCACTATAATGTCTGCAATCTAACTTGAACAGTTTTTATCCAATCTTGCATACAATGTTTGTTGGCATAATATCTCAGCCAAGTTGGATAACCACCTGCATTGCGCCGGTCACTCAAAAAAAAGAATAGGTGCGTCAATTATTGTGGTTAGCCTTTATAAATGTAATGTGATTTACCCAACACTACATACAGGCATATATTGTAATTTGTCTCTTGTTAATTCTGTTACTTTAACTCTTATGTTGAAAATTACCATATTTCTTGTTGTTATATGTTTAATACTAAGTATTCCCTGTCTGAAAGCATCTGCATTAGTGCTGATAAAATTGGCTTTAACAAGTCCATCGCTGCCTGATGAAGAATCATTTGGCTATCAACACAGTAGGTTTCAGTCCTGTTAAATCTGTTTCTTTCAAGTCTGGATGCTATCCAGAATGTTGTTTGTTCTACTTACCGTATTTAGCTATGTATAGTGCGCTATTGTGTATAATGCGCACCCACGATTTGGCACGAAAATCGGGGGGAAAACTGAGTTCCGATGTATACTGCGCACGTGAAAAACGCAATTTTCCAAGTCAAAATTTAACATTTCTCAAGAATCGCTAAAAATTGTGCTCCGTGATTTTTACAACTTATATTAATCACTCGAGATAACTCATTGAGGAACGGTAACGCACTCGGGCATGATTTCATGAAAATTACATGCATATCGTTCTCAAACATCTCAACACGTTCTCAAACATGTCAGCAGATGCTCAAACTTCTCAGCATGTGTAGCATACCTAATTAACTGGGACCCATCGTGAATGGTTTGTCGAAATTAATTATCGCTACAAACAATTGAAATACTGCAGCCAACTGCAATGCATTGTACATAGTAAATATTTCCCGTAAAAATAACCAACACATCGTGTCTTTAATCATGTCGTATTTAAAAACATACGGTATATTAAATCAAATAAACTATAATTACAAAGTTTCTTTACCTCTATGATATCGTACAAAGGCAGCGTCGCTTTATGCGGCGAAGTACGCGAAAAGTACGGGAAATATTACATACGATAAAACCATGTGATGTTATCAAATCGCCATTTTTTATGCATTTAGTAATTTCAATTAAATTCTTCAAAGTTTGCCAAAATAAACGCAATATATGCTAATTTTGTGGTCTTATTCATTTCATTTATTTATATAGACTATCGGCAACTGGTTTTAATAGCTAGTTTATAACGTTTGTCGAATGTAACAAATTATAGAATGACTGTGGGGCTGTTCGGGTCGAATTTCATAAAATATTGGTCAATTTTGGTCTGGAAAAAAATGTACTGGTGTATAATGCGCAGTAGATAAAATGGATGAGGATTTCAGTAAGAAATGTGCGCACTATACATAGCTAAATACGGTATCAAAATGTTGGGAGGGGCGCCTTTGGTCTCGGGCAATAGTTCGCCCACAGCATCTCTGGTCAATAGTTTTGACTGTTCCTCAAATGTCAATGAAACAGTCATTCCACGTGTCATAAGGGGGGATAATATGCCTAGTATTGTGTCTGGCTTTCAAGTGTAATTGGTACAGGTTTCCTCCCCTTGTCTAAAATAATAAAATATCCTACACGTTTTTTAATTAATTACCTCCCTTTGCCAAATGATTGACAATTCACTGTCATATGTCTGTGTGTGGTCCACAGCTGTGTGGCGTAATTGTCATTAACCAATCTAGAACTCCCATATACGTCTGGGCAAGGAATACACGGACTGACAACCAGTAGACTGCCACTGTCTGAAGCGGCATTAACGTCCGTAATCAGTGAGGAACGATGATGTACGAGTCGTGCAGTATTAAATATTTTCATGTTTCTTAAAATGTGCACTTAAAAAATATACCATCTGTGTTGTATTAACTTACATCCATAGTAAGTGAACTTTAAAGCCAGGAAAGGTGTGAAGATTTATGGATCCTTTGGAGCGATTAATTTTGAGTTGTGTTAGTTGATTCACAGGAAGCTGTGATTTATTTTTGTGCTTATGTCATCCTACATGTAAGATGGAAAGGATGCGCTTGTCTCGTTATACAAAATGTTTACACACACTCCAACTCAAAGAATGTTGAATTAACACTAAAAATGTCATATTTGATCGACAATTGGAGAACTTTTAATTTAAAAAAACACTGTAAATCATTAGCAGCAATATGGGCATTGTATGACGAGTGAGAAGTTAGACTTTTAACAATAATCAAGAGGTGACTCGCTACATTGTCATGATCACATGCTTCCATTGATGTATGAAAGAGAAATGCTTACAATGAGCAAAATATGTTGAATTGGCTTTTTAGTGGTTTAAACTTTAAACAGAAAGAACGGGCACCTCACTCATGACCACCAGTTTGATTCCCACACAAAAATATGATGGTTATCTGCTGAAACTCTAATCCAAAGTGCATGTATATGTGCTATTTATCGAGCATGTGAAAACCAGGAATGCTGGAATTATGGCATTTTTTTGTATCTACGCCATCACCAACAATAAAACGCATTCATTTCTGGAGATTTGACCTTGAAGGTCAACGATAAAATCTATAAAAAATGTAAGATATAGCTTCAGACGTGAGGTCTCGTTTAGCGATGTTTGGAAAGTTGAGCTCTGTATTCTTCAACCATAAGTGAATACTGGGCACTCAGATAATTTGCAATTAGGCCCAATACCAATTGCACATTTACCAGGATTGGATTTTTCTACTTGGCTTGACTTGTTTGTGTCCTATTGTGTACAATTTTCTTGTCCTATTAATATAGGGTCAGTGTAATATCCATGAACATGTCTGTACATGTGTATATTATTTAGTATGCATATCTATTCAGATAGCTTGATAGGGAAGGTAGGTTGTTCTACCAGGGGACCCGCTGTTGATGACGTGCTGCTCGGAGAGGCACCTGTAAATGATGGAAATTGTTTGTGCAAATTTAAGCCCCTTCTACACCAAAAGCAAACAAACAACCATAGTGTATATTGTATGTTACAGATTTCCAGGAGCAGCCGGAAACCAGGGACCAAATCAAGGGGGTAACCCCGGGGGACAATTTGAGGAGGGTGACGATGATTTATACAGCTAAACACAACTACACTACAATCTATTGAAACTGTGAACTATATATATATATGAGGGAAGAGATATATTTTTGTTGGGATAGCTGATATTACCCGTGCTACAACACAGTGTTGACAATGGATTATTTGATTGATCCGTTTTTTCCCTCGTGTTTATTAGTGCTGTTGAAAAGGTTATCAATATTTTGTTTACAAATGTGCTGCAGTTCTTGATTTGTTATAAAAATGTTGCGTTTAGAACTTTCATGAACTGAATCGTCATCTATAGTGATTGCTATAGTATTTTATATTTTGCACGTTCATGCACTCAATTCTTTAACATTAAAAGTTCTGTTAAAAATTTCAGAACCGCACTGATCATCTATAAAAGTTTAGAAATGTTCACTGAATTTTTTATAATGGTTTTATATAAAACATTATCCATCAAAGTGATATTTAGTGTTTCATTCGCCGAATTCCTCACTATGAATGATTCTGGTTAGAACTTTAATGCACTTATTCACCGAGAACATCTACGGTATCATCACTCACTAGTGATTTCATTTCGATAACATTGCTTTATTTATATTTATTGATAAAACCTATTCATACGTTGAACAGATTTTATGTTCTTATCTTGCAATGAATGACTATATATATATATGACAAAAGTACAATTTCACGGACGTAAGTAAAAGGATGCGGCAAGTTGATTATTTATTGATGTATTTAAGTGAAGCCCTCCTGTGGGTATTGTTTCATCATTTTGTGTCAATAAATTTGCTGGAATACTTAAATGTGGCTTTATGATTTACCATTTTTGTATCGCCCACTTTGGTGGAAAGCGACCTACCTATCCAGCAACGACTGCGTCGTCAATAATTACATCTTTGCATATCAATAAAATCCCATCAAATATTTTAAATGCATTTATAACAACATGTCCCAAACAAGAGTAACCTTGAACTTGAATTTCGACCAAAAATAGTCTGATTTCAAAAATTATTTATGCATAAAAAAACCCCTCAAACAATGGTCATTTCACTTGTAACCTTGTCCCCTTCTGCCTAATATTGTCATTCAAACATTGTCATTTCCCTTGTAACCTTGTCCCCTTCTGCCTAATATTGTCATTTCCCTTGTAACCTTGTCCCCTTCTGCCTAATATTGTCCTTCAAACAGTCATTTCCCTTGTCCCCTTCTGCCTAATATTGTCATTCAAACATTGTCATTTCCCTTGTAACCTTGTCCCCTTCTGCCTAATATTGTCCCTCAAACATTGTCATTTCCCTTGTAACCTTGTCCCCTTCTGCCTAATATTGTCCTTCAAACAGAATGACCCTTCTGCCTAATATTGTCCCTCAAACATTGTCCTTCCCTTGTCCCCTTCTGCCTAATATTGTCCCTCAAACATTGTCCTTCCCTTGTCCCCTTCTGCCTAATATTGTCCCTCAAACATTGTCATTTCCCTTGTAACCTTGTCCCCTTCTGCCTAGTATTGTCCTACAATTCCTAGTTACTCCAGAATTATTGCCCTTGCATAGCGTGAAAAATAAACCTTCATCCATGCAAATGTCTTCAAATTGGATTGATGGAATTTAATAATTTGCTATGAATATGTATCCGCATGCTTGCTTGCATTGGACAAGATCCGTTCAGTTGTTGTCCTTCAATTGTTGATAAATGTGCTTCGTGTCCTTTATTTTCAAAACGGATGCTGATGTGTGGAGTTTTCTTACAGTTGGTATGGATATTGTTGCAGAGGTGGTTTATCTTGTCACATAATTTATACACCAGCAATAAATGCTTAATCATCGCACACACACTAATGAATATATGCAGTGACACGAGTATGAAAAGATGCTCTCATGCACACTTTGCGATGTGACAGTAATATTCACTCATCATGTTTACAAATTGTTGCAGTTCTTGATTGATATCAAAAAGTTGCGTTTAGAACTTTCATGAACTGAATCACTATCTATAGTGCTTACTATAGTGTTTTATATTTATCACTTTCATACACTCAATTCTTTAAAGCGACACTACATCAGTGAAAACCCAAAATTATACAGAATGTAATTTCCTATTATATGGTATCATTTATTTCCAAATATTTGCCTCAAAAACTGAGTATTTCAACTAATAAACAAACGTCGTATACGCGGTTTGTTGACATATCAAAATAATGTAAATATGGTCAACATGCATGCGTAATACAATGCGTGCAACCTGAATAACACGATTTATGATACATATTTACCGTTCTATCTTACATTTGTGTCTATGCATGTTTATTTGGTTTAAACATATATATTCATTCATAATGTACAGTACATATCTATTATATACAGAATGAAAATGGATTTAATCGAAGGCGTATTTATTTGTAGACTAATCTTAGTTAAAATATCTCTAAGCGACAGTATCATGCATTTGGTATTGACTGCAATGACAAACACATGTCAAATCAGGAGCATGGATACCCGTTATTTGAAATCCTACTTTCTCTTTTGAAAGTTTGTAGATCACAAAAGCACTGTTTATTGATTCAATATTTGTGTTCGAATGTATTCAGAAGAATTTGTAGTAGCAATGCATTTATACGTGAACAATGGTTATATTTGCTTTTTGTGAAGTAATGTCGCTTTAACATTAAAAGTTTTGTTAAGAACTTCAGAATTGCAATCCGTGTGATTCATCTATAAAAGTAGAGTTTAGAACTTTTCACCTAATTAATAATCGTTTTATATAAAACAACTTAGTTCAACAAGTCGTTTCTCATAAAGAGTATTAAACTTTAATTTGCCGCGGTATATTTGGTATATATTTATAACGTGTATTCAAACACTTTTGACATGCTATTCATAAATGGTATATGTATACATTGTACTCGGTTTCTACAGCATTCATGGGAATTATCGGGGTGTTTTGTTTGTGCCAAGTGGTGGTGGTTTTACGTTTATTTATCCTCGCTACCGGTTGCCCATATGAGCGACGCCTCCTGAAGAGATTAGTCATTTTAGAGTTTTGGAGGATAGTGCAATGATACAGACAGAGACCCATTCCAGAATCTCCTCTGGTTCTTTTACATGCACGGTGTAAAGCACCGACACAAGACCTCGGTTTAACGTCCCACCTGAAAGACTTGTTAATTTTATTATGGTCGGACGGGGAATCGAACCTGCGATCCCTGGATTTCCAGTCCAGCGTGTTACCACTGGACTACAGATCCGTCTGGTTTGTGCCAAATAACAGTGAAATATATATATAATAATATCAACAGGGCATGACCGAAAGCAAAAAATAATACACAATGATGCATATGCTAATAATACTCGTATACTGTACATGTGAACATTTATATTTTAGAATATAATATTTAATGAGCGAGCGAGAAAATGTTGTGAAATTGGTGCTTAATATATGCTCTGAGAGCATATCATACCATATTGAACCTAAACGTGACAGATTCTGGGGAGATGGGGGGCGTGCACCAGATAGTACATGCTATATAAAAATAATATTCACGTGTTCAGCAGAATTCCTCCTACCTACAGTAAGCAAACAATCTGTTAGCATACAGACCCTGCGCTTCAATGCTTCGTCAATTAAATTCATTTTTCTTTGCTGGTGTGGTTGTAAAATTTGAGACATTCTTTGTCGTTGCCAGTTAGCAGATAATCCACCAAATTTACCGACAGGCTTACAGAACATATGAAACATTTATTGGTTGATAACTGCAGTCTGAACCAATGACTTTATTAAATTAATTATGTTTGAAACTTCTTTGCCTGAACCAGATACTGCTTGTATGAACATTCTATGAACATAGGTAGCTAGGGTCAGTTATTGTAAATGTACAGGTAGCAAGGGTCAGCTATTGGATCTGCACAATGTACAGGTAGCTAGGGTCAGCTATTGTAAATGTACAGGTAGCTGGGGTCAGTTATTGTAACTGCACAATGTACAGGTAGCAAGGGTCAGCTATTGGATCTGCACAATGTACAGGTAGCTAGGGCCAGCTATTGGAACTGCACAATGTACAGGTAGCTAGGGTCAGTTATTATAACTGCACAATGTACAGGTAGCAAGGGTCAGCTATTGGATCTGCACAATGTACAGGTAGCTAGGGCCAGCTATTGGAACTGCACAATGTACAGATACCTAGGGTCAGCTATTGTAAATATATAGGTAGCTAGGGTCAGCTATTGTAACTGCACAATGTACAGGTAGCAAGGGTCAGCTATTGGATCTGCACAATGTACATGTAGATAGGGTCAGCTATTGGAACTGCACAATGTACAGGTAGCTAGGGTCAGCTATTGGAGCTGCACAATGTACAGGTAGCTAGGGTCAGCTATTGTAACTGCACAATGTACAGGTAGCTAGGGTCAGTTATTGTAACTGCACAATGTACAGGTAGCTAGGGTCAGATATTGGAACTGCACAATGTACAGGTAGCTAGGGTCAGTTATTGTAACTGCACAATGTACAGGTAGCTAGGGTCAGTTATTGTAACTGCACAATGTACAGGTGGCTAGGGTCAGCTATTGGAACTGCACAATGTACAGGTAGCTAGGGTCAGTTATTGTAACTGCACAATGTACAGGTAGCTAGGGTCAGCTATTGGAACTGCACAATGTACAGGTAGCTAGGGTCAGTTATTGTAACTGCACAATGTACAGGTAGCTGGGGTCAGCTATTGGAACTGCACAATGTACAGGTAACTAGGGTCAGATATTGTAACTGCACAATGTACAGGTAGCTAGGGTCAGCTATTGGAACTGCACAATGTACAGGTAGCTAGGGCCAGCTATTGGAACTGCACAATGTACAGATAGCTAGGGTCAGCTATTGTAACTGCACAATGTACAGGTAGCTAGGGTCAGCTATTGGAACTGCACAATGTACAGGTAGCTAGGGTCAGCTATTGGAACTGCACAATGTACAGGTAGCTAGGGTCAGATATTGTAACTGCACAATGTACAGGTAGCTAGGGCCAGCTATTGGAACTGCACAATGTACAGGTAGCTAGGGTCAGCTATTGGAGCTGCACAATGTACAGGTAGCTAGGGTCAGCTATTGGAGCTGCACAATGTACAGGTAGCTAGGGTCAGATATTGTAACTGCACACTGTACAGGTAGCTAGGGTCAGATATTGGAACTGCACAATGTACAGGTAGCTAGGGTCAGCTATTGTAACTGCACAATGTACAGGTAGCTAGGGTCAGCTATTGGAACTGCACAATGTACAGGTAGCTAGGGTCAGCTATTGGAACTGCACAATGTACAGGTAGCTAGGGTCAGTTATTGTAACTGCACAATGTACAGGTAGCTAGGGTCAGCTATTGGAACTGCACAATGTACAGGTAGCTAGGGTCAGCTATTGTAACTGCACAATGTACAGGTAGCTAGGGTCAGTTATTGTAACTGCACAATGTACAGGTAGCTAGGGTCAGTTATTGTAACTGCACAATGTACAGGTAGCTGGGGTCAGCTATTGGAGCTGCACACTGTACTGGTAGCTAGGGTCAGCTATTGTAAATGTACAGGTAGCTAGGATCAGCTATTGGAAATATATAGGTAGCTAGGGTCAGCTATTGGAGCTGCACAATGTACCAGTAGCTAGGGTCAGCTATTGGAACTGCACAATGTACAGGTAGCTAGGGTCAGCTATTGGAACTGCACAATGTACAGGTAGCAAGGGTCAGCTATTGGAACTGCACAATGTACAGGTAGCAAGGGTCAGCTATTGGAACTGCACAATGTACAGGTAGCTAGGGTCAGCTATTGGAACTGCACAATGTACAGGTAGCTAAGGTCAGCTATTGGAAAGTCGGCTATTGTAATACATACAGTGGCTAATGTACACTAATGTACACTACCCTCCACCAGTCTACACAACTGAGATACATTAGTCAGTTACTGTTCCAGAATACTCCTAAAAGTAGAATCCTCTTAATTGGTGTCCTCTGTTTTTATCGTTGTTTCCTTTGCAACACATGTTATCCATTTTAATCTGTTTTCTCATCTTATAATAAAAATTAATCTACAGATATCCTACACCGTATCCATATCCAATGGATACTGTAAACATTGGTTATCAATTAATTAACATGACTTTGATAAAATTACATTTATCCTACCCCAACATATTGTTATAAAACAACAGTAAAAACAAGGCTTTCAACTTTCATTACATTTCGGGAAAATGTTGGTTTCCTGTCAAGGGAGGTAATAGAAAAACCTGCAAAGTCTCACATAGAGCTGCACAATGTAACCACAGTATATCCAACATTCAAAACTGATATATTTCATTGTTTGTATGAACATTAATTTGTGTTGCCTTCAAACTGTTTCCTCACTGATATGATGGCAGGGAGTGGTTGGGTTATGTGGCAGGGTGTGGATGGATGGTGAAGGAGAGGGTATATCAGGGGATGGGTTGTGTGGCAGAGAAGAGGGATTGGTTATGTTGGATTGCTGTTGTAGGAGGGGTTATATCGGGGGAGGGTTGTGTGGCAGAGAGGTGGGGTTGGTCATGTTGGATTGCTGGTGGAGGAGGGGTATATCGGGGGAGGGTTGTGTGGCAGAGAGGAGGGGTTATTCATGTTGGATTGCTGGTGGAGGAGGGGTATATCGGGGGAGGGTTGTGTGGCCGAGAGGTGGGGTCGGTCATGTTCGATTGATGGTGGAGGAGGGGTATATCGGGGGAGGGTTGTGTGGCAGAGAGGGGGGTTGGTCATGTTAGATTGCTGGTGGAGGGGTATAATCCGGGGGAGGGGTTGTGTGGCAGAGAGGAGGGTTATTCATGTTAGATTGCTGGTGGAGGAGGGGGTATATCGGGGAATGGGTTGTGTGGCAGAGAGGAGGGGTTGGTCATGTTGGATGGCTGGTGGAGGAGGGTTATATATCGGGGGAGGGTTGTGTGGCAGAGAGGAGGGGTTGGTCATGTTGGATGGCTGGTGGAGGAGGGGGTATATCGGGGGAGGGTTGTGTGGCATAGAGGAGTGGTTGGAATGGTTGGAGGGTGCGGATAACCTGATATTCATGAAACTCGTTAAAGAACTCTGCTGTAGGTCCTAAATGTCGATGGTCAGGGGGTGGGGGGCTGAGATATCCAAACTAAATGTCGATTGTCAGGGGGGGGGGGCTGAGATATCCAAACTAAATGTCGATTGTCAGGGGGGGGGGGGGGCTGAGATATCCAAATTAAATGTCGATTGTCAGGGGGGGGGGGGCTGAGATGTCCAAACTAAATTTCGATGGTCGGGGGGGGGGGCTGAGATGTCCAAACTAAATGTCGATGGTCAGGGGGGGGGGCTGAGATGTCCAACTAAATGTCGATGGTCAGGGGGGGGGCTGAGATGTCCAAACTAAATGTCGATGGTCAGGGGGGGGGGGCTGAGATGTCCAAACTAAATGTCGATGGTCAGGGGGGGGGCTGAGATGTCCAAACTAAATGTCAATGGTCAGGGGGGGGGGCTGAGATGTCCAAACTAAATGTCGATGGTCAGGGGGGGGGGCTGAGATGTCCAAATTACAAGAGAGTCTTGAGAAATAGTTTGTGTTGTGTTCTGTACCAGATATATACCTGCACAAGAAATTGTGCTGGCCTGAATCATGTTGGGTGGTATAAAACATCAAGTACTTGTCAACATTTGACAGCCTTCTCTTTAATCATGAAGGATTGGCAAACTGCACACGTTTATACTTACTTTTACCTCAAAGTATTTTACAGGACACCTCTATAACAAAACATTCACCGATTCAGTGAGATGTATTGATCTCAATGAGAGTAAATACATAACCCTTTCAACACCACAGACCTCTAAATTGGCTTACAAAAAAGTGTAGATCCAGATGAGCCGAGCCGTCTCATCAGGATCTGCACTTTTTTCAAGTAATATAACTATTTTAGAAAAACAAATACCCATTTTGATAAATGAACTTGTCCAAATGTAATTTTGTTATTAATTTATTGGTCTAAAAATATCATGGACCAGTCCATGTCAGTTACTTGGTGTTGAATGGGTTAATTCTTTCATCAGTTTTGTGGGATGCTAATAAACTTGAACTATTATACATCAGGCATTCAGATCATTTGATAACGTGAGTAAGGGAGGTGTTCAATAAGGGGTTGGTGATTATGGGCACAGTGTAACCTCTATCGAGACCACCAGGGTTGTCAGAATAATGTTTCATATCAATTTGTTTAATAGCCGTCAGAAGTAGGCTGCAACAGCTGTCCAGAGTTCACCAAATGGGGCAAATACAGAGTGTTAGTGTGATATGCCTCAATTGTTGAAACTTGTATACAGCAAACTTATATTCCTGTTTAAACCGATTGAAAGTTATGATCATTCAAGATCAAACAATTGTATTTGTTACAAAATAAGTATTACTCAAGTTTTACAAGCAATGAAATCCAACATTTTTAGCATTTTTAATGTACTTGAACGTTGTTGAATATTACATAATCTTATTTCGACTACTTAAATCTTATTTTCATTTAGCCCTCTCCATTTCTCAGTAGCAAATCATAACAGCAATAAAATGAATGCGCGTACATCACTTTTAGCATGTTTTATTAATTATTGCTGGCATAAAAACAGGACACTATGATGCATTCAGTGCAATTTCATTTTGTTTAACAAGAATATAATTATTAAGGAAACAGACTATATTTTTTTAAGTCATGCCTTTTTTTTAATTCCCAGCAATTACACTGTAAAACTAGAGAACAAGCAGGACTGCAAATCCAGTGATCGCAGGTTCAACCCCTGTCTGACCATAATACTATTAAACAGAGGTCTCATGTCTGTGCTTTATACAGCATACCTAAAGGAGACTCTGGAATGGGTCTCTGTCTGTATCATTGCACACTATCCTCCAAAATCCTGAAAATGACTAATCCCTTCTTGAGGCATCACTCATATGGGCAACCGGTAGTGACGTTAAATAAACGCAAACACCTCACACTTGTAATTTATGCATGGACACTTCGCTGACTGCCCTGACCACATGTGGTATCCTACCGCTTTTCAATAGACCTATCCTCTATATATCAACAAAGTTTTATCAAAATCCATTAACATTTTTTGAGTTATCCTGCCCACAAACAGATGCAGCCGAACTTGGCTGAGGTTAATAACATCAATATGACCGCTTTTCTGCTCCATCCATCAGTGACATCATCGGCAATGTCATATAAGCTTTCACACTCCGTCCATCAGTTATGTCATCTAAGCTTTCACACTCCATCCATCAGTGACACCATTGGCAATGTCAGCTAAGCTTTCACACTCCATCCACCAGTGACATCATTGGCAATGTCATCTAAGCTTTCACACTCCATCCATCAGTGACATCATCGGCAATGTCAGCTAAGCTTTCACACTTCATCCACCGGTGACATCATCGGCAATGCCATCTAAGCTTTCACATTCCATCCATCAGTGACATCATTGGCAATGGCATCTAAGCTTTCACACTCCATCCATCAGTGACATTATCGGCAATGTCAGCTAAGCTTTCACACTCAATCCACCGGTGACATCATCAGCAATGTCATCTAAGCTTTCACACTCCATCCACCAATGACATCATCGGCAATGTTGTCTAAGCTTTCACACTCCATCCATCAAAGACATCATCGGCAATGTCGTCTAAGCTTTCACACTCCATCCATCGGTGACATCATCGGCAATGTCATCTAAATTTTCACACTCCATCCATCAGTGATGTCATTGGCAATGTCATCTAAGCTTTCACACTCCATCCATCAGTGACATCATTGGCAATGTCATCTAAGCTTTCACACTCCATCCATCAGTGATGTCATCTAAACTTTCACACTCCATCCATCAGTGGCAATGTCATCTCCAGGTTCACACTCCATCCATCAGTGACGTCATCTGCAATGTCAGCTAAGCTTTCACACTCCATCCATCGGTGACATCATCTGCAATGTCATCTAAGCTTTCACACTCCATCCATAAGTGACATCATCGGCAATGTCATCTAAGCTTTCACACTCCATCCATCGGTGACATCATCGGCAATGTCATCTAAGCTTTCACACTCCATCCATCAGTGATGTCATCTAAGCTTTCACACTCTATCCATCGGTGACATCATCGGCAATGTCATCTAAGCTTTCACACTCCATCCATCAGTGACATTATCGGCAATGTCGTCTAAGCTTTCACACTCCATCCATCAATGACATCATCGGCAATGTTATCTAAGCTTTCACACTCCATCCATCGGTGACATCATCGGCAATGTCATCTAAATTTTCACACTCCATCCATCAGTGATGTCATTGGCAATGTCATCTAAGCTTTCACACTCCATCCATCAGTGACATCATTGGCAATGTCATCTAAGCTTTCACACTCCATCCATCAGTGATGTCATCTAAACTTTCACATTCCATCCATCAGTGGCAATGTCATCTCCAGGTTCACACTCCATCCATCAGTGACGTCATCTGCAATGTCAGCTAAGCTTTCACACTCCATCCATCGGTGACATCATCTGCAATGTCATCTAAGCTTTCACACTCCATCCATAAGTGACATCATCGGCAATGTCATCTAAGCTTTCACACTCCATCCATCGGTGACATCATCGGCAATGTCATCTAAGCTTTCACACTCCATCCATCAGTGATGTCATTGGCAATGTCATCTAAGCTTTCACACTCCATCCATCAGTGACATCATCGGCAATGTCATCTAAACTTTCACACTCCATCATTGATGTCATTGGCAATGTCATCTAAGCTTTCACACTCCATCCATCAGTGACATCATTGGCAATGTCATCTAAGCTTTCACACTCCATCCATCAGTGATGTCATCTAAGCTTTCACACTCCATCCATCGGTGACATCATTGGCAATGTCATCTAAGCTTTCACACTCCATCCATCAGTGACATCATCGGCAATGTCATCTAAACTTTCACACTCCATCCATCAGTGACATCATCGGCAATGTCATCTAAACTTTCACACTCCATCCATCAGTGGCAATGTCATCTCCAGGTTCACACTCCATCCATCAGTGACATCATCTGCAATGTCAGCTAAGCTTTCACACTCCATCCATAAGTGACATCATCGGCAATGTCATCTAAGCTTTCACACTCCATCCATCGGTGACATCATCGGCAATGTCATCTAAGCTTTCACACTCCATCTATCAATGACATCATCGGCAATGTCATCTAAGCTTTCACACTCCATCCATCGGTGACATCATCGGCAATGTCATCTAAACTTTCACACTCCATCCATCAATGACATCATCGGCAATGTCATCTAAGCTTTCACACTCCATCCATCAGTGATGTCATCTGCAATGTCATCTAAGCTTTCACACTCCATCCATCGGTGACATCATCGGCAATGTCAGCTAAGCTTTCACACTCCATCCATCAGTGACATCGGCAATGTCATCTAAGCTTTCACACCCTATCCATCGGTAATGTCATCTAAGCTTTCACACTCCATCCATCAGTGACATCGGCAATGTCATCTAAGCTTTCACACTCCATCCATCAGTGACATCGGCAATGTCATCTAAACTTTCACACTCTCCATCGGTGACATCATCGGCAATGTCAGCTAACTTTCACACTCCATCCATCAGTGACATCATCGGCAATGTCATCTAAGCTTTCACACTCCATCCATCAGTGACATCATCAGTAATGTCAGCTAAGCTTTCACACTACATCCACCGGTGACATCATCAGCAATGTCATCTAAGCTTCCACACTCCATCCATCAGTGACATCATCGGCAATGTCATCTAAGCTTTCACACTCGATCCATCGGTGACATCATCGGCACTGTCATCTAAGCTTTCACACTCCATCCACCGGTGACATCATCGGCAATGTCATCTAAGCTTTCACACTCCATCCATCAGTGACATCGGCAATGTCATCTAAGCTTTCACACTCCATCCATCAGTGACATCATCGGCAATGTCATCTAAGCTATCACACTCCATCCACCAGTGACATCATCAGTAATGGCAGCTAAGCTTTCACACTCCATCCACCGGTGACATCATCGGCAATGCCATCTAAGCTTTCACACTCGATCCATCAGTGACATCATTGGCAATGTCATCTAAGCTTTCACACTCCATCCATCGGTGACATCATCGGAAATGTCATCTAAACTTTCACACTCCATCCATCGGTGACATCATCGGCACTGTCATCTAAGCTTTCACACTCCATCCATTGGTGACATCATCGGCAATGTCATCTAAGCTTTCACACTCCATCCATCAGTGACATCATCGGCAATGTCAGCTAAGCTTTCACACTCCATCCATCAGTGACATCATCGGCAATGTCATCTAAGTTTTCACACTCCATCCATCAGTGACATCATCAGTAATGTCAGCTAAGCTTTCACACTCCATCCACCGGTGACATCACCAGCAATGTCATCTAAGCTTTCACACTCCATCCATCAGTGACATCATCGGCAATGTCATCTAAGCTTTCACACTCCATCCATAAGTGACATCATCGGCAATGTCATCTAAGCTTTCACACTCCATCCATCAGTGACATCATCGGCAATGTCGTCTAAACTTTCACACTCCATCCATAAGTGACATCATCGGCAATGTCATCTAAGCTTTCACACTCCATCCATCGGTGACATCATCGGCAATGTCATCTAAGCTTTCACACTCCATCCATCAGTGATGTAATTATTGCTGGCATAAAAACAGGACACTATGATGCATTCAGTGCAATTTCATTTTGTTTAACAAGAATATAATTATTAAGGAAACAGACTATATTTTTTTAAGTCATGCCTTTTTTTAAATTCCCAGCAATTACACTGTAAAACTAGAGAACAAGCAGGACTGCAAATCCAGTGATCGCAGGTTCAACCCCTGTCTGACCATAATACTATTAAACAGAGGTCTCATGTCTGTGCTTTATACAGCATACCTAAAGGAGACTCTGGAATGGGTCTCTGTCTGTATCATTGCACACTATCCTCCAAAATCCTGAAAATGACTAATCCCTTCTTGAGGCATCACTCATATGGGCAACCGGTAGTGACGTTAAATAAACGCAAACACCTCACACTTGTAATTTATGCATGGACACTTCGCTGACTGCCCTGACCACATGTGGTATCCTACCGCTTTTCAATAGACCTATCCTCTATATATCAACAAAGTTTTATCAAAATCCATTAACATTTTTTGAGTTATCCTGCCCACAAACAGATGCAGCCGAACTTGGCTGAGGTTAATAACATCAATATGACCGCTTTTCTGCTCCATCCATCAGTGACATCATCGGCAATGTCATATAAGCTTTCACACTCCGTCCATCAGTTATGTCATCTAAGCTTTCACACTCCATCCATCAGTGACACCATTGGCAATGTCAGCTAAGCTTTCACACTCCATCCACCAGTGACATCATTGGCAATGTCATCTAAGCTTTCACACTCCATCCATCAGTGACATCATCGGCAATGTCAGCTAAGCTTTCACACTTCATCCACCGGTGACATCATCGGCAATGCCATCTAAGCTTTCACATTCCATCCATCAGTGACATCATTGGCAATGGCATCTAAGCTTTCACACTCCATCCATCAGTGACATTATCGGCAATGTCAGCTAAGCTTTCACACTCAATCCACCGGTGACATCATCAGCAATGTCATCTAAGCTTTCACACTCCATCCACCAATGACATCATCGGCAATGTTGTCTAAGCTTTCACACTCCATCCATCAAAGACATCATCGGCAATGTCGTCTAAGCTTTCACACTCCATCCATCGGTGACATCATCGGCAATGTCATCTAAATTTTCACACTCCATCCATCAGTGATGTCATTGGCAATGTCATCTAAGCTTTCACACTCCATCCATCAGTGACATCATTGGCAATGTCATCTAAGCTTTCACACTCCATCCATCAGTGATGTCATCTAAACTTTCACACTCCATCCATCAGTGGCAATGTCATCTCCAGGTTCACACTCCATCCATCAGTGACGTCATCTGCAATGTCAGCTAAGCTTTCACACTCCATCCATCGGTGACATCATCTGCAATGTCATCTAAGCTTTCACACTCCATCCATAAGTGACATCATCGGCAATGTCATCTAAGCTTTCACACTCCATCCATCGGTGACATCATCGGCAATGTCATCTAAGCTTTCACACTCCATCCATCAGTGATGTCATCTAAGCTTTCACACTCTATCCATCGGTGACATCATCGGCAATGTCATCTAAGCTTTCACACTCCATCCATCAGTGACATTATCGGCAATGTCGTCTAAGCTTTCACACTCCATCCATCAATGACATCATCGGCAATGTTATCTAAGCTTTCACACTCCATCCATCGGTGACATCATCGGCAATGTCATCTAAATTTTCACACTCCATCCATCAGTGATGTCATTGGCAATGTCATCTAAGCTTTCACACTCCATCCATCAGTGACATCATTGGCAATGTCATCTAAGCTTTCACACTCCATCCATCAGTGATGTCATCTAAACTTTCACATTCCATCCATCAGTGGCAATGTCATCTCCAGGTTCACACTCCATCCATCAGTGACGTCATCTGCAATGTCAGCTAAGCTTTCACACTCCATCCATCGGTGACATCATCTGCAATGTCATCTAAGCTTTCACACTCCATCCATAAGTGACATCATCGGCAATGTCATCTAAGCTTTCACACTCCATCCATCGGTGACATCATCGGCAATGTCATCTAAGCTTTCACACTCCATCCATCAGTGATGTCATTGGCAATGTCATCTAAGCTTTCACACTCCATCCATCAGTGACATCATCGGCAATGTCATCTAAACTTTCACACTCCATCATTGATGTCATTGGCAATGTCATCTAAGCTTTCACACTCCATCCATCAGTGACATCATTGGCAATGTCATCTAAGCTTTCACACTCCATCCATCAGTGATGTCATCTAAGCTTTCACACTCCATCCATCGGTGACATCATCGGCAATGTCATCTAAGCTTTCACACTCCATCCATCAGTGACATCATCGGCAATGTCATCTAAACTTTCACACTCCATCCATCAGTGACATCATCGGCAATGTCATCTAAACTTTCACACTCCATCCATCAGTGGCAATGTCATCTCCAGGTTCACACTCCATCCATCAGTGACATCATCTGCAATGTCAGCTAAGCTTTCAGACTCCATCCATAAGTGACATCATCGGCAATGTCATCTAAGCTTTCACACTCCATCCATCGGTGACATCATCGGCAATGTCATCTAAGCTTTCACACTCCATCTATCAATGACATCATCGGCAATGTCATCTAAGCTTTCACACTCCATCCATCAATGACATCATCGGCAATGTTATCTAAGCTTTCACACTCAATCCATCGGTGACATCATCGGCAATGTCATCTAAACTTTCACACTCCATCCATCAATGACATCATCGGCAATGTCATCTAAGCTTTCACACTCCATCCATCAGTGATGTCATCTGCAATGTCATCTAAGCTTTCACACTCCATCCATCGGTGACATCATCGGCAATGTCAGCTAAGCTTTCACACTCCATCCATCAGTGACATCGGCAATGTCATCTAAGCTTTCACACCCTATCCATCGGTAATGTCATCTAAGCTTTCACACTCCATCCATCAGTGACATCGGCAATGTCATCTAAGCTTTCACACTCCATCCATCAGTGACATCGGCAATGTCATCTAAACTTTCACACTCTCCATCGGTGACATCATCGGCAATGTCAGCTAACTTTCACACTCCATCCATCAGTGACATCATCGGCAATGTCATCTAAGCTTTCACACTCCATCCATCAGTGACATCATCAGTAATGTCAGCTAAGCTTTCACACTACATCCACCGGTGACATCATCAGCAATGTCATCTAAGCTTCCACACTCCATCCATCAGTGACATCATCGGCAATGTCATCTAAGCTTTCACACTCGATCCATCGGTGACATCATCGGCACTGTCATCTAAGCTTTCACACTCCATCCACCGGTGACATCATCGGCAATGTCATCTAAGCTTTCACACTCCATCCATCAGTGACATCGGCAATGTCATCTAAGCTTCACACTCCATCCACCAGTGACATCATCAGTAATGGCAGCTAAGCTTTCACACTCCATCCACCGGTGACATCATCGGCAATGCCATCTAAGCTTTCACACTCCATCCATCAGTGACATCATCGGCAATGTCATCTAAGCTTTCACACTCCATCCATCGGTGACATCATCGGCAATGTCATCTAAACTTTCACACTCCATCCATCGGTGACATCATCGCTGTCATCTAAGCTTTCACACTCCATCCATTGGTGACATCATCGGCAATGTCATCTAAGCTTTCACACTCCATCCATCAGTGACATCATCGGCAATGTCATCTAAGCTTTCACACTCCATCCATCAGTGACATCATCGGCAATGTCATCTAAGCTTTCACACTCCATCCATCAGTGACATCATCAGAATGTCAGCTAAGCTTTCACACTCCATCCACCGGTGACATCACCAGCAATGTCATCTAAGCTTTCACACTCCATCCATCAGTGACATCATCGGCAATGTCATCTAAGCTTTCACACTCCATCCATCAGTGACATCATCGGCAATGTCATCTAAGCTTTCACACTCCATCCATCAGTGATGTCATAAACCACACCACCATCAGTGGCAATGTCATCTCCAGGTTCACACTCCATCCATCAGTGACGTCATCTGCAATGTCAGCTAAGCTTTCACACTCCATCCATCGGTGACATCATCGGCAATGTCATCTAAGTTTTCACACTCCATCCATCAGTGACATCATCAGCAATGTCAGCTAAGCTTTCACACTCCATCCACCGGTGACATCATCAGCAATGTCATCTAAACTTTCACACTCCATCCATCAGTGATGTCATTGGCAATGTCATCTAAGCTTTCACACTCCATCCATCAGTGACATCATCGGCAATGTCATCTAAACTTTCACACTCCATCTGATGTCATTGGCAATGTCATCTAAGCTTTCACACTCCATCCATCAGTGACATCATTGGCAATGTCATCTAAGCTTTCACACTCCATCCATCAGTGATGTCATCTAAGCTTTCACACTCCATCCATCGGTGACATCATTGGCAATGTCATCTAAGCTTTCACACTCCATCCATCAGTGACATCATCGGCAATGTCATCTAAGCTTTCACACTCCATCCATCAGTGATGTCATCTAAACTTTCACACTCCATCCATCAGTGGCAATGTCATCTCCAGGTTCACACTCCATCCATCAGTGACTCATCTGCAATGTCAGCTAAGCTTTCACACTCCATCCATCAGTGACATCATCGGCAATGTCATCTAAGCTTTCACACTCCATCCATCGTGATGTCACTAAGCTTTCACACTCCATCACGACACACAACCAACGTACATCATCGGCAATGTCATCTAAACTTTCACACTCCATCCATCATTCAACTCCATCCATCAGTGACATCATCTGCAATGTCAGCTAAACTTTCACACTCCATCCATAAGTGACATCATCGGCAATGTCATCTAAACTTTCACACTCCATCCATCAGTGACATCATCGGCAATGTCATCTAAACTTTCACACTCCATCCATCAGTGGCAATGTCATCTCCAGGTTCATACTACATCCATCAGTGACATCATCTGCAATGTCAGCTAAACTTTCACACTCCATCCATAAGTGACATCATCGGCAATGTCATCTAAGCTTTCACACTCCATCCATCGGTGACATCATCGGCAATGTCATCTAAGCTTTCACACTCCATCTATCAATGACATCATCGGCAATGTCATCTAAGCTTTCACACTCCATCCATCAATGACATCATCGGCAATGTTATCTAAACTTTCACACTCCATCCATCGGTGACATCATCGGCAATGTCATCTAATCTTTCACACTCCATCCATCAATGACATCATCGGCAATGTCATCTAAGCTTTCACACTCCATCCATCAGTGATGTCATCTGCAATGTCATCTAAGCTTTCACACTCCATCCATCGGTGACATCATCGGCAATGTCATCTAAGCTTTCACACTCCATCCATCAGTGACATTGGCAATGTCATCTAAGCTTTCACACCCTATCCATCGGTAATGTCATCTAAGCTTTCACACTCCATCCATCGGTGACATCATCGGCAATGTCATCTAAGCTTTCACACTCCATCCATCAGTGACATCGGCAATGTCATCTAAGCTTTCACACTCCATCCATCAGTGACATCGGCAATGTCATCTAAACTTTCACACTCTCCATCGGTGACATCATCGGCAATGTCAGCTAACTTTCACACTCCATCCATCAGTGACATCATCGGCAATGTCATCTAAGCTTTCACACTCCATCCATCAGTGACATCATCAGTAATGTCAGCTAAGCTTTCACACTACATCCACCGGTGACATCATCAGCAATGTCATCTAAGCTTCCACACTCCATCCATCAGTGGCATCATCGGCAATGTCATCTAAGCTTTCACACTCCATCCATCGGTGACATCATCGGCACTGTCATCTAAGCTTTCACACTCCATCCACCGGTGACATCATCAGCAATGTCATCTAAGCTTTCACACTCCATCTATCAGTGACATCGGCAATGTCAGCTAAGCTTTCACACTCCATCCATCAGTGACATCATCGGCAATGTCATCTAAGCTTTCACACTCCATCCACCAGTGACATCATCAGTAATGGCAGCTAAGCTTTCACACTCCATCCACCGGTGACATCATCGGCAATGCCATCTAAGCTTTCACACTCGATCCATCAGTGACATCATCGGCAATGTCATCTAAGCTTTCACACTCCATCCATCGGTGACATCATCGGAAATGTCATCTAAACTTTCACACTCCATCCATCGGTGACATCATCGGCACTGTCATCTAAACTTTCACACTCCATCCATTGGTGACATCATCGGCAATGTCATCTAAGCTTTCACACTCCATCCATCAGTGACATCATCGGCAATGTCAGCTAAGCTTTCACACTCCATCCATCAGTGACATCATCGGCAATGTCATCTAAGTTTTCACATTCCATCCATCAGTGACATCATCAGTAATGTCAGCTAAGCTTTCACACTCCATCCACCGGTGACATCACCAGCAATGTCATCTAAACTTTCACACTCCATCCATCAGTGACATCATCGGCAATGTCAGCTAAGCTTTCACACTCCATCCACCGGTGACATCATCGGCAATGTCATCTAAGTTTTCACACTCCATCCATCAGTGACATCATCAGTAATGTCAGCTAAGCTTTCAAACTCCATCCACCGGTGACATCATCAGCAATGTCATCTAAACTTTCACACTCCATCCATCAGTGATGTCATTGGCAATGTCATCTAAGCTTTCACACTCCATCCATCAGTGACATCATTGGCAATGCCATCTAAGCTTTCACACTCCATCCATCAGTGATGTCATCTAAGCTTTCACACTCCATCCATCGGTGACATCATCGGCAATGTCATCTAAGCTTTCACACTCCATCCATCAGTGACATCATCGGCAATGTCATCTAAACTTTCACACTCCATCCATCAGTGAATCATCAAGTATCTAAGCTTTCACACTCCATCCATCAGTATGCACACACACCACCACAGTGACTCATCGCAATGTCAGCTAAGCTTTCACACCATCCCAATGTCATCTAAGCTTTCACACTCCATCCATCGGTGACATCATCGGCAATGTCATCTAAGCTTTCACACTCCATCATCATGACACAACACAACACACCCACCACAATCATCGGCAATGTCATCTAAGCTTTCACACTCCATCCATCAGTGATGTCATCTAACTTTCACACTCCATCCATCAGTGGCAATGTCATCTCAGGTTCACACTCCATCCATCAGTGACGTCATCTGCAATGTCAGCTAAGCTTTCACACTCCATCCACCGGTGACATCATCGGCAATGTCATCTAAGTTTTCACACTCCATCCATCAGTGACATCATCAGTAATGTCAGCTAAGCTTTCACACTCCATCCACCGGTGACATCATCAGCAATGTCATCTAAACTTTCACACTCCATCCATCAGTGATGTCATTGGCAATGTCATCTAAGCTTTCACACTCCATCCATCAGTGACATCATTGGCAATGTCATCTAAGCTTTCACACTCCATCCATCAGTGATGTCATCTAAGCTTTCACACTCCATCCACCGGTGACATCATCGGCAATGTCATCTAAGCTTTCACACTCCATCCATCAGTGACATCATCGGCAATGTCATCTAAGCTTTCACACTCCATCCATCAGTGACATCATCGGCAATGTCATCTAAACTTTCACACTCCATCCATAAGTGACATCATCGGCAATGTCATCTAAGCTTTCACACTCCATCCATCGGTGACATCATCGGCAATGTCATCTAAGCTTTCACACTCCATCCATCAGTGACATCATCGGCAATGTCATCTAAGCTTTCACACTCCATCCATCGGTGACATCATCGGCAATGTCATCTAAACTTTCACACTCCATCCATCAATGACATCATCGGCAATGTCATCTAAGCTTTCACACTCCATCCATCAGTGATGTCATCTGCAATGTCATCTAAGCTTTCACACTCCATCCATCGGTGACATCATCGGCAATGTCAGCTAAGCTTTCACACTCCATCCATCAGTGACATCGCAATGTCATCTAAGCTTCACACCACATCGGTAATGTCATCTAAGCTTTCACACTCCATCCATCAGTGACATCGGCAATGTCATCTAAGCTTTCACACTCCATCCATCAGTGACATCGGCAATGTCATCTAAACTTTCACACTCCATCCATCAGTGACATCATCAGTAATGTCAGCTAAGCTTTCACACTCCATCCATCGGTGACATCATCGGCAATGTCATCTAAGCTTTCACACTCCATCCACCGGTGACATCATCAGCAATGTCATCTAAGCTTTCACACTCCATCCATCGGTGACATCATCGGCAATGTCATCTAAGCTTTCACACTCCATCCATCAGTGACATCATCGGCAATGTCATCTAAGCTTTCACACTCCATCCATCGGTGACATCATCGGCAATGTCATCTAAGCTTTCACACTCCATCCATCAGTGACATCATCGGCAATGTCATCTAAGCTTTCACACTCCATCCATCAGTGACATCATCAGTAATGTCAGCTAAGCTTTCACACTACATCCATCAGTGACATCATCGGCAATGTCATCTAAGCTTTCACACTCCATCCATCGGTGACATCATCGCCACTGTCATCTAAGTTTTCACACTCCATCCACCGGTGACATCATCAGCAATGTCATCTAAGCTTTCACACTCCATCCATCAGTGACATCGGCAATGTCATCTAAGCTTTCACACTCCATCCATCAGTGACATCATCGGCAATGTCATCTAATCTTTCACACTCCATCCACCAGTGACATCATCAGTAATGGCAGCTAAGCTTTCACACTCCATCCACCGGTGACATCATCGGCAATGCCATCTAAGCTTTCACACTCCATCCATCAGTGACATCATCGGCAATGTCATCTAAGCTTTCACACTCCATCCATCGGTGACATCATCGGCAATGTCATCTAAACTTTCACACTCCATCCATCGGTGACATCATCGGCAATGTCATCTAAGCTTTCACACTCCATCCATCAGTGACATCATCGGCAATGTCATCTAAGCTTTCACACTCCATCCATCGGTGACATCATCGGCAATGTCAGTTAAGCTTTCACATTCCATCCATCAGTGACATCATCAGCAATGTCATCTAAACGTTCACACTCCATCCATCGGTGACATCATCGGCAATGTCATCTAAATTTTCACACTCCATCCATCAGTGATGTCATTGGCAATGTCATCTAAGCTTTCACACTCCATCCATCAGTGACATCATTGGCAATGTCATCTAAGCTTTCACACTCCATCCATCAGTGATGTCATCTAAACTTTCACACTCCATCCATCAGTGGCAATGTCATCTCCAGGTTCACACTCCATCCATCAGTGACGTCATCTGCAATGTCAGCTAAGCTTTCACACTCCATCCACCGGTGACATCATCGGCAATGTCATCTAAGTTTTCACACTCCATCCATCAGTGACATCATCAGTAATGTCAGCTAAGCTTTCACACTCCATCCACCGGTGACATCATCAGCAATGTCATCTAAACTTTCACACTCCATCCATCAGTGATGTCATTGGCAATGTCATCTAAGCTTTCACACTCCATCCATCAGTGACATCATTGGCAATGTCATCTAAGCTTTCACACTCCATCCATCAGTGATGTCATCTAAGCTTTCACACTCCATCCACCGGTGACATCATCGGCAATGTCATCTAAGCTTTCACACTCCATCCATCAGTGACATCATCGGCAATGTCATCTAAACTTTCACACTCCATCCATCAGTGACATCATCGGCAATGTCATCTAAACTTTCACACTTCATCCATCAGTGGCAATGTCATCTCCAGGTTCACACTCCATCCATCAGTGACATCATCTGCAATGTCAGCTAAGCTTTCACACTCCATCCATAAGTGACATCATTGGCAATGTCATCTAAGCTTTCACACTCCATCCATCTGTGACATCATCGGAAATGTCATCTAAGCTTTCACACTCCATCTATCAATGCCATCATCGGCAATATCATCTAAGCTTTCACACTCCATCCATCAATGACATCATCGGCAATGTTATCTAAGCTTTCACACTCCATCCATCGGTGACATCATCGGCAATGTCATCTAAACTTTCACACTCCATCCATCAATGACATCATCGGCAATGTCATCTAAGCTTTCACACTCCATCCATCAGTGATGTCATCTGCAATGTCATCTAAGCTTTCACACTCCATCCATCGGTGACATCATCGGCAATGTCAGCTAAGCTTTCACACTCCATCCATCAGTGACATCGGCAATGTCATCTAAGCTTTCACACCCTATCCATCGGTAATGTCATCTAAGCTTTCACACTCCATCCATCGGTGACATCATCGGCAATGTCATCTAAGCTTTCACACTCCATCCATCAGTGACATCGGCAATGTCATCTAAGCTTTCACACTCCATCCATCAGTGACATCGGCAATGTCATCTAAACTTTCACACTCCATCCATCAGTGACATCATCGGCAATGTCATCTAAACTTTCACACTCCATCCATCAATGACATCATCGGCAATGTCATCTAAACTTTCACACTCCATCCATCAATGACATCATCGGCAATGGCATCTAAGCTTTCACACTCCATCCACCGGTGACATCATCAGCAATGTCATCTAAGCTTTCACACTCCATCCATCAATGACATCATCGGCAATGTCAGCTAAGCTTTCACACTCCATCCACCGGTGACATCATCGGCAATATCGTCTAAGCTTTCACACTCCATCCATCAATGATATCATCGGCACTGTTATCTAAGCTTTCACACTCCATCCATCGGTGACATCATCGGCAATGTCATCTAAACTTTCACACTCCATCCATCAGTGATGTCATTGGCAATGTCATCTAAGCTTTCACACTCCATCCATCAGTGACATCATTGGCAATGTCATCTAAACTTTCACACTCCATCCATCAGTGATGTCATCTAAGCTTTCACACTCCATCCATCGGTGACATCATCGGCAATGTCATCTAAGCTTTCACACTCCATCCATCAGTGATGTCATCTAAGCTTTCACACTCCATCCATCGGTGACATCATCGGCAATGTCATCTAAGCTTTCACACTCCATCCATCAGTGACATCATCGGCAATGTCATCTAAACTTTCACACTCCTTCCATCAGTGACATCATCGGCAATGTCATCTAAACTTTCACACTCCATCCATCAGTGGCAATGTCATCTCCAGGTTCACACTCCATCCATCAGTGACATCATCTGCAATGTCAGCTAAGCTTTCACACTCCATCCATCGGTGACATCATCTGCAATGTCATCTAAGCTTTCACACTCCATCCATAAGTGATATCATCTGCAATGTCATCTAAGCTTTCACACTCCATCCATCGGTGACATCATCGGCAATGTCATCTAAACTTTCACACTCCATCCATCAATGACATCATCGGCAATGTCATCTAAGCTTTCACACTCCATCCATCAGTGATGTCATCTGCAATGTCATCTAAGCTTTCACACTCCATCCATAAGTGACATCATCGGCAATGTCATCTAAGCTTTTACACTCCATCCATCGGTGACATCATCGGCAATGTCAGCTAAGCTTTCACACTCCATCCATCAGTGACATCGGCAATTTCATCTAAGCTTTCACACTCTATCCATCGGTAATGTCATCTAAGCTTTCACACTCCATCCATCGGCGACATCATCGGCAATGTCAGCTAAACTTTCACACTCCATTCATCAGTGACATCATCGGCAATGTCATCTAAGCTTTCACACTCCATCCATCGGCAATGTCGTCTAAGCGCGACGATCTAGCTTCTGTTCTGTCTTCTGTCACAAATACAGCAATTATATTCAAATAATGTCATATGAAACATTGTTTGTAAAGAAGGGCAATATGATAGAATATATTGAATGCTCCTGCTCATTTACCTCTGATACCACGAGGATATTACGTGGCTAGTTTCATATCAGCAGAGTTATCGACCCGAGTTAACTTGATATCAGACTGAGACCGGAGGTCAAGTGCATGCGTTATTTTCTCAGGAACTAGTTATGATACAGCTGTTTCTGGTTTGATACGGTCACGTGCCCGTATCAAACCAGCAAGCGTAATGTCAAACTGGATAACGCAGCGTATCAACCTGGGTGGTAGACAGTATTGTGGTAGGCAAATAACGGCAAAATAGGCTAAAATTCATACCTAAGTAATAACATGCGTTCATGAACAACACAAATAAAACAACTCGCTTGGCATAAATACGAAACAAAGACAAAAGTATTTTTTTTAAGAATTTTTTATTTTCATATTTTTATAGTTTTGAAATATTACCGCCCAATTTTGGGCATGCCCTGTAGTCGGTGACCAGGACTACATACTGTACAATACACAATGTGAGTATTCAATACACAATAGGTAATCACAGGCAAATACGGCTACATCGAGACTCCACTCCAATACATAGACATGCATGCTAGCATCCGTTACAAGTATCCGTTTGCAATAATAGCACAATTAGGATTGGGGGAAAAGTTACATAGTAACTTATTCGAATCCCTTTCCACTTGCTACGATCAATTGTAATTGCTGCTTGTAACGGAAATTAATTAGTTCCATTTGTTCAGATATACACTGCACTATAATTATAATAGTATAATACTGATGAAAACAATATTGGAAAACAATATGTAGCTGGTTTTGGAAAACAATATGTAGCTAGTTTTGGAAAACAATATGTAGCTAGTTTTGGAAAACAATATTTAGCTGGTTTTGGAAAACAATATTTAGCTGGTTTTGGAAAACAATATTTAGCTGGTTTTGGAAAACAATATTTAGCTGGTTTTGGAAAACAATATTTAGCTGGTTTTGGAAAACAATATTTAGCTGGTTTAGGGTTTGGAAAACAATATTTAGCTGGTTTTGGAAAACAATATTTAACTGGTTTTGGAAAACAATATTTAGCTGGTTTTGGAAAACAATATTTAGCTGGTTTTGGAAAACAATATTTAGCTGGTTTAGGGTTTGGAAAACAATATTTAGCTGGTTTAGGGTTTTGGAAAACAATATTTAGCTGGTTTTGGAAAACAATATTTAACTGGTTTAGGGTTTTGGAAAACAATATTTAGCTGGTTTTGGAAAACAATATTTAGCTGGTTTTGGAAAACAATATTTAGCTGGTTTAGGGTTTTGGAAAACAATATTTAGCTGGTTTAGGGTTTTGGAAAACAATATTTAGCTGGTTTAGGGTTTGGAAAACAATATTTAGCTGGTTTTGGAAAACAATATTTAGCTGGTTTAGGGTTTGGAAAACAATATTTAGCTGGTTTTGGAAAACAATATTTAGCTGGTTTTGGAAAACAATATTTAGCTGGTTTTGGAAAACAATATTTAGCTGGTTTTGGAAAACAATATTTAGCTGGTTTTGGAAAACAATATTTAGCTGGTTTTGGAAAACAATATTTAGCTGGTTTAGGGTTTTGGAAAACAATATTTAGCTGGTTTTGGAAAACAATATTTAGCTGGTTTAGGGTTTTGGAAAACAATATTTAGCTGGTTTTGGAAAACAATATTTAGCTGGTTTAGGGTTTTGGAAAACAATATTTAGCTGGATTAGGGTTTTGGAAAACAATATTTAGCTGGTTTAGGGTTTTGGAAAACAATATTTAGCTGGTTTTGGAAAACAATATTTAGCTGGTTTAGGGTTTTGGAAAACAATATTTAGCTGGTTTTGGAAAACAATATTTAGCTGGTTTTGGAAAACAATATTTAGCTGGTTTAGGGTTTTGGAAAACAATATTTAGCTGGTTTTGGAAAACAATATTTAGCTGGTTTTGGAAAACAATATTTAGCTGGTTTAGGGTTTTGGAAAACAATATTTAGCTGGTTTAGGGTTTTGGAAAACAATATTTAGCTGGTTTTGGAAAACAATATTTAGCTGGTTTAGGGTTTTGGAAAACAATATTTAGCTTCCTACTTGAACCTTTGCATGTCATTGTATGTTATATGTGATTTATGTCTTGCAATAAATATTGTTTAAACCAAACAATATTGGTTCTTGCAATCTGAAGAAAGACTGCTTAATTGGATAACATTTCTGTTTTCTTATGCCGTAAACGTACTGAAGATTTCATAATTCAAACATACTAAATAATTAAATGCACATAACACCATTTTTAAACATCATTTTTAAGTTGTTCAACTGAAGATGTGAAGATAAATTTAAATGAAATTAAAAAGTGAAATCTAAGACTAATATTATATAATATGCATATCTGTGTTTTGCAGCAAGTCCCAATGTAACAACTAATAAAATACATCCTTATTTTCACTTCAATAACATGAATAACAAAGAATCTGATTGGCTAACAAACAGTTATTACGATCAGGAACAAATATGTACATGTTAACCAATTGTCACATGATATACCAGTAATGTTTTTCTAGTAAGACCGAAATAGAATTTTTTTTTAGCAATTTTCACTTAATACCTGTATTGATGAACAATGTGTTAAAATTAGTTTTAACAAATCTTATTTCAGCTAAATTGCGAAACAAGTTTTTGCAACAGACTAATCGCTTTTGACACCTCATTCCTGTTTGAATCCATCGCCATGACGGAGAGAGAAGAGGCAACGTTGATTAAAGGGTCTTGCCTGAGCTCACCACCGTCATGACGGAGAGAAGAGGCAACGTTGATTAAAGGGTCTTGCCTAAGCTCACCACCGTCATGACGGAGAGAAGAGGCAACGTTGATTAAAGGGTCTTGCCTGAGCTCACCACCGTCATGACGGAGAGAAGAGGCAACGTTGATTAAAGGGTCTTGCCTAAGCTCACCACCGTCATGACGGAGAGAAGAGGCAACGTTGATTAAAGGGTCTTGCCTGAGCTCACCACCGTCATGACGGAGAGAAGAGGCAACGTTGATTAAAGGGTCTTGCCTAAGCTCACCACCGTCATGACGGAGAGAAGAGGCAACGTTGATTAAAGGGTCTTGCCTGAGCTCACCACCGTCATGACGGAGAGAAGAGGCAACGTTGATTAAAGGGTCTTGCCTAAGCTCACCACCGTCATGACGGAGAGAAGAGGCAACGTTGATTAAAGGGTCTTGCCTAAGCTCACCACCGCCGTGACGGAGAGAAGAGGCAACGTTGATTAAAGGGTCTTGCCTAAGCTCACCACCGCCGTGACGGAGAGAAGAGGCAACGTTGATTAAAGGGTCTTGCCTAAGCTCACCACCGCCGTGACGGAGAGAAGAGGCAACGTTGATTAAAGGGTCTTGCCTAAGCTCACCACCGCCGTGACGGAGAGAAGAGGCAACGTTGATTAAAGGGTCTTGCCTGAGCTCACCACCGCCGTGACGGAGAGAAGAGGCAACGTTGATTAAAGGGTCTTGCCTGAGCTCACCACCGCCGTGACGGAGAGAAGAGGCAACGTTGATTAAAGGGTCTTGCCTGAGCTCACCACCGCCGTGACGGAGAGAAGAGGCAACGTTGATTAAAGGGTCTTGCCTGAGCTCACCACCGCCGTGACGGAGAGAAGAGGCAACGTTGATTAAAGGGTCTTGCCTGAGCTCACCACCGCCGTGACGGAGAGAAGAGGCAACGTTGATTAAAGGGTCTTGCCGCCGTGGTTCTGACGGGGCTTGATCTCCATATCCATGTATTAATCAATAGACTGTTTATAATTAACCAATCAAGAACTCTGTTACTTACAAAGAACAATTGAGGTAACAAATGTATAGCTAAAATGTCCGGAAACTGCATTTTCATTTTCAGAAACTTGCATTCAAAATGGATATTCACATAACAAAATTATTCAGTGGAATATATTCAACCACTGCTGCACAGTATCAGTCCATTTGCCATGTGTAAATATAGAATAGAGATATTTATTCCATACCATAACTTGATATTGCTTGCTGGGTCCAATGTCAAATAGCAGTCAACTACTGTCCCTGAATATGCCTAAAGGCTCTTTTAAAATGGTTTCCTTGTGTCATCAATCAATTAACATGATTTGACAAAATCACATTAATGATAATGCAACATCTGATCAGGTAAAATTCACAAGACTAGGATTCCAACTAAATGAACCTCAGGGATAAATCAGACATTATCATTCTGTCAAAGGGAAGTAATAGTAAAACGCAGTTATGTCTCTCATTTCACCAGGTATATATTACATAGACAAAATATATGACGGATCTGTAATCAAATTAACAGTCTTTCAGGTGGGACGTTAAACCGAGGTCTCGTGTCGGTGCTGTACACCGTGCACGTAAAACAACAAGAGGAGACTCTGGAATGGGTCTCTGTCTGCATCATTGCACTATCCTCCAAAATTCTAAAATGACTAATCTCTTCAGGAGGTGTCGCTCATATGGGCAACCGGTAGCGACAATAAATAAACGTAAAACACACACCTAAGGACGTAGAAACTCTAATAAATGGCCTTTTTAGACTCTTGTTTTCCCCATGTTGGATCATATTAAAAGATTTAAATATCGGCCGATCGAGAACTACTTGAAATGTACTAGGCTAATAGAATCACACACTATATTCTTTACAATAGCTACAATTTTACAAGATTTACTGCATGGCCGACATGTCTGCAGGTAAGAAATAAAACCAAACAATTTGGAGGGAATATATATAGAATGCTCATACAGAAGTAGTCTTGCTACACATACCGTATTTCTACCACAATCATCCTATGGAGACACTTATCATTGATTTTACAGACTTGTTGCCATGGTGCACATACAGTATAACTACGGTATGGAGGATTATCACCATTACATCACATATGTGCACCAGTGGTACCGAGCGCAGTGGTAGCGTGCTTGCTTCAGGCGCGAGAGGGCTCGGAGTTCGCACCCAGCTGTAGCCATTACGATATAGGCATTTAAATTCCACATTGCCTCCTCTTCTCTCTCCCTCGTGGCGATGGATTCCATCAGGAATGAGGTATCGAGAGTGATTAATATAAGTTGTAGGAACTTGTTACGCAATCAAGCTAAAATAGCTTTGTATAAACTAAGTGCAAAGAACAGCTCCGGTACTATCAAACTGATGTGTGGATCACAATAAAAATGGCTTTTCACCAAAGATATTATCCACAATAAATAAACGCGTTCACGTTAATAATAACAATGAAAAACCAAACCACTGTTTGTCTCGGGTGATAACATGTTGTTTACGTGGACTGGGCACAGATACACTTTTAACAAGTTCATACGGAAAGTAACAAATTCACGAGCTGTGACAAAACCACAAGTTAGTTCCCTTAATTGGGAATCACAGTTTAGAAATGAATGCTAAATGTTGATACATAGATCACGATGATGGAAGGCAGAACTACTCCGCTGAAAACATAAAACTCTTGTAAAGTTTAAACGACATTATTTTCTGGATGAATGGGAATTTATGTGGTAAGAATTACTGTTATGTGTTCGTCTTATAGGTATTAAAATTGTCCAATTGTTTTCAAGGATCTAGTTCCAAGCTTTCACTGGTGTGAGCATAGAAATACAGGCCAAAGTTGGTATCCATAGTTCATCAGGTCAATGTATTTTTACGTAGTTGAAATTCTGCAACAATAATTGGTATCATAGGAACCGTGGATGGATATACATATAGGAACCGTGGATGGATATACATATAGGAACCGTGGATGGATATACATATAGGAACCGTGGATGGATATACATATAGGAACCGTGGATGGATATACATATAGGAACCGTGGATGGATATACATATAGGAACCGTGGATGGATATACATATAGGAACCGTGGATGGATATACATATAGGAACCGTGGATGGATATACATATAGGAACCGTGGATGGATATACATATAGGAACCGTGGATGAATATAGAACCGTGTATGGATATACATATAGGAACCGTGGATGGATATACATATAGGAACCGTGGATGGATATACATATAGGAACCGTGGATGGATATACATATAGGAACCGTGGATGGATATACATATAGGAACCGTGGATGGATATCATATGGAACCGTGGATGGATATACATATAGGAACCGTGGATGGATACATATAGGAACCGTGGATGGATATACATATAGGAACCGTGGATGGATATACATATAGGAACCGTGGATGGATATACATATAGGAACCGTGGATGGATTACATATAGGAACCGTGGATGGATATACATATAGGAACCGTGGATGGATATACATATAGGAACCGTGGATGGATATACATATAGGAACCGTGGATGGATATACATATAGGAACCGTGGATGGATATACATATAGGAACCATGGATGGATATACATATAGGATCCGTAGATGGATATACATATAGGAACCGTGGATGGATATACATATAGGAACCGTGGATGGATATACATATAGGAACCGTAGATGGATATACATATAGGAACCGTGGATGGATATACATAGCAAGGCTTGTTCCAGGAATTGGCACCAATTTGATCAAGTTTCAATCTTCTTTCTATTACATATTTTTATGTAATAGTTTTTCTTGTTATCTCAAAAACAAATGACATTATTTTTCTCTCAAAAAACCAATGACATTATTTCTCTCTCAAAAACCAATGACATTATTTCTCTCTCAAAAACCAATGACATTATTTTTCTCTCAAAAACCAATGACATTATTTTTCTCTCAAAAACCAATGACATTATTTTTCTCTCAAAAACCAATGACATTATTTTTCTCTCTAAAACCAACTTTCAATAATTTGCCGGAAATCATCATATAAATAGTTCTGACACTAAGTTCACAATAACAACACTATCATATACAGATTAACTGCTTCTTTTTTCTATGTCACTTAACCTGCTTTAGCACTCATTTTGCATAATATAATTTATGTAGTATCTGAGGTAATGAAATTATTCTACATGAATTCTGATACGACACCGAGGCACAGAATATTAACCCTTAACCTGCTAATCATGACTAAAGTTGCTCTTGCAAACAGTATAGAGCCAGATCAGCTGGCACAGAACGTACTGTCTGACCAGGCTCTATGCTGTTTGCTAATCGGATAGCGTAGCCAACATTTCTTGGCTGAATAGCGAACAACATAGATCCCGATCAGACACTGTGTATTTTTTTCAGCATTTTAAGGGTTAAAAAATTACAGGAAAGAAATAATGTGACTAATATACCTGAGATAAATTTTGCATAATTTACATAGAATCTTTGGCAAATACTTAACACCCTGTATCAAAAGATATCACACTGAAATTTAAATTTCCATGCTATATTTCTAAGTTATTCAAGCAAATTGTGTACTTGAGTTTTCCTGGAATTCACTTCATAATGTATATTCCAGCATTGCAAAATATATGGCATAAGTTTAAAGCAACATACACACACACCCTGTATCTTCACATTTGTAAAGTGGGCTCATTGGTGGATAATATCACCTCTTCTAACCAGGAGGTAGGGGTGAAATGGATTAAACAGTTGCTGGTATTCTTTGACCCAAAATTTAAAGATTTCCCAGGATTAACTTATATCACACTTGTTATAATTTAGAAATCAATTGTTTAATATCAAACAATTCAAATCATGGAAACTTAAATACAAAGTGAAGTTATGTTTTATGGAAAAAAAACACAATCATTTTTCAATATATTAAAATAATTAATAGTATTAATAACTAGGTGAATTTTAATTATGTCAAAAAGTCTTAAGACTGTCTTAACCCTTAAAATGCTAACCACAACTAAAGTTGCTTTTGCAAACAGCATAGAGCCAAATCAGACGACACAGAATGTGCCATCTGATCAGGCTCTATACTATTTGCTAATTGGATAGTGGAGCTAAAACACTTGAATAGCAAACAACATAGATCCTGATCAGACAAGGTGCTATGCAGTCGCTGATCTGGAACTATGTTGTTTGCACACTCCTTCCAATTTATTCGGCATTTTCAGGGTTAATAACTATTTACATCTCTAACATAAATACTGACAAACAAATACAAAAACTATGCCATTTATTATTTTTATCATTCAAAGCCAGTCGTGTTAGAGCACAGAGCCACACATTAATGGGAGCAAAATCTTGTTATGTATGAAAATTAAATTTTCATCTGTATGTAATACTTACAATTTTATATAGGTATCTGATAACATGTGGCTATCTGTTACTCAGTAAACACACTAATGTAATACCGTAGTTTTCCAAAATATGCACTCACTGCTGTTAATATATTTATATCTTGTACAACGATTTAGATCTTAATCCACTGGAAGACACAACATATTATAATGTATTAGATTTTTTTAATAAAAAACGCATCTTGGAAGACAATTACCGTATGTATTCTAATACATTACACAAACATTTTAATGCACTTTGGAATTTAAATAATTGGCAGCACCAAAATAGAAAAAACCATGAAGTATAAAATTGGAGCACCTATGGATTATGTTTGCATAGTTCATGTAAGGATTTGAACGTTTCATATGAAAGGCAATTCTAACATTAAAGATGCGTCTGCTCCATCCCCACACACCCTGTCAAATACGCCCCTCACACCCCTGCCCCCCAATGTGAACTCCACCCCTTTCATCCCTGTCACACACAACCCTATTGACTCTGAATCACACACCACTAAGAACTCTGTTCAGAATATCCCTGTCAACTCCACCCCTCACACCAATGTCATCTCCACCCAACATAACCCTGTTGACGCTGCCAAATACACCCCATGTGAACTCTGTCCCACATACCCCTGTGAGCTTCACCGTACACACCCCTTATGAACATCACCCCACACCCCTGTGAACACCTACCCACACACCCATGTGAATTCTTCCCACAGACCCATCAACCGCACCCCATACATCCCTGTGAACACCAACACACACAACCCCATGAACCTTGCTCCACACAACCACTGTGACCACTACCCCACACAACCCCGTGAACCTCGCTCAACACAACCACTGTCCCACACACCCTGTGATATCTGCTGATTTTGAGCATGGCAAAAACACAATTTGCTTAAAATTGCCGTAAATGTATTTTACTGGCACAACAATATAGCGACGACACTGGATTTACAAATCATTGATTAACACAATAACAATACGGCTGGTTCCCATGCTTCGGTGATCAACCGGCTGGTTCCCATGCTTCGGTGATCAACCGGCTGAATCCAAGGATTCGGTGATCAACCATCTATCCGGATTCGGTAATCTAAGTTATTTCAGAAAATTTCCATTTAAAAATAAGTTATACATATACTGTGATATAACTTCCCTTAATAATATTATTTCTGGCAAATCTCATTCTGAAACTGAAATCGAGTGTCTAGTTTTTTATTTATCCAATTACTCACATAATAAACTAATTTATTGTTAAAAGTGTATTTGCTAGAATCAAAGTAGATATATTATAATTTAGACAAAATTTATTTTCGCTCAATTGCGAAAACAATTTCAGAAATATAGGCTAAATCATTCTCGAGAACTCAATCCCGATGGATTCCATCGCCATGAGGGCCGAAAGTAGAAGACGTGCGGATCTAATTGTCTTGCCGAAGGATACCAATCGCCACCTTGGATCTGGTTGGACCAGAACTCACAACCCCCGGGTTACGAGACAGACACATCATCTATTGCCACAAGATGTATTATTAGCGCTCGTCTGGCCAATACATCTCTACATGTTATCCGTGTAAATATAAGCAAGGTTTTCCCTGCTCTTACATCTTGAACTGTATAAAACAATGATCAAAATTTAACCTGAATTGTCTGCATTAAATAAGGCATATCAAATACATTAGATCAATGAAAATGTCAATTTACAAATACATAGTTACAAAGTTAATTACCCGTACATATAATTCATGTGACCCCGATTTACGAAAAGTGGTCACAGGAACAAAATATCATAATATATATATCTAAGAACAATAGTACTGCTTTAAACGAGTTATATATTTGTTTGATGTCATTCTCATATGTAATTCTTGCAACATATAATAACAATATGTTTATCTACTGGCACAGGCTGGTGAACAAAATATGACTAAGTCTTCCTTAAAATGTCCACTTCTTTGAAGTTAACTTTCATTTCACATATAAATCTTGTGCTACATTATAAAACTAAAAATAGGCACTATGCAGATAATAGATTTTTGTTATAACACTTTATAAGGAATTCCTGTAAAAAGACACACTTCAATTAAATAGAAGCCATTTTCTTTGAATTAAGAACCTGTTTGATTTTTCATTTAAAAAAACAAAAAACAATTGTAATTGTTTACGATTTACAATCATCGTGCAGATTATATTTGATAGCACTTTTAAAACTTGAACGCAAGTTCAGTTAACAATAAACAATTAATTAGGAAGGCATACTTTTACATTTGTTTATCTTTGCAGCAATCTGGATCAACTTAACCCTTTCCTTCATAGAGATTTAGGTTAATATATTATTATATCTCCATACAAACGACAGCCATTTAGCTATCGTGCAGCGGATAAGTAGTCGCCATATATATCCCACCTCCATAGATATTACTGGGACTTCATAGAGATTTAGGTTAATATACTATTATATCTCTATACAAATGACAGCCATTTAGCTATCATGCAGTGGATAAGTAGTCGCCATATATATCCCACATTCATAGATATTACTGGGACTACATGAGACTCTGGCCTTTATTATGAACATTGGTTTGGCTACTACATTGTCAATGTATGTTGTATTGGTAATGGCGTCAAGAGGTGCTTCTATGAAGGAAAGGGTTAAACATGCTGGCAATGCATCGGACATGGTTAATATTCCCATTCCATTCCATGCAGAGTTATTTCTCTTTTTTCCCATCCATATAACACACAAGATATTTAATTTAAGGTCCTCTTTTCAGATTCACTCTTTAGATCATACAAAACAGGTTCAGTGAGTATCTTGTAGCCCCTGATTGCTCTGTGTATTAATTTTCAAAGTGTCTTCGCTGCCTCCGTACCCAATTAACATTTCACACAAACATCGATTTGTCTTAGTATAAAAGTCCGAAGTAAATAAAAAAAATATCACAATGATTGAGCCTAGGCAGAGATATCGTCAAACTTATATCCTGAATCCATGACAGTTTCCTTGGCACTTCTTAATCTCTAAACTTGCTTTGCAAACAGCACAGAGCCATCTGAACATGCTCTATACCGTATGCTAATCGGATAGTGTAACTGAATAGCACACAACATAGATCCTGATTAGATGCGGCGCTATGCTGTGGCTGATCTGGATCTATGTTATTTGCACATTCCTTCCAATTTATTTAGCATTTTAAGGGTTAAAACACAATTTATAAGTGTCCAAGGTACTTTCTGGAAGGTGTATGTAATCTCTTCTCAATGCTGTACACTATGTATCCATCGCTTTCCAAATTTATGAGAACACGGTACTTTCTGCAAGGATGAACAGCATCTTTTCCATCTGTCTGAAGTTCAAACCGACTTCTGCTAGAAATATCCAGGACTGAAATCCGTTTCACATTTTCGGGTGTTGGCTCATAAACATTACATAGCAAACAATTATCGACACTATACCAGCACTGTTCCATTATTTATATGTACCTTGATGTACATAGTTCTGTGGACTATTGCACGTTTTCATCTGTTTTATACAACTAAAACCATGATACACAATTCTTCAAACTAAACAACATTTGTTTCCATCTGTCCAATCTGCATACCCCTCACAAAGAATGCCAATATCTCTCCGTAGGCTAGAAATGAGTCTAAGAGTCCTTGCTCTCATATGAATCACATATAAATACTGATAGGTGACGTAATATTCACATATAAATTATAATGCTTTCTGTACAATTTATTGCAGGTAGGCTAGTAGCACCGAGCAGCCCCAGACCATCTGAAAATAGAGAAAGTAACACAATTTGTATTGAAACTGGTTAACTGTGTGATGTGAATGGTGTTGAAACCGAGTACCATTTAGTTTAACAGGATTGAGAAGTATAAAATACTTATGTAGATCTCTCTCCTGTAACACATTTGTATTGAAACTGGTTAACAGTGTGATGTGAATGGTGTTGAAACCGAGTACCATTTAGTTTAACAGGATTGAGAAGAAAGTATAAAATACTTATGTAGATCTCTCTCCTGTAACACATTTGTATTGAAACTGGTCGCTACTATCGTACTGATACACACTTTTGCAAACAGCATAGAGACAGATCAGACGGCACAGAACATGCCATCTGATCAGGCTCTATGCTGTTTGCTATTCAGATAGTGGAGCTAAAACACTTGGCAGAATAGCGAACAACATAGATCCTGATCACAGGTACATGACACAATATCAAGACTCCCATACCCCTCATATACTAATAATACTACTTGTGATACCGCGGCTGATCTGGATCTATGTTGTTTGCAAAAGTGATTTTATTTACTCAGCAAGCAAAGGGTTGGAAGAAAACCCAGATGCCCTCATCTTGGCAGTATTTCAGAGATGGGTTCAAGCAAGTAGAACCACCAACCTTCCACAAGTCAGCTGGAAAGCTTCCCCACATGAATGAATGTGACACGACTGGTGAGAGCGAAATCTTCAGTAGCTTAGTTTAATCATATTTTATTGCTCGATTCGTCTTACATATACATGTGAATACAAAACATGACAAATTAAATAAAGGCAAACGGGTCAGGCCACAAGTTCCAGCAACATTAGTTATGGTCCTTCCCGAAATCTTCAGTAGTGAAAGGGCAAGTGATTTGATGGCACCCGACCAACACAGACCAGAAGATTGTTCAGTTCAAACATTGAACAACAGTTGATGTATTTACCATATGTTAGGAACTATAACTGGAATCCGAGTCTGAATTGCTGCTATCAGTGTCGTCCATCCGCCGCCGCCGTCGTCGTCGCCGCCGCTTGTAGTCGTGTAAGTCTGGAACTGTACCTACAAATTAGAGCAGACACAATGCATATCATTGTTAACATGAAATATCTGCTAGTGTCCACTGTAAACAGAATTATATTTGAAAAGTTGAACTAGATTTTATTTACAATCCAGAATATAAACAGAGCAATTAAAGCTCTAGTGAGCTTCAAACAGCAATTAAAGCTCTAGTGAGCTGTGAGCTTCAAACAGCAATTAAAGCTCTAGTGAGCTGTGAGCTTCAAACAGCAATTAAAGCTCTACTGAGCTGTGAGCTTCAAACAGCAATTAAAGCTCTACTAAGCTGTGAGCTTCAAACAGCAATTAAAGCTCTACTGAGCTGTGAGATTCAAACAGTAATTAAAGCTCTACTGAGCTGTGAGCTTTTGAAGCTTTCTTACTATTTCTTCTTGAAGTTTTATTTATACTCGCCACCACCGATGGATATGGGAGTGATTTTTACTTCTTATATTAGGAAACCCTTTATATAATGCTGTAAGAGTTAACAATATATTATTTAATGACAATTGCGGGGTTGATAAGTTATGATGGTGTTGTTACTGGTCATGGCTTATTGTGGTACATGTATTTCTACAATACATGATCTTTTACGGAAATAATACTTTGTGTATAAGTTACCTGGCAATGGTGTGTGAACTTCCACCTTGACTGTTGCCGTTGCTTTTACCCGTGTCACGTGCATGGGTAGAGATGTAACTACCGACCCAGGTGGTAAATTCTGTAATGAATGAAATACTTATTAAAGTCAATGCCATTGCAATGGAAAACGAATTAAACAGTAACATTATTTATTGTAATAATCTCCTCGGAAATATACTCTTAACATGTTTCCGTGGGATAAACCCATACTTTTTTACGGAAATTATTGTATCAAAGAATCCAAATAAAAGCCGACGATGTGTAGATAGGCTAGAAATGTCAGTAAACTTTATAATGATAAACAAATGGCAGCTACATTGTAGAACGCTGCTGCAACAGTTGATAAGCTAGCATCAAGAAACTGTTGGATGTCACCTATCAATTTAAATGAAATGTCCTCGGATCGGGAAGTATGTGAGAGTGCATGGTGGTAAGTTGGGAAGTAACAGGAAGTATCAGGAAGTATTGGTAAGTATGTGAGATTGTACGGTGGTAAGTTGGGAAGTATGTGAGATTGTACGGTGGTAAGTTGGGAAGTATGTGAGATTGTACGGTGGTCAGTTGGGAAGTATGTGAGATTGTACGGTGGTCAGTTGGGAAGTATGTGAGATTGTACGGTGGTCAGTTGGGAAGTATGTGAGATTGTACGGTGGTCAGTTGGGAAGTATGTGAGATTGTACGGTGGTAAGTTGGGAAGTATGTGAGATTGTACGTGGTAAGTTGGGAAGTATGTGAGATTGTACGGTGGTCAGTTGGGAAGTATGTGAGATTGTACAGTGGTCAGTTGGGAAGTATGTGAGATTGTATGGTGGTAAGTTGGGAAGTATGTGAGACTGTACAGTGGTAAGTTGGGAAGTATGTGAGATTGTACAGTGGTAAGTTGCAAAGTATGTGAGATTGTTCGGTGGTAAGTTGTGAAGTATCAGGAAGTATGTGAGATTGTTCGGTGGTCAGTTGGGAAGTATCGGGAAGTATTGGGAAGTATGTGAGATTGTACGGTGGTAAGTTGGGAAGTATCGGGAAGTATGTGAGATTGTTCGGTGGTCAGTTGGGAAGTATCAGGAAGTATTGGGAAGTATGTGAGATTGTACGGTGGTAAGTTGGGAATTATTGGGAAGTATGTGAGATTGTACGGTGGTAAGTTGGGAATTATTGGGAAGTATGTGAGAATGTACGGTGGTAAGTTGGGAAGTATTGGGAAGTATTGGGAAGTATGTGAGATTGTACAGTGGTACATTGGGAAGTATGTGAGATTGTACAGTGGTACATTGGGAAGTATGTGAGATTGTACGGTGGTCAGTTGTTACGGCTTCGCAATCATTGTAAAATAAATAAGTTTTATCTTTTGTTTTAAATTTGAACGAGTATAAAGACTTACATTTTTACTACTACTTCTACTGCTATTGTCATCAGCCGGCCTATGCGTCTGCTGTTGTTGTTGACTGTTGCTGCCTTCATTTGGTTGCTGTATGGATGTCTCCACAATTATCTCTGGCTGAACAACGATCTCCGTAGAGGAATACTGCGATGGTTCCTCTGATATTGTGGTTAATGATATATCTGATGGAATTCGTCGTGGGTACTTCAACTTTCTACTGGATCTTGTGGTGCGTATCGGAAGGTTTCGCCGCCTTATCGGAGGAGAAGGCTCTGGCGACGGTGTTGGTATTCTGTCAGTGTCCTTTTTAGGCCGAACCTATTAGTTGACACAAAATGAATATGAATTACGAGTCTAAAAATGCAATAAATATGAATCAATCTATAGATAGAGCAGCATACAGTAACAAGAAAGTGCTTTTGTGAATTTCGAGAACTGAACGCGAGACGGTCGTAACAGTTATTTACTAAAACTAACTTTGGGGGTTTTCAATGTGTTTATATTTTGCACATGATCTGAATAAAATCAGGGATCATTCTAGAGGGCGATGTGGACGAAATTGCCCCACATTTTTTTTTGGGTTTTTACGATTTTCAAACAAAATTTTGTCTAGTAAGATATACTGGGCCCATTACAAAGCACTCTTCTATTCAAATGTTGTATTTAATGGTTGTACTGTGCATTTTTACACTATTTTGCAGAAGCATATTAAAGAACACCATTTAAGGAAGCGATCACGCGCTTTCTCACTTCTCCCAAAAATTCTGACCTAGAATGAACCCTGAAAATGCATGGAAATATACAGAATGGTAGTAACTTGATTTACTACCGTCTTGCGGGCAATATGTATGTTACATATATAAGCATTTCTAACTTAGTTTGGATAAACACATGTGAAATGATTAAATTGCAAACATTATAAACTAGTTCTATAACTTACCTCTGAAGGTGGTCCAAACACTGACAAGATGACTGGTAAGAGAACCAGTCCATTAAACAGACCAATCACAACCAGGCCAGCGAGAACCAGGAAGAAATACCTGAAAATATAACATTGAACATAAGTAGATATTTATATAATTGTTTACGTCATGTGTGCACAATTCAGGCACAAGTCATGTGTGCACAATTCAGGCACAAGTCATGTGTGCACAATTCAGGCACAAGTCATGTGTGCACAATTCAGGCACAAGTCATGTGTGCACAATTCAGGCACAAGTCATGTGTGCACAATTCAGGCACAAGTCATGTGTGCACAATTCAGGCACAAGTCATGTGTGCACAATTCAGGCACAAGTCATGTGTGCACAATTCAGGCATACATAGGTGAATTATGACAACAAATACCCACAGCTTATAATCATATGACTAATCTCTTCAGGAGGCGTCGCTCATATGGGCAACCGGTAGCGACGATAAATAAACATAAAACACACACTCATATGATGAATGTATTGTTGCCCTTGAAATGTCCCCTGCGTATCAAACAACGTCTCATTGATTTTAGCGAGACAAAATGGACGGCACCACTAACCATAAGAGGAAACAATAACTGAAAGAGTTAGAAATATCTGCGGACCATAGATTACGTGGGTCACACTTTAACACACATGTTTTCTTTAATATCACAGGCTCAGTATTAACTTCCACAAACGTATGGTTTTTATTAATATAGAACTTGATTAAAAATTAACTTTATTAATATTGAATTTGATTAACATTGAACTTGATTATTAATATTTAATTTCATTATTATTGAACTTGTATTCATTTCTTTAAATATTATTTAATTTGATTAACAATGTTGATTAACAATGTTGAACTTGCTCATGAATATTGAACTTGCTCATGAATATTGAACTTGATTATCAATACTGAACTAGATCAATATAGAACTTTATTATTAATAATATTGAACTCGATTATCAATACTGAACTTGATCAATATAGAACTTTATTATTAATAATATTGAACTTGATCAATATAGAAGTTGATCAATATAGAACTTGATTAATTTAGAACTTGATCAATATAGAACTTGATTAATTTAGAACTTGATCAATATAGAACTTGATTTACTATATAACTTGATTAACTATAGAACTTGACTAATATTGAACTTGATTAATATAGAACTTGATTAATTTAGAACTTGATCAATATAGAACTTGATTTACTATATAACTTGATTAACTATAGAACTTGACTAATACTGACTGAACTTGATTAATAATAGAAAATAACTCTGATATACAGCAGCTACATATTTCCACCAGAAGTTTGTTGAATATAATGAACTAATCATGTAACACATATATAGCTTTAAAGTATCTTAATTAGCTGTATAGCCTGGGTGGGCACATCTTTAACCAAAAAAATCTGATCTGAATAATAAACAAGTACACCTTCCAATATTTCAACACTTATGTAACAATGCCAGTACCTATACTCAGCAAGGGCATGCACCTGACATTCCTATTGATAGTCAGCCAAATCAAATGCAGTTAGACAGCCAAATCAAATGCAGTTAGAATGTTCACAGGGTGAAGAAAAACTAATGCCTTCATTTATATCAGCACTTTTGTTACTTCCCTTGTGGCAGTGAATAATATTGAAAGAAGACCACATTTGTGTGTGTGTTTTACGTTTATTTATCGTCGCTACCGGTTGCCCATAGGAGCGACGCCTTCTGAAGAGATTGGTCATTTTAGATTTTTGGAGGATAGTGCAATGATACAGACAGAGACCCATTCCAGAGTCTCCTCTGGTTCTTTTACATGCACAGTGTAAAGCATTGACACAAGACCGCGGTTTAACGTCCCATCTGAAAGACTGTTAATTTTATTAGGGTCAGGCGGGGATCGAACCTGCGATCCCTGGATTACCAGTCCAGCGTGTTACCACTGGACTACAGATCCGTCTGTAAGACAACATTTAATAGAGTTTCTGCTATATATATATATATATAATTATTACGTCAATTTGGGATACCTATGCTCCCTTATCACCATGTAGCAAATTATAAGGGAAAAACTAAACAGGTCCTCCATCGCATACCATTTCAAAAAGACTACCCTATGTTGGCAGAGTCAAAATCTACATATTTCCATGGCAAATCAAATGTCAGGACCTCCCATGCATCTCCTAATAATTACTGAAAAAAAATTCTTTTTAAATTCTCCCGGAAAATACTCTTAATCAACACTTTCTACCAGGATGAAAATTGTTGCATTTTTTCAGCCTAAGTTTTGACACACATACACAGACATCCTATAAATATTCTTGTTATCTCCCCTGATTAGCTTGTGAAGGATTAGATTGACTGGCAGTTTAATAGAGGTTTGTGTGCCAGCCAAAACAGCTATACCTCCTCCATTTATAACCAGTATAACTCTGGTTTCTTGAATAGTGTTATAAAAACATTCTTAATTTGAAGGGAAGAAATATCTATGAAATAACGCAAACAAAAATTGTAAGAACCCAAGTAATACGGTAAAATCACCAAATATCAACTCCTAGCTAGTGCATTAACCCATTTCATTCTGGATACATTTAAAGGCTTTTGCAAACAACATAGATCCAGATCAGCAGCGTGACACTGCATGCTGATCAGGATCTATGTTGTTTGCTACATAGCCAAGTGTCTTAACAAGATCATCTGAATAGCAAACAGCATAGAACCTGATCAGACGGCATGTTCCGTGGTGGCTGATCTGGCTCTATATTATTTGCAAATACTGTTTGAACGGTATCCAGAATCAAATGGGTTAATACACTGGACTTGGTGGTGGTGTTATTAGTATTAACTCTTTGCATGCTGGGTAAAATAAAGGCTATAAATAGTTCGAATAATTGCTCCAAATTACAATTCATTTCTGTGTTTTTCTTATTTATAAATAATTGAAAACTGGAATTTCATTAGAATTGTGATGTTTGTGCCGACTCAATTCTAATGAAATTGCATGACATATTTGTCCTGTTAATTTCACCGCTTGCTTGTAAAGAGTTAATGTAACATTTCTAATGTGAATGAAAGTGGTATTCCTACAATGAACGACGGAACAAAACAATGATCGTGTACAAGACAACAAAACAATGATCGTGTACAAGACAACAAAACCATGATCATGTACAAGACAACAAAACCATGATTGTGTACAAGACAACAAAACCATGATCATGTACAATACAACAAAACAATGATCGTGTACAAGACAACAAAACAATGATCATGTACAAGACAACAAAACCATGATCATGTACAAGACAACAAAACAATGATCATGTACAAGACAACAAAACCATGATCATGTACAAGACAACAAAACCATGATCATGTACAAGACAACAAAACAATGATCATGTACAAGACAACAAAACCATGATCGTGTACAAGACAACAAAACCATGATCATGTACAAGACAACAAAACCATGATCGTGTACAAGACAACAAAACCATGATCATGTACAAGACAACAAAAACAATGATCATGTACAAGACAACAAAACCATGATCATGTACAAGACAACAAAACAATGATCATGTTCATAGACGGAACAAAACAATGATCGTGTACAAGACAACAAAACCATGATCGTGTACAAGACAACAAAACCATGATCATGTACAAGACAACAAAACAATGATCGTGTTCATAGACGGAACAAAACAATGATCGTGTTCATAGACGGAACAAAACAATGATCGTGTTCATAGACGGAACAAAACAATGATCGTGTTCATAGACGGAACAAAACAATGATCGTGTTCATAGACGGAACAAAACAAAGATCGTGTGAAAGACAACAAAACAATGATCATGAACAAGACAACAAAACAATGATCGTGAACAAGACAACAGAACAATGATCGTGAACAAGACAACAGAACAATGATCGTGAACAAGACAACAAAACAATGATCGTGAACAAGACAACAGAACAATGATCGTGAACAAGACAACAAAACAATGATCGTGAACAAGACAACAGAACAATGATCGTGAACAAGACAACAAAACAATGATCGTGAACAAGACAACAGAACAATGATCGTGAACAAGACAACAGAACAATGATCGTGAACAAGACAACAAAACAATGATCGTGAACAAGACAACAAAACAATGATCGTGAACAAGACAACAAAACAATGATCGTGAACAAGACAACAGAACAATGATCGTGAACAAGACAACAGAACAATGATCGTGAACAAGACAACAGAACAATGATCGTGAACAAGACAACAGAACAATGATCGTGAACAAGACAACAGAACAATGATCGTGAACAAGACAACAGAACAATGATCGTGTACAAGACAACAAAACAAAAACCTCAATCCAATTATCATTCATATGCAGGAATGTAAAAACTTTGTGATGCTTTGATGCAATTAGCTGCGTTACCTTCCATTGATATGTTTCACCTAACATTCCCAGAATCAATAGGTTACCAACTGAGATATGTCCCCCCCCCCATGCTTTTTTTCCACACCCAATATAAGTGAAGAATAAACATTCTACGCCAAGTGTTTTAGTCAACGGCTTGCCACTGAGTAACTTACAGACATAATATTCTACAAAACCATTTGTTTTAAATATGAAAATTGAAAGGGCACTGATTGCGTTGTATGCCAGTAGACCTCCAAAGTCGAGGGAGGAAATAAAGAGTTTCTCTAAACTTCCCAGAACATTTATACATATCTCGAGGTTTGATCTTTATCTATTTATCTCTACAAAAATAAATGCTCTTCCTCGCACCATTCACTGTCAAAATAAATCTAGCAAAAACAAAACCTGGCAAGAATATACGTATATTTTACTCATACCGACAAGATTCAGAACCAACATATTTGACTTTAGATCTATATAATTGTACAAATGAACTCTTTGCCATCCTGCGGCGAAATTAACACTCAAATAAGTCATGGAATTTCAGGACATATTTCCAGAGCTTTCAGCTAATATAAGGTTTATATTCAATAATTATAATTTAATACAAGATTAATAAATATTGTCTGCTACAATTATTTAAAATATTTATAGCTGTTATTTTACCCAGCATGCAAAGCTTGGTTTTTGTCTGTAAGAGTATAAATGCATATTTGATGTACCTCAGTGTTGAGTAAAAATTGTTGTGTGGATATCTGACGATTAATCAGAAAAAATGTCATAAATGTACATCAATTTATTTTCAACTAACTTGAATAAAATGGGCACAAGAATAATATCACATTTAATATCAAATTAAAAATAGGTAACTGATTATGTTGTGACCGTTATAAAAGTTTGCATATTGAGGGAGCGGTGTGGGGGGTTAGCTGCCAATGTATGTCAGTACACTAACATAGCAACTTCCTACATAGTATGGTATAGACCTCACAGAGACTTGTAAACCAGATAAACTACAATACCCATACCATACTGTACTGAAAACACACAACATGCACACATTTCCAGGAGATAAATACCTGGCTCCAGAAAAACTCTAAAACAGCACAGACCAGAACAAAATACTGCCACAAAACCTTTGGATGGCAGGTTTTATAACCCAGAAATGCATAAACAAAATGTGAAGATGAGTATAAAGCTGGTTTTTCATGAGCATGTATCTAGACACAAAGATTTCATGGTCTGACCCTCAATAATAAACATCATACTCGTGTACCAATGATTGGTATAAAGTAAAGGACCACAGATTCTCCCTAAGATCATTTCCAAGTAATAAAACAATAAAGGATCTTTGAAATAAATTTAGTGGAAAAATTGTTGTTTCGAATTGTATCTTTATGAACGACTGTTTAAAACCATTATTCTTTAGGAATACACTTACCTGAAATACTGATCACAGGGGCAGCAGGAGCCCCCCCCCAACTAATACTGGCTAGATAGTTCCAATATGATCTAAGCTAACAGTGTGACTTTAAATCCGAATAAATATTTCAATTATGTATTTTCTTGATTACAAGTATTATGAAATATGTAAAATCATAGTAACACTTCAACAAGGGTTAACACTTTAATGAGGGGGGTAACACTTTAATGAGGGGGGTAACACTTTAATGAGGGGGGTAACACTTTAACGAGGGGGGTAACCCTTTAATGAGAGGGGTAACCCTTTAATGAGAGGGGTAACCCTTTAACGAAGGGAGTAACACTTTAACGAAGGGAGTAACACTTTAATGAGGGGGGTAACCCTTTAATGAGGGGGGTAACCCTTTAATGAGAGGGGTAACCCTTTAACGAAGGGAGTAACACTTTAACGAGGGGGGTAACCCTTTAATGAGAGGGGTAACCCTTTAACGAAGGGAGTAACACTTTAACGAAGGGAGTAACACTTTAATGAGGGGGGTAACCCTTTAACGAGGGGGTAACCCTTTAACGAGGGGGTAACCCTTTAACGAAGGGAGTAACACTTTAACGAAGGGAGTAACACTTTATATGAGGGGTGTAACGTAGTTCATGATACATTATATGTCAAAGAAATGTAGCCATTTTTTATATGTTGTAAATAAGCTATCTATATAGAACGATGTTTTCTGTCTACAATAACAACATGCTTAATACTCAAATCATTAAACAGTTCAGCATACAAACAAATGTTCAACAGCATTGTATTGGGCTGCACAGGCTATCTGTGTGGTAGATCTAATCAGTAATATTAATCAGAACTGATGGTCACACATTAACTGCATATCATAAAGGCCACACAATCCCATCTGAACTATTTAAATCTTTAAATCATGCCTCTGTAAATGTCCAACAAATCAAGAGATACCATTGTAAAACCTGGCTGCCAGAGATACTATTGTAAAACCAGGTCAATATTACAAACCTGGCTGCCAGAGATACTATTGTAAAACCAGGTCAATCTGACAAACCTGGCTGCCAGAGATACTATTGTAAAACCAGGTCAATATGACAAACCTGGCTACCAGAGATACTATTGTAAAACCAGGTCAATATGATAAACCTGGCTGCCAGAGATACTATTGTAAAACCAGGTCAATATTACAAACCTGGCTACCAGAGATACTATTGTAAAACCAGGTCAATCTGACAAACCTGTCTGCCAGAGATACTATTGTAAAACCAGGTCAATCTGACAAACCTGGCTGCCAGAGATACTATTGTAAAACCAGGTCAATCTGACAAACCTGGCTACCAGAGATACTATTGTAAAACCAGGTCAATCTGACAAACCTGGCTACCAGAGATACTATTGTAAAACCAGGTCAATATGACAAACCTGGCTACCAGAGATACTATTGTAAAACCAGGTCAATATGACAAACCTGGCTGCCAGAGATACTATTGTAAAACCAGGTCAATATGACAAACCTGGCTGCCAGAGATACTATTGTAAAACCAGGTCAATATTACAAACCTGGCTACCAGAGATACTATTGTAAAACCAGGTCAATCTGACAAACCTGTCTGCCAGAGATACTATTGTAAAACCAGGTCAATCTGACAAACCTGGCTACCAGAGATACTATTGTAAAACCAGGTCAATCTGACAAACCTGGCTACCAGAGATACTATTGTAAAACCAGGTCAATATGACAAACCTGGCTACCAGAGATACTATTGTAAAACCAGGTCAATATGACAAACCTGGCTGCCAGAGATACTATTGTAAAACCAGGTCAATATGACAAACCTGTCTGCCAGAGATACTATTGTAAAACCAGGTCAATCTGACAAACCTGGCTGCCAGAGATACTATTGTAAAACCAGGTCAATCTGACAAACCTGGCTACCAGAGATACTATTGTAAAACCAGGTCAATATGACAAACCTGGCTACCAGAGATACTATTGTAAAACCAGGTCAATATGACAAACCTGGCTGCCAGAGATACTATTGTAAAACCAGGTCAATATGACAAACCTGGCTACCAGAGATACTATTGTAAAACCAGGTCAATATGACAAACCTGGCTGCCAGAGATACTATTGTAAAACCAGGTCAATATGACAAACCTGGCTGCAGAGATACTATTGTAAAACCAGGTCAATATGACAAACCTGGCTGCCAGAGATACTATTGTAAAACCAGGTCAATATGACAAACCTGGCTGCCAGAGATACTATTGTAAAACCAGGTCAATCTGACAAACCTGGCTACCAGAGATACTATTGTAAAACCAGGTCAATCTGACAAACCTGGCTACCAGAGATACTATTGTAAAACCAGGTCAATATGACAAACCTGGCTACCAGAGATACTATTGTAAAACCAGGTCAATATGACAAACCTGGCTGCCAGAGATACTATTGTAAAACCAGGTCAATATGACAAACCTGGCTGCCAGAGATACTATTGTAAAACCAGGTCAATCTGACAAACCTGGCTACCAGAGATACTATTGTAAAACCAGGTCAATCTGACAAACCTGGCTACCAGAGATACTATTGTAAAACCAGGTCAATATGACAAACCTGACTACCAGAGATACTATTGTAAAACCAGGTCAATCTGACACACCTGACTACCATAGATAATACTACTGTACAATCCAGTTGACTGATTCAAAATTAAAGTATTGTGGATTTTCATGAACATTATTTGATACATAAACATTAGTTGATACATAAACATTATTTGATACATAAACATTAGTTGATACATAAACATTATTTGATACATAAACATTAAAAGGTGATACATATAATCATTTATGTTATATGGCCAGCTACAGTAATCATGTATTTAACCACTTATCAATTACAGACACACAGGTATTGCAGGTTCTAGGTTGGAATGGGTTAACTTAACCTGCTAATCACAACAAAAGTTGCTTTTGCAAACAGCATAGAGACAAGACAGCACAGAACGTGCCGTCTGATCAGGCTCCATGCTGTGTGCTATTTGGATAGTAAAGCTAAAACACTTGGCTGAAGAGCAAACAGCACAGATCTTGATCAGACGCTGTGGCTGATCTGGATCTATATTGTTTGCAAGCACAATCTGTCCAATTTATTCTGCATTTGACTGGTTAAGACCCATCTCATTAAATCCCCCCCCCCTGCCTCACTAAGCATACACTGATTTACCATACCTGATACAAGCTTCATAGTCCCCCCCTGCCTCACTAAGCATACACTGATTTACCATACCTGATACAAGCTTCATAGTCCCCCCTGCCTCACCAAGCATACACTGATTTACCATACCTGATACAAGCTTCATAGTCCCCCCCCTGCCTCACCAAGCATACACTGATTTACCATACCTGATACAAGCTTCATAGTCCCCCCCCCTGCCTCACCAAGCATCACTGATTTACCATACCTGATACAAGCTTCATAGTCCCCCCCTGCCTCACCAAGCATACACTGATTTACGATACCTGATACAAGCTTCATAGTCCCCCCCTGCCTCACCAAGCATACACTGATTTACCATACCTGATACAAGCTTCATAGAATATGCACTCTATGATTATGGGAATTTCATAAAGTATTGAAATAATGCAAAAATCCATTTATCCAAAAGCATTAAATCCCAATTTTCAATTAATTTGTATTTTGTTGCTAAATTAACATAAAATTTGTGGCAGATATGGACGGCAAGAATTTGACGGTAAATAAACATTAAATCTGATTTGTCAAATAAAACTACATTATTCTGTTCTGTTTTTACTAGAAATTCTCTTTAAACCGTTGAAATTTTCATATGTCTTTATCAGTATTACTCATCAGCGAAAAGGCTTTTAACTAAAGTAAACAGTTTACTTGACTTCAATCTTGTTTGGATCTGAGCTAAGTGAATCCCCCCCACACACACACTTACAAAATTTATTGCCCAATGACTTTGAAAATGAGATCCACCCATAATTGCTTTTACTATTTTCTAATAATCTTTTCTTTTTTTTGTTGGCAGCTATAGAAAATTATGGAATGGTACAAGGCCCATGAAATCAAGAATGGATTCCCCAAGACATCAAGACATACCTGCAATCTGTAATTTTATGAGTACGGTAAAGAATTCTTCTACCAGTAGATATAGTTCGCAAAGAAATTCAGTCAGAGTAATGATAAATTAATTGAAAATATTTTTTAAAAAACAACATAAGAAACAAGAACAAAAACAAAAATAAGTATACACCAATACCCTTTTTTATTCATAAACAGTTATCTTTCTTTGATCATTTTGACAAGGGCCTCTTGTCAGTTATGATTATATGGGGAGTTCACTGAGAGGTTCATTGACTGCCCCCACTTGGAAGCCTCCTAATTGCCTGTTGGGTGGTCTACCTTATCACATCTGTAATTGAACATCATTTATGGCCAATCTTTTCTCTGCATTCATTTGAGTAGAACAGAAGGATTACCCAGTTATTCATAGCTGCTATACAATCCAGCTACGCAGTTATAGTACATGACAAAGCCGATTCACTGATTTTACATGAAAAGGAAGGAAGACAAGACAATTTGTATCTTTAACCCTTAACCTGTCGAAAAAATGGATGGAATGTGCAAACAACATAGATCCAGATCAGTCACGGCGTAATGCCGTGTCTGATCAGGATCTATGTTGTTTGCTTTTCAGACAAGTGTTTTAGCTCCACTATCCGAATAGCAAGCATCATAGAGCCTGATAAGACGGCACATCTGATCTGGCTCTATGCTGTTGGCAAAAGCGACATTAGTTGTGATAGGCAGGTTAAGGGTATATGATTTTTTATTCAAATTTCGTTAAACTCAATTGTGAATGAAGTTCTTACAACATTAAATTTAATCACTCTCTAAATACCCCATTCGTAATGGATTCCATCGATTAGAGAAAGACTTAGAGGGAAGAGGAAGCATTGATTTTAAGTGTCTTGTATGTCATTTGGCCGAGGACACAACCACTATGGTGTTAGGGTTAGCAATTTCACACCCTACAGATACGAGGTGAACACCATAACCATTCACCCACGGAGACTCCTCATTATTTGCATGCTGGGTAAAAGAAGGGCTATAAATAGTTCAAATAATTGTAGCCGATGACAATTCATTAATATGTTTTTCTTATTCATAACTGAAAACTCGGGGAAATATATCGTGGAATTTCATTAAGAATTTCATTACAATTGTGTCTTTGCAAGTCGGTACGACACAATTCTAATGAAATTGCAAGACATATTTGACTGTTATTTTCATCGCTAGCATACAGAGTTAAGAAGTAATATTTGTCTTTCAGTATAAAACATGGCCTAACAGACGGATCTGTAGTCCAGTGGTTCGATTCCCCGTCTGACCCTAATAAAATTAACAGTCTTTCTTTCAGATGGGACGTTAAACCGAGGTCTCGTGTCGGTGCTTTACATCGTACACATAAAAGAACCAGAGGAGATTCTGGAATTGGTCTCAGTCTGTATCATGCACTATCCTCCAAAATCTAAAATAACTAATCTCTTCAGGAGGCGTCGCTCATATGGGCAACCGGTAGCGATGATAAATAAACGCAAAACACACACAAACATGGCCTAGAGTTCTGACACGTAGGAACTAACCATGCAGGCTCTAGGTCCAAGTGGTTCTCAGGTGCTCAGAACGACAAACCACGTTTTATTCGACTATAAATAACACAAATACAACAAATATTATTTGGATTCTAACATGACCAAAATATCTGAAGTGCTCAAATATAGTTGGGAGTTAGTTTCTAGAGTGCATAAAATTAATGGTGTCACAAAACTACAAAAATGCTTGTAAGTGACCTCAGGTTTCACCTCGCTCACTATACAATGTTTCATTGCAGATTTAAACACGGTAAATTCCTTCTTTGCGTATACAAACAAATTGCCGAGCTATGTTAGAACAGAGGATTGAGAACTATTTACAGACAATATGGGTGCGGTAGTTTTATAGGTTTTCTAAATCAAGATACTTGAGAGCAATATTTGCTTATAAGATCACAATATTAAACACACGTGAGCAAATATTGAACGTTTTACAACAGTATAAACAGTATTTTTCCTAAATTTGAAATTGAAGTCGCACATACGACAGGAAGTGGATTACTAGGGCCGGACGTATCGAATGCGCCTGCATGGCTTATAAAACCAGGGCAGGGGGCAGGTCAAATTTCCTTTGAGATTAAATTCCTCAATCTATCACCGAAGATGATCTAATTTCTACAAATATACAACAAAAAAACCCTGTAATTTTTGGTAAATTAGGGGTTTTAGCAAACTAAATGTGAAGCTACAAAGATAATATATTTGAATCTCACAGAAACTGTCTTGACACAACAAAATCCTATATTTCACGACAATATGAAGTAAAAAATATTCAGTACATTTCTCTCAGTAACATTTACCCAAAAATCTGAAAATATATACCACAAGAGCAAGGTCAAGAGATTATATAAAACCTGTGCCAATAACTGGCACATTTTAACACTGTTACAATGTTTTATGAGGTACGAGACTCTCCAAGAAAATTCCAAGAAATTCCAAGAATTTGCCATCAACACATAATAGATTCTATTGTTTGTAACATTTTTTCTTGAAGGAGCGCTGGTGTAAAGTGGTTGTGTTCCACATCTTGTTTATTTCATATTTTGTTCATGGCTCTAAATAACAAACGAAAACTTGATTTGCATAATTGGAGGGGGGGGGGGGGGGGGAGGGGGGGGAAGGGGGGGGAGGGGGGGGGGAGTGATGTCATTATTTTGCTTATAGCACCCACTAACCAATTAACCCATTTGATTCTGGATACAGTTCAAACAGTATATTGCAAAGAACATAGAGCCAGATCAGCCGCCATGGAATGTGCCGTCTGATCAGGCTCTATGCTGTTTGTTATTCAGATGATCTTGCTAAGATACTTGGCTACGTAGCAAACAACATAGATCCTGATCAGCACGCAGCGTCACGCTGCGGCTGATCTGGATCTATGTTGTTTGCAAAAGCCTTTAAATGTATCCAGAATGAAATGGGTTAAGACACAGTGGTCAGTGTTAAATCGTTACATTTGTCATTCTCATGGTGTAGGGGTTCACACAGAAACACTTGTATATTCAAGTTCTAAACAGACATGTTACTCAAATACAAAAATAACAAAATTAAGACCCAAAATTAACTACGTATGGATCAGATATGACTCTTCCATTGGATGAACATTTCAAGACAATGTCACAAAAGGAAAGACTATTGCGGGGTCACTAATGTTTTGTTTTCTTTCCTAGCTCAACAACTCCACACAGATATGATGCAAAAATGATTTCATCAAAAGTCCATTCACAAAATGTAGTTATCTGCATGATTTTAAAATTAGGGACCAGCACAAAAACCTCAGTTATAATATAAAGGAGTATATATTTATATGAAAAAACATAAGAAACGGAGACAAAAATTCAATTTATTTTGAAGGCTAATCTGCCAAGCTGTTGTAAATCTAGATGAACATATTTGGTTTAATTTGTTGCCCAAGGAAATACTACCAGCTAACAACAAGACACAGACATCAACATGTCGTATAAAACAATCACTTACAAATTTAAGATGTTTGTTTTCCAAGATGACAATGATATCTACATAATTGAGAAGTCATCCAAATATTACCTTTGGCCACCACAGGTGAAAATAAGCAGCCTACACATAAAAATGCCCAGAATTAATTAGTTTGTCAGGTGTGTTCGTTCTTATATCACAGTATAACACCCCACATAATGTAGGCTTATATAGCGGTCAGAATACATAAAGAAGTAACAAATTACGACCCCCTTCGATGTAATTATATGTAAATCTCCATGTATTGTTTACCTCAAATAACATTCATGTAATAATACTTCTACTCTTCTATAACTATCTAGAAATAAAACAAATCTATCGCCAGTTTTATTGCTACATTTATAAACCTCTTTCTGGTTCTCTTGCTAGATGTGAACATGACAATGTTAAGACATTATGCACCATTTATATACAATGCCGCTGTATATTCTCACAAGTACAGTACAGATTTAGGGAAGCAAGAACTACGCAGGTATATTTTAATACAATAATTATGTACATTCTATGTCGATATCATTAAAAAAAATTTTTTATACAGCCTGTCTTTCATCCCCCATTTTGTGCCTCAGCAATAAACTATGGACTGGCACACACATATTTTTCAATGTAGCCGCTAGATTGGTTCACTGTAACAAACTACATTCTTACTGGGTGGTCCTGCCAAAAACCTGGTCTATGAAATTAGGATAAATACTCCTTTCCTTTTGTACAATAATGCTTTTGAACTTTTACATAAAACATATCATTAAAACATAGGTTATTGTCATACAAAATATATCTCCTTGTTACTACCAGTAACACTGCAAGCAAGGAAATACTGCATACCACTTTTAAATTAAGACTAATCTTTTTACACACTTTTTAAACTTGCTAAACCCAATTTCTTGTAAAATATTAGTGAATTTTAACACTGTTATTTTACTATTTGTGTTTTAATCTTTCTACAGTGTATATATTGGTTTACATGTAGCTAGCTAGCTATATAAAATATTTGAATACAATTTTACACTCGATTTCTTGTTAATATAATATATTTAAATTAATACAATTGATTTCTTGTGTGCATAAATCTAGAAGTGAGACTTCTTCCATTCTCCCGGAATATATTGTAAACATGTTTTTTTACAATTAAAAGTAACAATGGCTGAATGTTTTAAAAATCAGAAAAAGAGAAAATATTTTTAAAATAAAAATAAATTAATTTTAATGTTGCAGCTGTTCACATGTATGCATGGTGTGCAGGAATCTTTCCAACATTCATCTTGGTATTAATTATTGTATAAATTTAATTTTATTAATGCGATACTGAAAATCCCATTTAATACCGCTAATTAAATGTTACCATTAAGCATCTCACCATGCATGCACTCGGGCACCACACCCATCTGCTGCACCATACTTCACCACTCTCCTCCCTCATCTACACATATGGACATCTCACCACTCCCCCGCCCGCCCACACCCCAGCTATAGAAATCTCACAACTCTCTCCCACCCACAGCACACACCACTCCCCCACCGCCCACACCCCAGCTATAGAAATCTCACAACTCTCTCCCACCCACAGCACACACCACTCCCCACCCCCAATACCCACAGCACACACCACTCCCAATACACACCACTCCCCACCCCAATACCCACAGCACACACCACTCCCCACCCCCAATACCCACAGCCACACACCACTCCCAATACCCAAACAGCAAAACACTCCCCACCCCCAATACCCACAGCACACACCACCCCCAATACCCACAGCACACACCACTCCCCACCCCCAATACCACAGCACACACCACTCCCCACCCCCAATACCCACAGCACACACCACTCCCCATCCCCAATACACCCACAGGACACACCACTCCCCACCCCCAATATCCAAATTATTGAGATGTCTTGTTTTCCAGTTAGCAGCAACCGTACTCTTACCAACGAGCATGGAGATCTAACCCTATTAAAAGATATCACATCAATTAATGATATCTTTAAAAACATTAAGATCACTAAATTTAAAGCCAGCAGCAGGCCAAGTTTACTAGATAAACCAACAGCAGGGCTCCAGGAGACTATAAACTTTATGTTCATTGAGCAAAACAAACATTTACAATTTTGAACAATAGACCAGTCTTCGCGGTAAGCAAAAGTCCAAAGCCCAGGCAAGTCAATTTGATTTCTGGCTAGTACAAATTGCTCAAAGTTAGTTTTAGGTTAGATTTGGTAATTCAGTAGTCATTTGGGCTAGTGATGTGCAAAGTTGAGTTTTGGGGTTAGATTTGGTAATTCAGTAGTCATTTGGGCTAGTGATATGTAAAGTTGAGTTTTTGGGTTAGATTTGGTAATTCAGTAGTCATTTGGGCTAGTGATGTGTAAAGTTGAGTTTTTGGGTTAGATTTGGTAATTCAGTAGTTATTTGGGCTAGTGATGTATAAATGGTATGATAAAGACTGCAGTAAACTCTGAGGTTGAAGACTTACATCTGAATACATGATTGTACGCATCTGAATACATGATTGTATGCATCTGAATACATGATTGTACACATCTGAATACATGATTGTACGCATCTAAATACATGATTGTACGCATCTGAATACATGATTGTACGGTAAGTGTATAGGTGGAATTCTAATAATAAATCGAAAAAAAAACCAATCAAATACAGCCATTGTATGTTTATTTAACTTGTATATACGCCACTTTACACTTGTACACTATTTGTGACTCTGCAAATAAATACAAGACATCTTGTCCGAGTTTGTTTTACTCTAAATTTGAAAACTGGAAATATATCACGGCAATCACATATCCATAAGCATCAACTCCTTAGAATAACTCATTATGTGCACATTCTAACAAACTGCATATGGAGGCTTTAAATTAGTGTGTTTTGGGGATATAAAATCACACCCAACCGTCACTGCATATGGAGGCTTTAAATTAGTGTGTTTTGGGGATATAAAATCACACACCAACCGTCACTGCATATGGAGGCTTTAAATTAGTGTGTTTTGGGGATATAAAATCACACACAACCGTCACTGCATATGGAGGCTTTAAATTAGTGTGTTTTGGGGATATAAAATCACACACCAACCGTCACATGGCGACTCTCCAATTATTATTGGTGGAGGAAGACCCTGAGCAGTATTTCAAGCACGGACATGTTCTAGGTAGAACCACCAACCTTCCATAAGTAAGCTGGATAGGCATTAATTTATAAGGTACATATACATAAATGTATTGATATATTAATGTTGATATTTATTTCGATTATATCAAAACAGAATGTCAAATGAGAGAATAAAAATGTGTAAGCCCGTAATTCTTGTGTTATAATGTTTAAAGACTTCTACCACCACATGAACATATTCATTAATACAATCTGAAACTTCGGATAATTTTAATGAAAACTAATAATATTAATATATTAATGTTGATATTGATTTCGATTATATCAAAACAGAATGTCAAATGAGACAATAGAAATGTGTAAGCCTGTAATTCTCGTGTTATAATGCAATGTTCATCAATTAGGAATATTGATATTATCTACATATCTAAACAGAATCAAATCTGCCAACAAGTAGGACAAATTCAATGCAAGAACCATCTACACTATATCATAATCTACCAGCAGATTAAACAGGTTCTATGAAACACATGGTGAACACGAGCTTCATTTTCTGGTCTGCTGGACTTCCAAAAACTTGCCGGCTACAGGTTATTATTAATGCTTGATATTTTAAGATCACTGATATAATTAGCAAGCCTGTTTCTAAGCCCCATAAAAATTATTATCTTTTAGTTTTCCTTTTCTTAAAACGTGATTTTTGGAGACAAGGTGGCCTGTATTCAGAGAATAAAATTAACATTCATTCTGGATACATTTAACGGCTTTTGCAAACAACATAGATCCAGATCATCCGCAGCGTGACGATGCGTGCTGATCAGGATCTATGTTGTTTGCCACATAGCCAAGTGTCTTAGCAAGATCATCTGAATAGCAAACAGCATAGAGCCTGATCAGACGGCACGTTCCATGGCAGCTGATCTGGCTCTATGTTCTTTGCAAATACTGTTTGAACGGTATCCAGAATCAAATGGGTTAAGTGAACAATTCTCAGACTCAAATATGAAATGAGCTTGAGAGAAGGTTTAAAAGTTATAATCTATGACGTTGGTTATATAGGAAGTGGTTTTCTGGTTCAGAGTTGGTTAGCTATATTTATATCATCGTCTATCTTCACAACTGTTGATATTCTTTCAACATTATCTGATCAAATCAATATTCAATTATAGCAACCATCTGTATTCAACGTCACTTTTTACTGCTGACAATACATGTATGTCATATAAAACCAGTCACTTCCTAAACAATAACCACAAACTGGTACACAAAGCTTTCACAATACAGCCAGTTTCGGACATACTTTTGTCATTCTACATAAAGTCCCTGGCCGACATATTGCTACTCTTCACCAATTTCAGCCACTTCATTTATGAGTGGCTTATCAGAACCATGCACATATTATCTAAAAATAACCAACTACTATTCAAGAACAATCAATACCGTCAACCCTGTGTTTAGCAGCCATTAAAGGGAAGCACAGAAAGTGGCTGCTTGGCAGTGGTGAAGTATGTAATAAATGGGGAATCTAGAAGCTGACTGCTTAATACAGGTGAGCACTAACACAGGATTGACTGTAAACAAAATGGGTTTTAATTTGAGGTAGCTTAATTTTGCCGTTTTCTAAAATTTCGGGCCATCCTAGAAGCTTTTATTCAGACATGGTATTACAGAATTACATTAACCCTTTCAACACCACAGGCCTCTAAATAGGCTTATGAAAAGTGTAGATCCAGATGAGCCGGCTCGTGACGAGCCGTCTCATCAGGATCTGCACTTTTTGCCAGTAATAATTATTACTATTTTTAGATCAAATTACCCATTTTGATAAATGAACTGGTCCAAAGGTAATTTTCTTATTCATTTATTGGTTTATGAATATCATGGACCAGTCCATGTGAGGGGTTGAATGGGTTAAGACACAGTGGTCAAGTGTTAAAATAACTAGTCATTCTCATGGTGTAGGTGTTCACACTGAAACACTAGATCTTCAAATTTTAAACAGGCATCGTCAATTCGTAGATGAAACTAGAACTCTGAACATATAAATAGTTGCAAACATATCCAATGCTTCAAACTATTTATCTCACAATGTTACAGTGCTAAATAAAGATCTCTAAATATGCTATGTTATGTTATATTTCGGGTTTTACGCCTGCATCAGCACCATTTTGGGCTATATCGCCGGCAGGCAGTTTACCTAACAACACCTCTCCTGGGCAGGCTACAGCGGTTAACCAGTACTTGGGTGCACCAACTTCCGTAAGAAACTGCCAACGTTTTCATATAAATGAGACACGGTCTGAGCGGGGCTCGAACCCGTGACCATCAGTGATGATAGGTTACTGTGGTATATAAGTCAGCGACCTTAACCACTCGACCACGGAGGCGGACCCTCTAAATATGACAATGAACATATGTCAATTGAAACAATGCAGACATGCTGTACACATTACTTAGTTTGTACACATTTATTTCAGCTCAATTGTGAAACAAGTTCCTACAACTTATATTAATCACTCTCAATACCTCATTCCTGATGGAATCTATTGCCATGGGGGAGAGAGAAGAGGCAATGTGGAATTGAAATGCCTTGCCGAAGGGTACAATCATAATGGTTACAGCTGGGAGCGAACTCTGGGTCTTTCTAACCTACCACTGCGCTATCACGACTGCCAAAGTTATTTATTTGTGTGTAAAATATTCCTACCTGACAATGAAGTCAAACTCGGCACCAGCGAGCATAATGATTCCGAGGAAAGTTGAAATGCCACCATGAACTACTGGAGCAAACGTGTGCTCAAGAGCCATCTGCATACGTTCATTCTTCGTTCCAATAGCTGACAGAAATCCCTGTAAAATTATATTCTATTTCAATATTTTGGTACAAAATAGTTTTTATCTCATTTCTATGAACATATATGATTTCATTAACCCATTTCATTCTGGATATATTTAAAGGCTTTTGCAAACAACAAGATCCAGATCAGCCGCAGCGTGATCAGGATCTATGTTGTTTGCTGCATAGCCAAGTGTCTTAGCAAGATCATCTGAATAGCAAACAGCATAGATCCTGATCAGACGGCATGTTCCGTGGCAGTTGATCTGGCTCTATGTTCTTTGCAAATACCGTTTGAACGGTATCCAGAATGAAATGGGTTAACAAACATTAAGCAGCTTACACTTTCAAGCATTTCAACCCAAAACAATCAGAATATTTCCAAGAAGGATTCTTATAAAATATAAATATGGACAACTTGGTTCTGAAAATTCTAAGAAATACTGAACAAATTATTGTACACGAAATATATTCGTTGAAATACTCACCATGGATACGTGAACTGTGAATTCCACCCCGATACCGATACTGACTATCAATATGACAGCCGGTATTGCACTCAGTTTGAGACCGAGGATTCCCATAAATCCAAACAACTCGATGAGTATTATGGAGAGGATCACAACCTGCAATACACAACACGGTACTCATTACTCAAATGCATGGTCCTCGGTAATTTACTCACATTTTCGCCACTTGGTTTTCCAGTGACAAACAGAAGGTCAAGAATTCTACCTTTGAAGTTCAGAATTTCCCAACAGGACCAGACACAAATGTTTAATGCACCAGCAATGGTGAGAAACAGGAGTGTCAGTAAACAGGGAAATGATGGAAGTAGTAATTCAGAAAGCAGCTATATATGATTTAAGTAGTAATTCAGAAAGCAGCTATATATGATATAAGTAGTAATTCAGAGAGCAGCTATATATGATATAAGTAGTAATTCAGAAAGCAGCTATATATGATATAAGTAGTAATTCAGAAAGCAGCTATATATGATTTAAGTAGTAATTTAGAAAGCAGCTATATATATTATTTAAGTAGTAATTTAGAAAGCAGCTATATATGATTTAAGTAGTAATTTAGAAAGCAGCTATAATTGATAGTAGTAATTTAGAAAGCAGCTATATATGATTTAAGTAGTAATTCAGAAAGCAGCTATATATGATTTAAGTAGTAGTTTAGAAAGCAGCTATATATGATTTAAGTAGTAATTTAGAAAGCAGCTATATATGATTTAAGTAGTAATTTAGAAAGCAGCTATATATGATTTAAGTAGTAATTTAGAAAGCAGCTATATATGATTTAAGTAGTAATTTAGAGAGCAGCTATATATGATTTAAGTAGTAATTTAGAAAGCAGCTATATATGATTTAAGTAGTAATTTAGAAAGCAGCTATATATGATTTAAGTAGTAATTTAGAAAGCAGCTATATATGATTTAAGTAGTAATTTAGAAAGCAGCTATATATGATTTAAGTAATAATTTAGAAAGCAGCTATATATGATTTAAGTAGTAATTTAGAGAGCAGCTATATATGATTTAAGTAGTAATTTAGAAAGCAGCTATATATGATTTAAGTAGTAATTTAGAGAGCAGCTATATATGATTTAAGTAGTAATTTAGAAAGCAGCTGTATATGATTTAAGTAGTAATTTAGAGAGCAGCTATATATGATTTAAGTAGTAATTTAGAAAGCAGCTATATATGATTTAAGTAGTAATTCAGAAAGCAGCTATATATGATTTAAGTAGTAATTTAGAAAGCAGCTATATATGATTTAAGTAGTACTTAAGTAAGCAGCTATATATGATTTAAGTAGTAATTTAGAAAGCAGCTATATATGATTTAAGTAGTAATTCAGAAAGCAACTATATAGGATTTAAGTAGTAATTTAGAAAGCAGCTATATATGATCTAAGTAGTAATTTAGAAAGCAGCTATATATGATTTAAGTAGTAATTTAGAAAGCAGCTATATATGATTTAAGTAGTAATTCAGAAAGCAACTATATAGGATTTAAGTAGTAATTTAGAAAGCAGCTATATATGATTTAAGTAGTAATTTAGAAAGCAGCTATATATGATTTAAGTAGTAATTTAGAAAGCAGCTATATATGATTTAAGTAGTAATTTAGAAAGCCGCTATATATGATTTAAGTAGTAATTTAGAAAGCAGCTATATATGATTTAAGTAGTAATTTAGAAAGCAGCTATATATGATTTAAGTAGTAATTCAGAAAGCAGAGCAGGCTCTATATATGATTTAAGTAGTAATTTAGAAAGCAACTATATATGATCTAAGTAGTAATTTAGAAAGCAGCGATACATGATTTAAGCAGTAATTTAGAAAGCAGCTATAATTGATAGAAGTAGTAATTTAGAAAGCAGCTATATATGATTTAAGTAGTAATTTAGAAAGCAGGTATATATGATTTAAGTAGTAATTTAGAAAGCAGCTATAACTGATAGAAGTAGTTCTATAGAAACAGGGGTCAGAATTTTTGGGAGAAGTGAGAAAGCGCGTGATCGCTTCCTTAAATGGTGTTCTTTAATATACTTCTGCAAAATAGGGTTAAAATGCACAGTACAACCATTAAATACAACATTTGAATAGAAGGAGTGCTTTATAATGGGCCAGTGTATCTTACTAGACAACATTTTGTTTGAAAATCGTAAAAACCAAAAAATATTTTTTAGGGAGCAGTGGGGCCCCCAGAGGGCGAATTCAGGGTCCCTAGGGCGTCAATTTCGCCCACATCGCCCTCTAAACTGATCCCTGAGAAAGCAGCTATAAATGCTTCTTTTACACCAATCTCTCGAACCAGATTCTTGATCAAGTCTTCATTCTTCTTTGTTTCTAATTGATTTAATTTTTCTATTTTTTTTCCTTTACCACTTAACCCTTTCAACACCACAGACCTCTAAATAGGCTTACAAAAAGTGTAGATCCAGATGAGCCGGCTCGTTTTGCCAGTGATATGACTATTTTTAGACATAATTACCCATTTTGATAAATGAACTTGTCCAAATGTGATTTTCTGATTCATTTATTGGTTTATGAATATCATGGACCAGTCCATGCGAGTTACTTGGTGTTGAATGGGTTAATCAAATCATATTATGCGATGCTTTATCTTGCCGGAAATATTCATCACATACTGATATGCGTGTAGGAATAAAAATCATTTCAGAACCATCATTCAAAATAAGAAATGCTTCATATTATAGCAGGTACAGCTGGAAAACCAATTACCAAAATATTATGAAATTCCTACTGGTGGAATCGTAAAGTTAAGTGACAACGTATCATAAAAACCCCAGTCGGTCAAATCAAAACCCAAAGATCTTTATTTTAATTAAATAATACAGTAGAACCAGATTGCTTTTAACATAATATACAAATTTTAATTTGAAATCTGTCATAAAAAGCAAATTATTATTCTTGTCTATCTGATGGAATGAATGCATAAATTTAGTGCAAAAATTAAACATGTGCTTTGAAACAGGTTCACCGAACCTTTTATTTTTCGAGATAAATAACGTACTTTTCACAGCACGTATGCAAACAAAATGCAATTATGAATTTGTCCGAAAGCCAATTAATACAGGTGTGATTAATATTCTAGTGAGATTATTTCCACTCATTGCACGATAAAGAAATAAAATTGATATCGCACGTCTTAACTTTCTAACTTGATCAATCTACATAAATATATTTTCACCAATCAACTAGATCAGCATTGTTTTACAGGTGTTTTACAAAATTTATTGGCTACCTATTTGGTGTACACGAACCACTTAACTCTGCATGCTGGGATTCCCGCACTCAGTGATACGCCTAGCTATAAAAGTTCAATACGCAGCAGACTTTTGGATACTATTTTGGAGGGAAAAAAGTGCGTGTTATACATAGATGATTATGGTATACAGGATACTCACAATGATCGCGGCGAGCCACGGGTTGACGAGCACCACGGAGAGAATGGTGAAAGTAACCACCAGGATGCACAACAGCGCCAACATGAGGTAGAAACGTAACTTAATGTACTGCTCCCAGAATGTGAACGGAATACCACTCGGGTAGTTGGGGAGACCCTGTGACGTAAAGTCGTCACAGATCGATCGAATCTGTAGGACAATGTCAAGAACCTCATCGGTGTCCGACACTCGCGACAAATAAAACGGCATCTGAGCATAGATGATGTTCTTAGCCTTTGGAACTGGAAAAGAGATGGAAGCAAAATGTTAACATGATTAATTAATTACTACCGCAATACTCAGGACACAAGTCCTGCTGCATAATGTGAACCCACAGGGGTTTTTTTACGTTTATTTATCGTCGCTACCGGTTGCTGATATGAGCGACGCCTCCTGAAGAGATTAGTCATTTTAGATTTTGGAGGATAGTGCAATGATACAGAGAGAGACCCCATTCCAGAGTCTCCTCTGGTTCTTTTACGTGCACGGTGTAAAGCACCGATACGAGACCTCGGTTTAACGTCCCATCTGAAAGATTGTTAATTTTAGTAGGGTCAGACGGGGGATCGAACCTGCGATCCCTGGATTACCAGTCCACAGCCTATGCTGAAATACCTTCCGCTCACACGCTTTCCATAGGAAATTGAAATGCGACAATGACGACTTATACACATTATACATCTTTGTGTTAATTTTGTATCTAAGATGGTCAAATTAAAGGCAAGTAGATATTTTTGGGATGCTCAACTCTGGCACAACACTCTGACACACATCTGCATGCAATGTCTGGGACAGGACTATCACTACAACTGCATGGCATACATGTACAATATTGTGCTGAAGTGTTCACCTAATGTAAACTGGACTATCACTACAGCTGCATGGAATACATGTACAATATTGTGCTGAAGTGTTCACCTAATGTAAACTGGACTATCACTACAACTGCATGGCATACATGTACAATATTGTGCTGAAGTGTTCACCTAATGTAAACTGGACTATCACTACAGCTGCATGGAATACATGTACAATATTGTGCTGAAGTGTTCACCTAATGTAAACTGGACTATCACTACAGCTGCATGAAATACATGTACAATATTGTGCTGAAGTGTTCACCTAATGTAAACTGGACTATCATTACATCTGCATGGAATATATGTACAATATTGTGCTGTTCACCTAATGTAAACTGGACTATCACTACAGCTGCATGGAATACATGTACAATATTGTGCTGAAGTGTTCACCTAATGTAAACTCATTATCGGCAGCCTACCATTATGAACATTCTGTAACGAGGCGATAACATCCTAGTACCCTACTGGATCCGACTAACATTACAGTAAAAGTTCTTAACAATAAATTGTTGAAAATGGTGACTTCAAAACATACATGATAAATAGTTTACTTACTTTCCATGTAACAATAAATAGTTTGCTTACTTTCCATGTAACAATAAATAGTTTACTTACTTTCCATGTCACGATCATATGGATCATGAGGCCATGATTTTGTTTCTGGACGAATCTCTCCCATTGAGTATGAATATGCCAGTGCATCATTAGATATCCATACAGTGAGGTAATTGTAGAAAGCCGGCGGATAAATAATACCCTCCTTGTTGACGAGACGAAGTTTGGTTATTTGTGTCTCGTCCAATGAGTGATCTGGATTCCCAGTCTGTACAAGGAGTTTATATGCTAATATGGCGTCATACGACGCATTAAGGTACCACCCGTGTTTATGAAATGTGCCATTTGCATAATCTCTATCAAATGCTGCTTGTAAACCTACAAGAAATAAAAAGTTTAATTGGTTTATACAAATTTATTTTAGCTCGATTGCGAAGTTCTTTCAACTTATTGACACTAATATAAATATAATTGTATATTGTTTTCCATACACCATTTACGCCACAATAGAATAAGCGATAGGCACGCTGCACATGGAATGGCAGCTATATGTGGGAAGAGATAAAAGTGTTGTATGGTGTTTATGTGGAGTAGACGTTAACCGCAAAATATTATTATGTTTTGTTTACTATTTAAATATAATTTGCAGTACTAGAAAACAAACATTTTGCATGACTTTGTGTGCAAAAAAACCAAGAGACAATTTCTGTACCAGCTGCTTTGAGAGTATGTTTTCATTGACTATGAATCATTTTTGAATACCGGAAAGTTTTTACTGACCGAGTCGTTTTAGAGTAAGTTTTCATTGACTGTGAATCCTTTTTGGAGTAAGTTTTCCTTGACTGAATCCTTTTTGGAGTAAGTTTTCCTTGACTGAATCCTTTTTGGAGTAAGTTTTCCTTGACTGAATCCATTTTAGAGTAAGGATCCACAGACAATGAATTGCATCAGAGAAAAGTTTTCATTGACTATGAATCGTATTAAGAGGCAATTTTCATTGCCTGTCTGAACAGCCCATTAGATAATACGGATGATTTACATTTTTTACGTACAAATATTGAGTAAATGGAGCATTACGTACCAACAAGCCAATCCCTGAATGCATCAAGCCAGAATGTGGGCAAAGAACCATCTTTCTCCTTCAAAATCTTATCCACATTTTGAAATGAACGATGATATTCTCGCAGAAGTCTTTGTTTATTTGGATAATCAGTTGCTTTCGTCACTACATATATACTGTAGAATCCAAAATATTTTGATTGATTTTCTAGAAAGCTATATTCACTTGTGTCCCGCGGCACAACGTCAGTCAAATCAAGACCGTCTTTCACCTGGGCGGTTCCCCAGCTTCCAATAATAAAAATAACAATAAAGAAAACACTAGTGAACACTTTAACTGATGTCTTTTGTAGAAATGGTGCATATCTGTGCATTGCTAATGCAGTTAGTGACGTGGTGAGACACTCTTTCTGTAGCGACGTGAACTGTTCCTTACACGTCACATTCTCACCGTCCGTTAAACACTGACGCGAGTTGTTGTTAGCGGCATCATAAGCTGAAAGAAAATAACACATAATTAATACTCTAGTTGGAGAAGTTGAAAAACACAAATGGATCAGATAGAGCAGGAGGATCAGATGCAGCAGACAGAGATGATGGATCAGATGAAGCAGATAGAGCAGGAGCAGACAGAGATGATGGATCAGATGAAGCAGATAGAGCAGGAGCAGACAGGGATGATGGATCAGATGAAGTAGACAAAGCAGGAGCAGACAGAGATGATGGATCAGATGAAGCAGACAGAGCAGGAGCAGACAGAGATGATGGATCAGATGAAGTAGACAGAGCAGGAGCAGACAGAGATGATGGATCAGATAGAGCAGGTTGATCAGATGAAGCAGACAAAGCAGGAGCAAACAGAGATGATGGATCAGATGAAGTAGACAGAGCAGGAGCAGACAGAGATGGTGGATCAGATGAAGTAGACAGAGCAGGAGCAGACAGAGATGATGGATCAGATGAAGCAGACAGAGCAGGAGCAGACAGAGATGGTGGATCAGATGAAGCAGATAGAGCAGGAGCAGACAGAGATGATGGATCAGATGAAGTAGACAGAGCAGGAGCAGACAGAGATGATGGATCAGATAGAGCAGATGATCAGATGACGCAAACAGAACAGGAGCAGACGGTCAGAATTATTCAACAGTAGGAAATGAGAAACTAACAATTATCAAGGTGACTTAGAAGATTAAGCATTGAAATTGGAGTGGTGAGTTTGAGACATGCTAGAATGCTTTATAAACAAATTTCTTTAAGCTTGATGGACGATTGTGAAAAAAGTTCTTACAACATTAGTTTAATCACTCTCGAGACTTCATTCCTGAGGGAAAGAGAAGAGGCAATGTGAAACTAAGTGTCTTGCTTAAGGACAACATCACCGTGGAAACAAGTCGATCGTGGCACTATATATACCTAGCAGTAAAGTTCAAGTGGGCCCTAAACTAAAACCTCGCCCCCGAGGTTATAAAACTTCTCCAATCTCAAAATCAGTCTCAAGCTTCTGATTGGTTGAGCTGAGTGTAAATTTCAGAATCAACCAATCAAATTTCTTGAGCTCGCGTTTGATTTTTGAGAAGTGTTATAACTCTGAGCACAGATCAAATAATGGTATGTGCTATAGTGTACTAACCAGATAATGGTAGGTGCTATAGTTTACTAACCAGATAATGGTTTGTGCTAGTGTACTAACCAGATACTGGTATGTGCTATAGTGTACTAACCAGATAATGGTATGTGCTATAGTGTACTAACCAGATAATGGTAGGTGCTATAGTGTACTAACCAGATAATGGTATGTGCTAGTGTACTAACCAGATAATGGTATGTGCTATAGTGTACTAACCAGATAATGGTTTGTGCTATAGTGTACTAACCAGATAATGGTATGTGCTATAGTGTACTAACCAGATAATGGTATGTGCTATAGTGTACTAACCAGATAATGGTATGTGCTAGTGTACTAACCAGATAATGGTAGGTGCTATAGTGTACTAACCAGATAATGGTATGTGCTATAGTGTACTAACCAGATAATGGTATGTGCTATAGTGTACTAACCAGATAATGGTGTGTGCTATAGTGTACTAACCAGATAATGGTTTGTGCTATAGTGTACTAACCAGATAATGGTAGGTGCTATAGTGTACTAACCAGATAATGGTAGGTGCTATTGTGTACTAACCAGATAATGGTAGGTGCTATAGTGTACTAACCAGATAATGGTAGGTGCTATAGTGTACTAACCAGATAATGGTTTGTGCTATAGTGTACTAACCAGATAATGGTAGGTGCTATAGTGTACTAACCAGATAATGGTATGTGCTATAGTGTACTAACCAGAAAATGGTATGTGCTAGTGTACTAACCAGATAATGGTAGGTGCTATAGTGTACTAACCAGATAATGGTATGTGCTAGTGTACTAACCAGATAATGGTAGGTGCTATAGTGTACTAACCAGATAATGGTATGTGCTAGTGTACTAACCAGATAATGGTATGTGCTAGTGTACTAACCAGATAATGGTATGTGCTAGTGTACTAACCAGATAATGGTATGTGCTATAGTGTACTAACCAGATAATGGTATAGGAGACCCGCATCTTGTGACAAATTGTCCTTCATGTGGTGCTAGGGTAGTCTGTGGATACCCTCCGTCAGATGATGACTGGGCGATCATCTCCCGTGCCAGCAAGTCGCTGTAGGGAGGCGGGTTATACGAGGGTGGACTGTACCCAGGTGGTGGGGATAACTCGCGTTCTATCGGATCATGCACATTGATATGAGGTTGTAGCTCTATCACGACATTGTTATCATAGCTGAAAAATTAAAATAAATTCATACAATAAAATAATAGTCATAATACAGAATACCAGAATATAAGGGATTCATATGATAACATTATAGAATTCAAGTTACTCATAATACAGAATACCAGAATATAAGGGATTCATATGATAACATTATAGAATTCAAGTTACTCATAATACAGAATACCAGAATATAAGGGATTCATATAACATTATAGAATTCAAGTTACTCATAAGATAGAACACCAGAATATAAGGGATTCATATGATAACATTATAGAATACAATACAAGTTACTCATTGAATTGAAGCGATGAATGTGTTACCATCATAGGATCTATGTGATTCATATGAAAACATCGAAGAATTCAAACGAAACATAAGATAGCTGCATTGAACTGATGTATATAGTATAGCTGCATTGAACTGATGTATATAGAGACAACCGCGTTGGTGAGACGGACGTATCATTAACAGTGTTAATGGTTACCTTTCAAAACAGCAGAAAACATCGACACGTTTGCTCTTTCTCCTTTTAAGGTCAAGGCTACAGATGGCCGGGTAGATGAGTAAAACTGCCACCAAGTTGAAGAGTATAAGGATCCCAGCCTGAAACAATGGAAGAGAATGTGCTGCGATGTTACATCATCATTCTGATGTTACATCATCAATCCGATGTTACATCATCAATCCAATGTTACATCATCAATCCGATGTTACATCATCAATCCAATGTTACATCATCAATTTGATAATCCGATGTTACATCATCAATCCGATGTTACATCATCAATCCGATGTTACATCATCAATCCGATGTTACATCATCAATCCGATGTTACATCATCAATCCGATGTTACATCATCAATCCGATGTTACATCATCAATCCAATGTTACATCATCAATTTGATAATCCGATGTTACATCATCAATCCGATGTTACATCATCATTCCGATGTTACATCATCATTCCGATGTTACATCATCAATCCGATGTTACATCATCAATCCGATGTTACATCATCATTCCGATGTTACATCATCATTCCTAATAATACTGGGAAGTGCAGTAGCTAATGTAGCTACCTACAACGGATCCAGTTATATGTAAAATGATAGTGCCTGAACTTTGACTTTGATCCGACTTCGAGATAACCAGAAAATTCGACATAAACGACTAGGACATAAACGACTAGGACATAACGGATGTAGACTGTACATATGCTTTGTATTTAAAATGTTTTGTACTTTTGAATGTATTCCATCTGCCAAAGCTCATACTACATTTCCATTAAAAAGATTAACTTCTTTTCCATGAAATCATTTTCCAAATTCATATCCATTAAAATAGGCAATCACAAACACATTGTTTTTCTTTCAGAAATGATGTCAAATCATTTAATGCAGGTATTGGTGATTTCATCCTTGCTTCCTGTACGGGATTTAATCTGCATGGTGTAAGATAACAAGCTATGCCTTTAAGTGGTTTGCTTTTCCACATTTTTTTGCTCTCCCAAGATTCCAGATCTAGTTTGACAGAAGTTGTTTATATGAATATGCAACAGAGCAATTACCCGGAATTATTTTACCATGCTGCCGAAAACCCTGAGCTCTGCTTTTAAAGCAAGCTCGCTATTTATACACGGTTAATCATCATCTAATCCATGCTGTGTGTACCTCTCAATGAATGTACCGTTATTGCAATAAAAGTGCAAATGTTATTGAAATAGATATTAATTTTTTTTATGTAATTCGCGACCATTGATTTTCTTTCGTAATAGCATTTCTTTCGTTGATCAATAAATTCTAAACTTTAAATTATTGATCAATGCTGTAGGTTTTGTCACCGGGTATTAAATATGAATTCTCATTCGTTATTTAATTGCAACAGGCTGCAGGTTGGTTTCTGTCATGTAAAAACCTTGAAGATCTTTGATGTAACATGTTACGGTTTCAAGTTAATGCAAATTTGCATAGCGATTCATTTATTTTGTTCCAGCACCATGAAATTCTGCAACAATACATAATTGGTCTATTCATTTTCCCATCGCCAAGGTGGTCTAGATGTTTAGTTCTGCTTCGTGTCACTTTTGAATACATTATTTTGCTGATTTCATACTGAAATATTTCATTCATTGACATTCATTTATTCAGTGAAATCTTTTCTTCTCTATACTTGACCTACTTGTTATTAAATGAATTTTTTTCTTCTTTTTCTTAAATTATATATTTGTCATAGTACAATACAATTAAAAGAGAATGAAATGTATATATAATAAACAAGCACAGGTGAATATATTCGCTTATTTTCATCCGATTTAATTCTAAATTGATTTAGGCTAAAATAGAAAGGTTTTAAAGATCCTGAAAGAAACATTGTATAGTTTATAGTTCAGGTACTGTATTTGGGACAACATTGTATAGTCTATATTAGTTCAGGTACTGTATTTGGGACAACATTGTATAGTCTATATTAGTTCAGGTACTGTATTTGGGACAACATTGTATATTTTCTAGTTCAGGTACTGTATTTGGGACAACATTGTATAGTTTCTAGTTCAGGTACTGTATTTGGGACAACATTGTATAGTCTATATTAGTTCAGGTACTGTATTTGGGACAACATTGTATAGTTTATATTAGTTCAGGTACTGTATTTGGGATAACATTGTATAGTTTCTAGTTCAGGTACTGTATTTGGGACAACATTGTATAGTTTATAGTTCAGGCACTGTATTCGGGATAACATTGTATAGTTTCTAGTTCAGGTACTGTATTTGGGACAACATTGTATAGTTTCTAGTTCAGGTACTGTATTTGGGACAACATTGTATAGTTTCTAGTTCAGGTACTGTATTTGGGACAACATTGTATAGTTTCTAGTTCAGGTACTGTATTTGGGACAACATTGTATAGTTTCTAGTTCAGGTACTGTATTTGGGACAACATTGTATAGTTTCTAGTTCAGGTACTGTATTTGGGACAACATTGTATAGTTTCTAGTTCAGGTACTGTATTTGGGACAACATTGTATAGTTTCTAGTTCAGGTACTGTATTTGGGACAACATTGTATAGTTTCTAGTTCAGGTACTGTATTTGGGACAACATTGTATAGTTTCTAGTTCAGGTACTGTATTTGGGACAACATTGTATAGTTTCTAGTTCAGGTACTGTATTTGGGACAACATTGTATAGTTTCTAGTTCAGGTACTGTATTTGGGACAACATTGTATAGTTTCTAGTTCAGGTACTGTATTTGGGACAACATTGTAGTTTCTAGTTCAGGTACTGTATTTGGGGCAACATTGTATAGTTTATATTAGTTCAGGTACTGTATTTGGGACAACATTGTATAGTTTATAGTTCAGGTACTGTATTTGGGACTTACATTGTATAGTTTCTAGTTCAGGTACTGTATTTGGGACAACATTGTATAGTTTCTAGTTCAGGTACTGTATTTGTGAAGTGGATATAAATTTGACCTCCTAAGGCAAGTGCACAGTTTCTTATTGGTGTCAGTATTAATTGCACTAAGAACAGTTTGGCGATAACCCTTACATTTATGAATGTCTATTCTTCACTTTATTATGCTAACAATGTGTTTCGTTCCATCAGATTCATCATTTACTGGCACCAATTTTTATCTTTTTATAATAACACCATTGACACGAATATGCCATTTTTACAGCTCATAAACATATTTGCAATACATCAAAATGCATATAGAAATCATAAACGATCTACCAAATTAAAATTGCCGTTTTCAGCAATTTAAAGAACATATGAATGCTTCAACCAGGGTGGTAATAACCGATAAATTCAGAATCATCGTAAATGCAAAATATTTGCATTTATCTCATTTTTTTTCCTTTTCAAATATTGCTTATAAATTGCAACAATTTCTCGGTAGCATTGACTGTACAAACGATTTTATGGTTACATGTTTGCTGTGCTACGTAATATACCTTAGCCATATTATATTCCTCCCTCGACCACCCAGTATTAAATCTAACGTCGATATGTTAAAAATACTATCTGATTTGGCATGTTATTATATTTTAGCACAATCACGGCATTCTTTATGGGTTATTGCAACACCTTATTTAAATGTTTCAAGTTTAGGAATATCACACTAGAGTTTCAACAGGCAACAAAAGATCCCTTTGATTTCTAAAATGTAGCAAATACATATGAAATTTCAAAGCAAAGTGAAAATATATAAAAAAAACATATAGAGGAAAAGGCAGCCATAAAAAAAACATTTCATGCACTCAATTTTGCCCCCGAAACATTATTCAGAATTGAGAACAAAACCCTTAAAATGCTAATCACAACTAAAATTGCTTTTGCAAACAGCATAGAGCCAGACCAAACGGCACAGAACATGCCTTATGCTGTATGCTATTCGGATAGTGGACCTGAAACACTAGGCTGAATAGCAAACAACATAGATCCTGATCAGACGTGGCAGTTGATCTGGATATATGCTGTTTGTACATTCCTTCCAATTTATTCAGCATTTAAGGGTTAAATTTTGAAAATCATATTATACCAAATCTTGATAACGAGGCAAACATCAGGTTAATGATATCAACATTCCCATCCAAATACTGCAATCTGATGTGACCAATTAGTCATTTCAAGCGCCTGTAATTATAACACCTGATGTTTGTTTGATTAACATTGCACCAACAGCCGGGTAGAACCACTGACCTTCTGCAAGCCAGCTGGATAGATTTCTCACATGGAATCATTTGAGATCCCCAGTGGGATTTGAACCAGCTGCTGTGATGGGCAAGTGATTTGAAGATAATGACCTTAACCACTCGGCCACACCATTCGTGCTATGCACCTCACACAGTCCAATATTTTACATATTGGATTGTTTTCGGCTTATATCCTCGACAGAAAATATCAAGTTCTATATATATATATATATATATATATATATAGCAGATAAGCAATTACCTGTATACAGAAGACCCTAAGGGCTGGTATGGGGATGATAATGGCACTCAAGAATGCGAGTATGTTACTGATGGAAGTAAGCAGTATAGTGGTTCCCGTCCTCTTCAGGCATTCTGCCGTCTGCTCCTGAAAAAATACCAAGCAAGAATTAGCGAGTAGTCGAAATATTAATTATGCAGAACTTATCTCCCCCTAGACACAACCATCTCCAATATCTCCTGTTTAACCATTTGCACACTAGCGACAGATAAACTCACTTTTGCAAACAGCATAGAGCCAGATCAGAGACGGAACAGAACGTCAGGCTCTATGCTATTTGATATTCGGATAGTGGAGTAAAATGGGTTGAATAGCAAACAACATAGATCTTGATGAGACCAGTGTGTAATCTGGATCTATGTTGTGTGCAAATGTGATTTTATTTACTCAGGAGGCAAAGGGTTCAGGCAGTCTGTATAATTACTACAAAACATGTGAGATATTACCAAGACCCACTCAATATGGTTTGCTGTATATGTGTATAAATCTCAAAACACGCTCTGTATAGAATCGCTTCCAGTTATTAAAATTTATTAAGATACAAAATTATGCAGTGACAACAAGTTTATAACAACTACAAAAAGAGACAACAGCATCACATATTATTGCATAATGGTGTCACACGAGTGCCCTAGCCACGTCGGCCACTTGCAACACTGGTATATCTTTGCATATTTACAGCTGGGCCAACACAATGCAGTTACAGATCTGTCAAATTACAAAAATATTTGATCGCAAACATATCACACCTGACAATTTTGTACTTTGAAATGCAACTGTTTATTCTGTGTATGGTGGTAGGTAGAAGGAGTTTTGGAAAACGTACGGCCATATTCCATTACAGAGCAGACGTATATTTAGGCGGCATTCAAGATCTCCAGACAATTTTGCACAAACATATGCTTTTATTTCAAAGATTCCTTATTGATTCTGAGCATGGATAAACAACGAACAAATGCTTCAACTATGATTTTGCAAGTTTGTAATAATTCATAATTGCTTCTATTATCTATTTATGACTTTTGATACTAAAGTCTCTGCATTTTATTGAAGTTTTATAATATCAATAGCATCTTTTCTTTGATAAATAACTTTATGCGCAAGCCTTACAATAAAAGATCTGCAGAACTTGTTCTAAGTTCCAAGAAAGCAACTCAAGCAGACCAATGTAGTTTAGATGTGCTTGATTCTTATCATACATACTGGAACCACTTTGCTACTGTTGGAAAATAGCAATTGCTTTCTCAGCCTTAAAAGCTTATAAAAAAGTATTATCTTAACAAAATTAAATCAATTTAACAGAGACACAACAGTGGTTATAACAGTAGCAATATATTACGGTATTATTAATTTAAGGAATAATTGCTCATACCATATACATGTTAATTAGGTTTCTGGGTGATGGACATGAACTTCAGCTCATGAAACTTGGATTTGAACATTTTCAATCATCATTATAAATTACTTAGAATTACTGTACCATGAAAAGCAAAGTATTTATTTAGCTCGCTGTACAATTATGCTCTTCATCAATGGCCAAAGAAACCATTTGAGTAATTTAATGCGTTGGTCCGTCTCCCAGTATTGTTTTAGCCCTAAATGATAAATCCGAAAATGTAGCTATAAATTGTCACTATTTTTTTAGACATGCATTGCTCTGTGTTTGGCCTGTTAAAGTCATAAATATGATAGCACATTTTCTCTTAGCAACCTGGGCGGCCAAAATTCATCTGCAAAAACCATTACTTACCACCAAGAAGAAACCTGATGTAAATTATAAACAAATTGATCAGAATCACAAAGTGCATATCTCCTCAATTTATCATGACAAATCTTGATTATCAATTTATTTTGCAGCAGACTTCTGCAGTAAAGTGGATTCCATAATTTTGCCATATGGACAGAACATTTATTTATGGATCACCTTCGAGTAGTTAGGTGCTGAATGCAAGACTTTACTTTAGTGGAGTAGGCTCTCTCCCACCCACAACTATTGAGTAGGCTCTCTCTCACCCCCAACTATTGAGTAGGCTGTCTCACACCCACAACTATAGAGTATGCTGTCTCCCACCCACAACTATAGAGTAGGCTGTCTCCCACCCACAACTATAGAGTAGGCTCTCTCCCACCCACAACTATAGAATAGTCTCCCCCTGCCCACAACTCTATACAGTAGGCTGGCTGTCTCCCACCCACAACTATAGAGTTGTCTCCCCCTGCCCACAACTATAGAGTAGGCTCTCTCCCACCCACAACTATAGAGTAGGATCTCTCCCACCCACAACTATAGAGAGTCTCCCCCTGCCCACACTATAGAGTTGTCTCCCCCTGCCCACAACTCTATAGAGTAGGCTCTCTCACAGCCACAACTATAGATTAGTCCCCCCTGCCCACACTATAGAGTAGGCTGTCTCCCCACCCACAACTATAGAGTAGGATCTCTCCCACCCACAACTCTATAGAGTAGGCTCTCTCCCACCCACAACTATAGAGTAGGATCTCTCCCACCCACAACTATAGAGTAGTCTCCCCCTGCCCACAACTATAGAGTTGTCTCCCCCTGCCCACAACTCTATAGAGTAGGCTCTCTCACAGCCACAACTATAGATTAGTCTCCCCCTGCCCACAACTATAGAGTAGGCTGTCTCCCCACCCACAACTATAGAGTAGGCTGTCTCCCACCCACAACTCTATAGAGTAGGCTCTCTCCCACCCACAACTATAGAGTAGGATCTCTCCCACCCACAACTATAGAGTAGTCTCCCCCTGCCCACAACTATAGAGTTGTCTCCCCCTGCCCACAACTCTATAGAGTAGGCTCTCTCACAGCCACAACTATAGATTAGTCTCCCCCTGCCCACAACTATAGAGTAGGCTGTCTCCCCACCCACAACTATAGAGTAGGATCTCTCCCACCCACAACTCTATAGAGTAGGCTCTCTCCCACCCACAACTATAGATTAGTCTCCCCCTGCCCACAACTATAGAGTAGGCTGTCTCCCCACCCACTCTGTGGACATTATAAATTTGAAATTAATTACTAAAGTTTCATACTCTCCATGATGCCAAAATATTATTACTTTTTAGATCAAGATTATTTTTTTTAAGAGTTTCTGTGAAGTCCAGTTTAAGAGGAGGACAAAAACCCATAGCATGTTGCAGTTTCTGCGAGGCTATAAAACATTTCCTATGTCACCTCAGTATTGAGCTTCTGATAGGTTCAGCTGAGTGTAGATCTCAGAATCAACCAATCAAATCACTTGAGCTTTAGTTTGATAAGTGTTTTATAAACTCCAATTCAGTTCCTTGTTTTGTTGTAAACCCATGAAAAAATAAATATAGGTCAAGACTAAATATAGCTAGGAAATATGTCCATTTTTGATTTATTTACATGCATATTTTTATTGTAGCGCCCTATGAATTCACGATCAAATTATAATCTTCAATCACACCTGATGTACAAGTTACGTGTACAAGTTGATATAACCAGAAGAAAAACATGAACCAAAATAAATCCAACAAATAATGGACTTAATGCTAGATAAGTCGCTCTTCTGCATACAATTTCTCTCATCTCATCACCAATAATTGGAATATCCCTTGCACAAAGTTTCTATCTCACAAAATGAAATAATTTCTCGAAGAAACAGGAATACACCGAGTAGGCCATAGTTTTCTCAATATTTGTTCCGGTAAAATATTCGTTTTTTATGGGCAACAAAAATGCACTAAGTACAGGAGACCACCACAATACAGCGCTCGCCATTCCATACTCTCCCACAAACTAAACACCAGAAATTAACAAAATCTCTCAGATGTTTAGAATAAAATATTATGACCACTTATGTGGAGAAATGAAAAGCAGCTTCTAAGCAAACACATGTCCAGTGAAATGTTTCAGAAATGCATCCTGCAAAACAGTGGTGGGTGGGATGCGGAGTGAATTTCACAATGTGTGATTCTCACAGGGCACCAATTAAATGTGCATACTTTAATTGTACTTTTTTGCAGTTCTGGGTGTTTTTGTTCTCTCATCAATCACTGTGCAAACAACTATCAATTAATTGAGCGGTTTTGTAATGCAATACAAATTAAGTCGCCTTTTCAACTGAGTTGCAAAAAAGCAAATTTCACATACAAATTACATAAAAGTACAATGGAATTAACTTTTGCGTGGCATAAAACAATAAGTCACAAAAAATAGGAAAGAATATGAATACATAATTTAATAAACTGATTCCAATTAGGACATTTATTTAGAATTAATTAGTGTGACTAATCTTTGTGGAAATCGTGATAGCGCCGTGGATGTGCGTTTGCTTCAGGTGCGAAAGGTCCGGAGTTCGAACCCCGCTGGAGCCGTTATGATTGTGCCCTTAGGCAAGGCATTTAATTTCCACGTTGCCTCTTCTATCTCCCTCGTGGCGATGGATTCCATCAGGAATGAGGTCTCGAGAGTGATTAATATAAGTTGTAAGAACTTGTTTCGCAATCGAGCGAAAATAAGTTTGTACAAGACCTGATCGCTAACATAGCTTAGACTGCATTCATTATTTTATCTTCAAATTTTCTATTATTTTTGGGGCCAATAAGAAGACAGAATAATATTATTATAATACATGTATATTTTTCAAAAGTATTTCATTCATGAGTAATACAAAATAATTTTGCTCAATGAATTAGACACAGTTTTGAGAATGCATACAATTCTCTCTTTGGTAGCATTTCAAACTGCAAGAATTAGGGCATTGTATCAAACAAAGCTAAATGAACTTATTGAAAATTTTAGGGCCCTCCCCATTTAAGGTATAAAATATCAGAGGGTGTATCCCGTTTCACCTACGGGTCAATTAAAGTAATAAATTAGGGCAATTAAATGTTAAGAGCTTAATGGCCACTCATTTTAGCAACAACAAAATGAATTCATCCATTTAAACATACTGAGAAGACCTCTAATTTTTTGAATGCTTTAATAAAGGATCTTCACAAAAAAAAAGTTCTGTGCAGAAGAAAATGGGGAAATGGATGCTCTAGTAATTATCAAAATCGCCAGCATTCTATTTATCTATCATCACTGTGCCATATAATGTAAAATTATTTCAAAGAATTATATTATCATAAAGATCTGCTTGCTGCCAAAACAATTATCTACAACAAAAATTAGTTTCTTAATAATAATTAATAATTAACACAAAATAAAAGATAAAAACACAAATAAATTCCACCTGCGCAAAATGACTTGTTTTCATTACACAAACATCTGCAAATTGTGCCTTCATGGCAGTGTATTTTGTACTAACTTCTATTGAAAACCTTTTTGGAGGTAAAGTAATACAATTTGTATTTTTCTTGTACTAAATCTCAAAAAAAAACATCTGCTGAAATTGACTGTACAGCAATTTCCACTACATTAATAATTGCGTAAATTAATTTGTAGGCTTAAGAGTTTAAGCAAAGACCACACGCAGGATTGATTAATATCAGCAGAGAGAATAAGCTACATCCTCCCAACACGTAGAATGTATACACATAAAAATACCAGCGCTTTTTGCTTGACTAGCTGCTGTTAATAACACAGCACAATGGTGTGGGGCACAAGGGAGGGAGAAATTTATCTATAAAAATTTCGGCTAAAATCCACTAATACACTGTATCGGATTTAAATCATGAGACTGAGGTTATTTAGTAATTATAAAACTATATCAAATGAATTGCACACGTTTCGTAACACACAATTTCGTTAGCAAATTACCCCATACATGCATAGAATCATAGAAAGGATTAATATCATGTATTTTTTTTTTACATAATGAAGTTGGTAATTTAAAACACATCAAAATCTGTCTAGATTTAAAAATCATTTGAAACAATGATGGTTTTATGTGCACTCTGGAGAATAGAACACTTGTTGTATGTGACTGAAGCATCTCTCATTGTAAATGTGATTTTAAATAAGTAATGGAAATACACCGTATTTGTTTGTTATATCAGGATCTTGTATAAAGTAACATCTCTCCAAATTTATGAGAGTTTGGTCTGAATAAAAAAACAACAACAAAAAACAACATTTTCTCCTAATTTTGTGTCTCCCAAATCGGGAACAAAACGCGGAAATAAAGTAGCAAGATAAGACTAGGTGGGAGGGCTGAGTGGACCTGGCAGTAACTATGTAAGAAATTATCACAGATTCATACAACATACAGATATGCGTTTGTTTTGTTGGGGTAGAAAGTCGCACCGCTTAGGTCTACAGTACTATGGAGATTCTCTAGCTATTATTGGTAGAGGAAAACCCTGGGTGTCATCCAGATAGTATTGTGGACAATGTAACCTGGGTAGAACCACCGACCTTCCGCAAGCAAGCTGGATAGCTTCCTCACATGAAAGAATTAGACACTCTCAGTGGGAATGGAACCTACAGCAGTGAGGGGGCAAGTTATTTGAAGAACATATAGAACAGAGACTTACTCTCAATGATATGATTGACTCCATTCTGATTTTGAAAGATTATAGCCCTTGTTTCTACAGGTCTGGCTCAAAGGAGCATGCAGACACAGCCACATTCAAGTACAATGTAACCCTACTCATGTCAATTAGATTCTCTGGCTGTTTATCATTCCTTGAGGAGTGCGTGTTTTACGCTTATTTATCGTCGCTACCGGTTGCCCATATGAGCGACGCCTCCTGTTCTCATGTTATGTTGTTGATACCTTAATGTTCCAAAGTTACATTACCATAACTGGTAACTTCTCAAGTTGTAATGTTCAATTCCCTCATGTTCTAAAGTTTACATTACTGAAACGGCCATTTACTGGTAACTTCTCAAGTTGTAATGTTCAATTCCACCATGTTCTAAAGTTTACATTACTGAAACGGCCATTTACTGGTAACTTCTCAAGTTGTAATGTTCAATTACACAATGTTCTAAAGTTTACATTACTGAAACGGCCATTTACTGGTAACTTCTCAAGTTCTAATGCTTATTTAAAAAAAAAAGAAGTTCCAAAGTACATTACTGTAACTGGTAACTTCTCATGTTCTAATGTTCATTCTGTAATGTTCAAAAATACCGTCTGCATTACCTAAACCAGAATAATATCCTCTAATGTTCTAATGTGACAAACAAAGTTTACGTTACCTTAAATGGTATGTTGTCATTGTTGGCATTCTCTGCATACATATGTGTTATCAGGAACATGTCGTTCACACCCAATCCTAGAGCTAGAAATGGAATTATCTGAAATGGAAGAACACTTCATTGTAATCATTGAATGGAAATATTGGTTCGGACGTACGGACGGACACACGGACAGTGCGAACACTATATGCCTCCCTTCGGTGGCGTAAAAACTGACATTTCATACCTCGATGAAACGCAGAAATTCAATTGTAATAATTACAACTAATATTTTACAAATTACAAAACAAGTTGTCTCTTTGATTCGTGACACCCTACAAATAAATGTCCGATATGAATAATAATGAGAATGGAATCACCCTAGTGTCCTCTGTATATACTGTATGAAAACATTCTCCTCTAGCTCTAACTATGAAGTAATAAGACATCTCCGGGAGACTAGCTATTACTCTTAACCCATTTGATTCTGGATACCGTTCAAAAAGTATTTGCAAAGAACATAGAGCCAGATCAGCCGCCACGGAACGCGCCGCCTGATCAGGCTCTATGCTGTTTGCTATTCAGATGATCTTGCTAAGACACTTGGCTATGTAGCAAACAACATAGATCCTGATCAGCTGCAGCATCTCACGCTGCAGCTGATCTAGATCTATGTTGTTTGCAAAAGACTTTAAATGTATCCAGAATGAAATGGGTTAAATAGCCCCCACTACCTCAAGCCCTGAGAAACATGTCATTTGTTAATCAAGTTTGAATTCTCTTGCATATAGACTTGGACAAAGCTTAGCTGTATCAAAAGCCTGGAAACTATTAGAGAGATTTAACTCTTTCAACACCAAGTAACTGACATGGACTGGTCCATGATATTCTTAGACCAATAAATGAATAAGAAAATTACATTCGGACCAGTTCATTTATCAAGATGGGTAATTTTGTCTAAAATTAGTAATACTACTTGCAAAAAGTGCAGATCCTGATGAGACGGCTCGTCACGAGCCGGCTCATCTGGATCTACACTTTTTGTAAGCCTATATAGAGGTCTGTGGTGTTGAAAGGGTTAAGTAACACATCAATTAAAAAACACACAGAGGTGAACATTCACATATCACCGTATATAACCTGACACAACAGATTGATATGCTAGAACTTTGAGTGAAAAAAAGAAAAAGACCACCAATGTTCTATCTTTGCGATCGCCAAGCATGTTCTGTTGTGTAAGCTTCTCAAATAAAGGATAATTTGTTGTATCGGGTTGCTTGGGGTGAAATTCCATCCCATAAAAATAAAAACTCAAACGAAATCGGAACGTCATAAAACGAACAGTATAATATCATATGTCCTCATACATTCCTGTAATATGTACAATGTATAAATAATACATTCACTGTACTTTTGATCTTGTAATAAAGTATTAAAAATTGTAATTTAGCATGAATAATTAGGGAATAAAAACATTTAAATCAAAGGTAAACTGAAGGACAATAAAAGGTTAAAATGCTGCGTAAGTACATAATCAAGATTACCTTTAATTAAAGAGAACTTTCTTACATTTCATGAAAAGATTATTACAGCAAACACGGTGGTCATCTTGAAATTTCTTGAAATTATAGAACGATTTCGCCATATAGATATCACTTTTAACAAACAAGTTCAATGCCATCAATTTAGCATAATACATAAGCTACTTTGTCCCAAGATAATGGGAATTTAAACTATTAAATGACAACAAATTGTGGTTTTAACATAAGATGTTCTATGTAGTTTTGCATGCAAAGAACTAATCAAATTAAAGTAGTTTTCGTTCCTTTCAATAAATCACAAAAGTGTCAGTTTTGACAATAGATGGAATTTTCAACCCATGTAGGCAATAGCAGAAAAAGCAAGAAACAGTTGGCTGTTATACATAGCAAACTGTTATACATAGCAAACTGTTATACATAGCAAACTGTTATACATAGCAAACTGTTATACATAGCAAACTGTTATACATAGCAAACTGTTATACATAGCAAACTGTTATGCATAGCAAACTGTAATACATAGCAAACTGTTATGCATAGCAAACTGTAATGCATAGCAAACTGTTATGCATAGCAAACTGTTATGCATAGCAAACTGTTATGCATAGCAAACTGTTATGCATAGCAAACTGTTATGCATAGCAAACTGTTATGCATAGCAAACTGTTATGCATAGCAAACTGTTATGCATAGCAAACTGTTATGCATAGCAAACTGTTATGCATAGCAAACTGTAATACATAGCAAACTGTTATACATAGCAAACTGTTATACATAGCAAACTGTTATACATAGCAAACTGTTATACATAGCAAACTGTTATACATAGCAAACTGTAATACATAGCAAACTGTTATACATAGCAAACTGTAATACATAGCAAACTGTTATACATAGCAAACTGTTATACATAGCAAACTGTTATACATAGCAAACTGTTATACATAGCAAACTGTTATACATAGCAAACTGTTATACATAGCAAACTGTTATACATAGCAAACTGTTATACATAGCAAAACTGTTATACATAGCAAACTGTTATACATAGCAAACTGTTATACATAGCAAACTGTTATGCATAGAAAACTGTTATACATAGCAAACTGTTATGCATAGCAAACTGTTATACATAGCAAACTGTTATGCATAGCAAACTGTTATACATAGCAAAACTGTTATACATAGCAAAATCTGTCAGTGATGACCGTACGAAGATAAAAGCGGCACAACGGAACTTAGAAATGCATAAAACTACTTCTCTGCATTGACAAAATGCAGTCTTGCAAAATTAACCTTTAGCATGCTGTAGGCGAAATGAGCATTATAATCCGCACGATTTGAATGAAATGTCAAAAATAGGAAAAATAAGAAATCTATTACACATTTGTTATTTGCTCACTTCGCCTACAGCATGCTAAACGTTAATATTCACAACAAATTGGTGGCCATAAAAAGTATCTCCGTGCTAATAGTCAGTGTTTTTATCACAATATAAATCTGTCATGTGTGTGATACAATGGATCAGTTATGTTTCTTACGTCAGGGGGGTAATTATTCTGCTTGTATTAGAGGCCTTTATAGTTTTATAGCGCAAGCAGTAACCGTTTTATAATAATGATGGAATTTCGTTTTGTTGATTATCTGTAGAAACAATTATCACATAAAATCAAATGTTTTGTGTTTTTTTGTATTCCTACTTTACACAGACATGATATTTGATGAGATTTGTTTGCACAGGGTTGATTGTAATCGGTTTACGACTCCTATTAACTCTTATAACCATAGGACCACACACGAAACAAACGCGCCTTTCAGGGCTAAACTGTTGATCAGTCATCTGACTCACGAACAGCGGTACTTTGTGGTTTATATGTGCATTTTATATATGTATAAAGAAAATACATAAAATCACTGCACAATTTACTGTTCTTCTCAACTTTGCATTTATCTTTGCCATAAAGGACTTCTCTTCCATTGACTGTATATTTCTAAGAGCTATTCTTACAGTCCCTGCAATTTTTCTTTCATGTCAATAAGCATTACTCTTTACATTATGGCTTTATCACGTTTTATATGATTAACCCATTTGATTCTGGATACCGTTCAAACAGTATTTGCAAAGAACATAGAGCCATATCAGCCACCACAGAATGTTCCGTCTGATCAGGCTCTATGCTGTTTGCTATTCAGATGATCTTGCTAAGACACTTGGCTATGTAGCAAACAACATAGATCCTGATCAGCATGCAGCGTCACGCTGCGGCTGATCTGGATCTATGTTGTTTGCAAAAGCCTGTAAATGTACCCAGAATGAAATGGATTAAGCAGGGATAGGCCCACATCGCGCATTAAACGCTTGCATCATTAATATTCAGCTCCGAAATAATTAAGCTATCATAGAGTCAAATATTGAGAGATTTTCTCATCCAAATGTTGTCCGTAATTGTGAGGGGGATGGTGGATGGGGACATTGTTTTCATAGAAATAATAGTGTAACTGAGTCCGAGTGGGGATGAGAGTCAAGCCATTAATTTACTACTTTGGACTGACTACATGGCTAAACATACACGTTAGAATAATGGAACATTTACTGCCCTTTGACCCTGTAAGGAGGATCTGCCCTTTGACCCTGCAAGGAGGATCTGCCCTTTGACACTGCAAGGAGGATCTGCCCTTTGACCCTGCAAGGAGGATCTGACCTTTGACCCTGCAAGGAGGATCTGCCTTTTGACCCTGTAAGGAGGATCTGCCCTTTGACCCTGTAAGGAGGATCTGCCCTTTGACCCTGTAAGGAGGATCTGCCCTTTGACCCTGCAAGGAGGATCTGACCGTTGACCCTGTAAGGAGGATCTGCCCTTTGACCCTGCAAGGATGAAGTAAATCAACATTTTCTCACCTGTGTGGTTGATGCATTGAATGCAATTCCAAGAACTGAGCAAATCCCGAGACCTGCTGCGACTGCCAGGGCCACAAGAAGGACACCAGCGATACCTATTCCGCTCTGTGACTGTACAACATTATTCCAGCGCATAAGTGATATACACGCATAGAACAACTGAAATAAGGAATATATTCATTTTATCTACAAAATGTGCGTAGAATGCATTATAGAAAGAGTAGAAATCTGCCTTGAAACAATTATCAGCATATTCTCTCCCCATTCTTTACAAGATTATTAAGTTTAAACTTTTATTTATTTTACAACGCGATTGCGAAGCAAGTTCCAACAACTTATATCATATTAAGCGTAAATGTGGTCATTTGTGTGGGAGGACACTGGAGTTCCCGGAGAAAACAAACCTGTCCGATCTGGTGACCACCGTACCATCCCACATACTTCCCGGTCTGAGGATCGAACACGGGTTGCATTGGTGAGAAGCGAGCGTACTAATCACTGCACTAATCGGACAGCCAAGATTATTCAAATCAAATTGAGCAGATAGTATACATGTACATATAGTTCATCAAACAATACTAAAATAACATTTGAAAATTAAAATAATAAAACTTCTCTGAACAAATTGTTCCAAGATGCGGTGATCCCAGAAAGAGGCTGCATAAATTAAAACTACCACAAAGAGATGAAACTAGAAGTAACGAACAGAAACACCAATGCCTTCGCTCTATCCCGCTACACTCTATAGACCAACCATCGTTACAAATGTAAATTGCTTTATAATGCCACGCTATATAAAGCATGTCTTTTACACAAATGTAAATGCTTTATAATGCCACGCTATATAAAGCGTGTCTTTTACACAGATAATAAAGTGTTGTTCTCTATATTAATTTTATTAATTTTGCAATGTTTAATTCTCATTTTCTATTTGAACTATCGGAGCGGCTGAATGACTGATAGAACACACATTTTATATCCAACTGACACAGTAGTGTATATATATATATTTATAACATAATTTGAGCTGTAGACGGTTGTCCGTATTTCTATAGTGTAATAATTATGCAAATGAGCACTGTATGTATTCATACGCTCTGTCAATTAAATAAACAAACAACATAGCGTGGAAAATGCAGTGACACTGAAAATCATCCTACAGTTATAAACACTATAAATCCTGCACAGCAGGATATTACCACTACAAATCCTGCCCAATCTTGACCACTCATTTAATATCCAATATATATATATATATATATATATATATTATATATATTATATATATATATATATATCGATGACATAGAAGTCTTGCAGGTGGATTGGAGGGCATGGAAGGGAGTGGTAGAAGGGAGGGCATGGAAGGGAGGGGTAGAATGGAGGGGTATAAGGGAGGGCATGGAAGGGAGGGCAGGAAGGGAGGGCATGGAAAGGCGGACATGGAAGGGAGGGCATGGAAGGGAGAGGTAGAAGTGAACTTACCATGAGGATGTATATATCAATGACATATAAGTCTTGCAATGGAAGGGAGGGCATGGAAGGAGGGGTAGAAAGGAGGTCATGGAAGGGAGGGGTAGAAGGGAGGGCATGGAAGGGAGGGTATAAGGGAGGGCATGGAAAGGCGGACATGGATGGGAGGGCATGGAAGGGAGAGGTAGAAGTGAACTACCATGAGGATGTATATATCAATGACATATAAGTCTTGCAATGGAAGGGAGGGCATGGAAGGAGGGGTAGAAAGGAGGTCATGGAAGGGAGGGGTAGAAGGGAGGGCATGGAAGGGAGGGGTATAAGGGAGGGCATGGAAAGGCGGACATGGATGGGAGGGCATGGAAGGGAGAGGTAGAAGTGAACTTACCATGAGGATGTATATATCAATGACATATAAGTCTTGCAATGGAAGGGAGGGCATGGAAGGAGGGGTAGAAAGGAGGTCATGGAAGGGAGGAGTAGAAGTAAACTTACCATGAGGATGTATCCAATGGCAACCCTCGGTATGCTGATGTTGGAGAACTCCTTCATGATGTCCATAAGAGAGGTCATGGAGAAAGCATACATATTATCCGGCATGGTGTCATTGCTGTGGTCATTCATCAGCTGAAAGAAATGAAATTAAAATTTTATATCAAAATTTACAAGAGAATAATTGCTTTCTATAATACAATTTAAACATTTTGATCGAGTTTTGTTGTCTTTCAGGGATTAACCTATTCAACCCCAAGTAACTGACATGGACTGGTGCATGATATTTTTAGACCAATAAATTAATAACAAAATTACCTTTGGACCTTTGTTACCTTTGGACCAGTTCATTTATCAAAATGGGTAATTTTATCTAAAAAGAGTAATCATTATTACTGGCAAAAAGTGCAGATCCTGATGAGATGGCTCATCACGAGCCGGCTCATCTGGATCTACACTTTTTGTAATTCTATTTAGAGGCCTGTAGTGTTGAAAGGGTTAACATGAAACCAACTTTGTTGTGTTGAATACACTTGCAAGTGTGCTTAATTCAATGTACACATTTATGGCATTTGCAAATGGCGTTATTATACATTGTGCACGAGTTTCCTTGTAAAGTTGGCAGTTTGATAAGGAAAATTAGTTATTTTTAGGAAACGGCAACATTTTAACATTATTCAATGTTAGGTCCCTTCTCAATATGTCACACAAAATTAGTTTTAATTCAAGTAAGGAAGTAAACAATGAATAACTTTAAACTGAAAGGATAGGCTGGAAATTTATTTGGAATAGCTTCAACCATCTAAAATATTGACAAGACAACAAGTAAACCTTCTAGTCCAGAACCTTTCATCCTAAAAAAGGCATTCAAAAGCAAACTTACATCAGTGAATTTTCTATGCCAGGCCTCGAGAACCAGTCTAGCTTTTTCCTGGGTCCAGTCAATGCCTGTAGTTTTATAATCTTGTTTCCAGTATTCATACATTTGACTCTCGCCCATGAGCAAGAAGACGGACTGTATCGCCTCCGCTCTTACAATATGTCCAGACTGGTTCTTGCGTACCCCACCCACTATCAGGTCTTCATCCCAATGCATAAATTTGGTTGCAAAACCATAGCAACCATCTGTGATCTCTGCCCCTATGTCTGGTGCCTGAAAGGAAAGAATATACAACATTACAATTGGTACACATTTGAATGAACGTCTTGGGGGGGGGGGGTGTGTGCACAAATTCATTCATTTATCGCCGCCCCTGGTTAATCATTCTGATGCCTTCAGAAGTACATTGGTCGTCATTATTTGGTTATTGTTTTAGAGGATAGTGGGATACAGAAGACACTCCAATTCTAGAAGCATCCCTGGTTCTTTTACATGTGCAAGGTGCACCGATACATGAGACCTTGGTTCATAGTTCATAATTCATAATTCATCAGAAAGACTTAATATTAATATGGTCAGATGGGGGATCGAACCTGCGATCCCTAGATTTTGTGGTCCACTGTGTTAACAACTGGATTACTGACCTTACTAATAGATATGTCCCCTCTCCTATGTCATTTGATGTATCTGATCTGTTGAATCATTCAACAAAGGAAGGGGTGATTAGTACTAACCATTATCTTAGAATGAAATTTGTAGAATCTCTATTTCTCATTTATACAAATTTATTTTAGCTCGATTGCGAAACAAGTTATTTCAACTTATATAAATCACTCTCGAGACCTCATTCCTGATGGAATCCATCGCCACGAGGGAGAGAGAAGAGGCAACGTGGAATTTAAATGCCTTGCCTAAGGGCACAATCGTAACGGCTCAAGTGGGACTCGAACTCCGGACCTTTCGCACCTGAAGCGAACGTGCATCCACTGTGCTATCACGACTTCCACGATTTCTCATTTATGATAGAACGAAGAGTGGTTATACAAGCTTGTCCACATGTGAAAGCGAATATGACCAGTGATTAAAATACCTCGTTAAAATATGTAACAATAGAGGTCTTGTTGTAGCAGGAACACATATTTGTTGTATGTGGTGGATGAATAAAGAATCACCAGAAGTTCTTTGAGAGAGGCATACTTGATTGTTATTCAAGATGACACCCTGGCATTTGGAAGAATATGTTCTGGTAAAAACCAAGCACATCTGGTGGAACAATAGCTCAAGTAGCAGATGAGGAAGGAATAAATACATCTACATCCAATGACTTGTTAAACACACATTTGACCTTCACCAGTTTTCTGGGTAGGTTTTTTGTCCTGTTTTCTTGTTTATTTATTGCAGTTGTTATCAGGCAGGGGGAAATGTGGCAGAATACATCAGTAGAAATCTGTCAGTAACAACATAGACAGAATAAATGCAGCAGAAGAAATATGTACGAGCCTGTCATACACAGTAGCCCACACAGGAACACAAGCACACTAAGCAAAACATGTCACTGTAACTATATCTCCCATGATCTCTCCCTGAAGTATATTGGTAACACACAGTGGTAACGGCTGCACAAACATGTCTCACCTACCTATAAGTGTAACAGCGAATTAATGTGAACAGGTCCGATTTCCTGTAAACTATATACAATGTATCTAAACGCAATATGTTTAACACCGTATGTCCATCTACCGTACATGTTGTGCAGCAACGCTGACCCCCCGCTTGCTGGTTCAATATAACATGCTGTCCATTACTCTAGCTTGTCATTAAACCATTAGGTTGCCTTCTTTTATACCACCATTAAAGTTTGGCAATATTGTCTGAAAACATTGTGTTTTTCTTGGCCCTACTCCTCTTGCTAAACTAACATTTCACAACAGCAATCATTTCTACTCTTTACAGCCGAACAACTCTACAAATCACACACAAATGTATTACCATAAAGGCATAAAACTCAACATTGATGCACATAGACATTGAATAGTGCTTGAATTACCACATCATTGGGAAAACTTTACATTTCTCAAACATCTGTTGAAATGTGTACTTTCATTAAAGCATCTCATTTTTCATAAGTACCATCAACACTGGAAAACCTCAACATAACCATTACACCTCTCTACAGCAGCCACACTTTGTCTTCAGATCCAACATTTTTTTTTTTTTAAATGTACACTTTCATCAAAGCTGGGGGGTGGAGTCTGCATACATATCCAGGTTTTTTATTATTGGCTAAAATGCAGTTTGCTAATGATTTTTCATTCCCCATGAGAGAAGTCCCATTTTGAAATGGGGATCACTGTGATTTGGATCCAGGAAATGTATGCCAAACCATAAGCTTTTTTTTTGTATAGCTTTACATTGGAACAAAAGCCCCCAACATTGGAGAGTTTCTTACAACAAAAGCCACCAACATTGGAGAGTTTCTTACAACAAAAGCCACCAACAGTGAAGAGTTTCTTACAACAAAATCCACCAACAGTGAAGAGTTTCTTACAACAAAAGCCACCAACAGTGAAGAGTTTCTTACAACAAAAGCCACCAACAGTGAAGAGTTTCTTACAACAAAAGCCACCAACAGTGGAGAGTTTCTTACAACAAAATCCACCAACATTGGAGAGTTTCTTACAACAAAATCCACCAACAGTGAAGAGTTTCTTACAACAAAAGCCACCAACATTGGAGAGTTTCTTACAACAAAAGCCACCAACAGTGAAGAGTTTCTTACAACAAAATCCACAAACAGTGGAGAGTTTCTTACAACAAAAGCCACCAACATTGGAGAGTTTCTTACAACAAAAGCCAACAACATTGGAGAGTTTCTTACAACAAAATCCACCAACAGTGGAGAGTTTCTTACAACAAAAGCCACCAACATTGGAGAGTTTCTTACAACAAAAGTCACCAACATTGGAGAGTTTCTTACAACAAAATCCACCAACAGTGGAGAGTTTCTTACAACAAAAGCCACCAACAGTGAAGAATTTCTTACAACAAAAGCCCCCAACAGTGGAGAGTTTCTCTTACAACAAAAGCCACCAACATTGGAGAGTTTCTTACAACAAAAGCCCCCAACAGTGGAGAGTTTCTTACAACAAAATCCACCAACAGTGGAGAGTTTCTTGCTGCAGTTGCTGTTACTACTGCAGCTGCAGCAGTGATTAATATGTAATCATACATGACTCATTCTAGAGAGCGACTTGGGGCGAAATAGTTGCCCTAAGGACCCTGACTTCGCCCCCAGCGTACCCCACTTCTCCCTAAAAAATATACCAAATTTTGTCCAGTAACATACACTGGTCCATATTAAAGCACTCCTTCTATTCAAATGTTGTATTTAATGGTCATAATGTGCCTTTTAACCCCATTTTGTTGAAATTTATTAACCCTTTCAACACCACAGACCTCTAAATAGGCTTACAAAGTGTGTAGATCCAGATGAGCCGGCTCGTGACGAGCCGTCTCATCAGGATCTGCACTTTTTGCCAGTGATATGACTATTTTTAGACATAATTACCCATTTTGATAAATGAACTTGTCCAAATGTGATTTTCTGATTTATTTATTGGTTTATGAATATCATGGACCAGTCCATGTGAGTTACTTGGTGTTGAATGGGTTAAATAACTCAAGTTCTCCCAAAACTTATGACCTACAATGTAGTAGCCAAACAAATATTCCTAATAAAGGACAGCACAAACAGACATCCAGGTAGAACCACCGACATACCGCAAGTCAGCAGAAAGAATTCGACACATCCAGGGGGATTCAAACCTACAGCGGAAAGGGGTATGTGATATGAAGTCAACAACCGTAAGCACTCTGCCACGAAGGCCCCCCAGTGCTATATATTAGAATAGTTATTATTACAGCTTTTGCTATAATGAGGAAAAAATCCTCATCATTGCTGGAAGATTGTATGAAACAGATATGTTTTTGAGTGGGAGGCATACTTCACTTGTATCATAGATTATTATCCATGACCAGAAATCATTTGTTGCTCATGTAATGTTTCGCACAGTGGTTATGTGATTATGTGTGTTTTCACAGTTTTAGTGATTTTACTCTTAACATAATACAGATTGGCCATTTAATCTATATGTTTCAAAATATTTTACACAAGGTACTACAGCTGTGAACACTCATATTTGCCCCCTATCCTCCCTCTGAGAGGTAAATGGTAACTTTTATTACAATATTGAAGTCCCTACTGGCACAAACCCTACTCTTTGGCAATAGCATTTCATCATTTTCAAGATTTAAATACTGATTTACAAGGTTACCGAACAGTTTAGGACAACCTTTCTGTCCTCTTTTGTCTTGGAATTTCCACACAACATAAAATGCTGTAAAACTGGTGATAAAAATCACTGAAGTTGCAAATAAATTATCTGACTAGGTGTAAAATGTGGTAATATTTTAAGAAGATATTCAGAGTTCAAAACAAGAACATAAAAACTTTTATTAACAGTAGATTCCCAAGAGGAATTGCAAACAAAACTGTTCTAACTTCTCGGTAATTATTCAAACAATTACAAGAGTTTAGCACCAAATTATTACATCTTGACTTACATTCCCTAGAAATTGGAAGAATGGTTCAAGTCTGTATTTCACAATATTTAGATGCAATGTTCTTCATCTTATACACCAGTATTACATAAAATACATAATGGCAGGTCTCCAGTGGTTCCTAAGTGAAAGCGAGAAACTTGCATTGTATTTTTGGGGAAAACCAACAATCTGTAACTATTGTGACATACATGATTTTTATGCTTCAACATTTGAACAGGAAAAACATAAATAAGTCGATCTGCAAAATGATATTACTATGTCAATGCATAACGAAACATTCATTAAAGTTAATTAAAGCTCGAAACATTCATTAACATTAATTAAAGCTCAAAAATTCATTAAAGTTAATTAAAGCTCGAAACATTCATTAAAGTTAATTAAAGCTCGAAACATTCATTAAAATTAATTAAAGCTCAAAAATTCATTAAAGTTAATTAAAGCTCGAAACATTCATTAAAGTTAATTAAAGCTCGAAACATTCATTAAAGTTAATTAAAGCTCAACATTCATTAAAGTTAATTAAAGCTCAGTCAGTATGAATGTATAATTGATTATGTAATTAATAAATATCATAATTACATTCATGTATATTAGACAATTCCTATAGAAGCAAGCCACAATAATAAAATAATAATGATAGGTTTATGAACATTTCCAAAAGATGATGAATTTCCAAAAGATGATGAATTTCCAAAAGATGATGAATTTCAAGGTAAAAAAACACCATTTGCTACATGCACGCTATTACAATCTAGAAAATATTTGTGAAAATTTCACCCCAAATCTTAATTAAAACAGCAAAATTGCATAGACAGTGAAACTCCTCAAAATCAGATCCCCTTTATATTAGAATTCCCTCCAAACCGAACAAAGTTCTTGATCACAAAATTTTTCCCTTCTTTCTTTCATTGTAAAAAACCCTCAGAACACTACTTTTCCAAATACCGAACAGATTTTTTAAGGAAGATGTGCACATTTTCAATTGTAAACCAAAAAGCAGCTTGTGTTGATCAAATATTAACGTGACTATTCTATTAATTAAGCAAACAATTTTCAGACATTTTTTTCAGTTCAGTTCTAACTACCAAACTATAAACATGTATTGGGGGGCCTCATTCTAAGCATTGTAGAGTTGAATTGATTATTTAGGAGAAATCTACCCCCACTATGAAAACCCATCTAAACCAAAAACCCTTCCAACCGAACATTACCTCTGGTCCGGTGGCAGTTCGGTTTAGAGGAGTTTCACTGTAACACAGAAACACTAAACCAAGAAACATAAATTATAGTTATCTGACAGTCCTCTCAGCTGTATATTATATATTTTTGCTTTTGCTTGTGGTATGAAATGTAGATGACAAATTGTGCATAACCAATTACAAATGATTCAAAGTTTCTATTTTAAATGAAAGAATATAAAGCAAAATAGGTGGGTGTTCAGACCACACACGATTTCTGACAACATAACTGATCACTTTAGATTGCATTTAAAACATACTGAAATCCTTTAAAGCAATTTAGTCTGTTTTACACAATTTATATGGTAAGATTGAAGTAAATTTGCATATAGTGATTTATATAATGAATTACTGACATTTGAGTAACTATAAATGTATTCACTGGTTTTTCTAAAAATTAAATCTTCACCCGAATTATGATGCATCTTGATAGGTGTTTGAAACGTAGAATACATGGGAGATCTGCATGAAACTCGTTTAAATAGGTACATTCGAGGACAGGGGGTCAAGAACAGAGCTTGTGTGCTAGAGGAAAGCTTTGTAACAAGTTTCCGTGACCTTATTTTATCTGGTTCACTCAACAAACTTCTTCCTAATACATTGTATGCCCAAACATCTCCTAAACTTCTCTCTAATGTGTCCAAACATCTCCCAAACTTCTCTCTAATGTGTCCAATCTTCTCCCTAACCTCTCCCTAATATGCCCAAACTTCTCCCAAACTTCTCCCAAATATACCCATAACTTCTCCTTATTTTAAGATCTACCTACATGCTCATCACTAGCCGGCTCATTTAGATCGACACTTTTTGTAAGCCTATTTAGAGCTCTGTAGTGTCGAATTGGTTAACGTGGCACAAACAGCTTAGGTCATATGACGACTTTCCAGCTATTATTGGTGGAGGAAAACCCTGTGTACCCCTTCCAGCAGTATTTCTGGTGTGGGCGGTAACATGGCTAGAACCACTGACCTTCCACAAGCCAGCTGGATAGCTTCCTCACATGAAATATTTTACACAAGTGATAAAAAACCATTAAAAGAATATAATTTTCCCAGAACATATCCAGGCTGTCGGATCATTGCAGTAGTTGGTTACCGGCACACATGTTAACAACCAATGTAAACAATGTTTGCTTCCTAGGCCAGTGGGAACCAGATAACATGATGGTCAGCAAATGGGAGAGGTGCGGAGGTATGTTTCCGCTATGCTCTCCCACAACTTCATAATCAGTATTGCAGACATTAACCCAATTCATTCTGGATACATTTAAAGGCTTTTGCAAACAACATAGATCCAGGATCTATGATGTTTACTACATAGCCAAGCGTCTTAGCAATATCATGTGAATAGCAAACAGCATAGAGCCTGATCAGATGGCACGTTCTGTGGCCATTGATCTGGCTCTATGTTCTTTGCAAATACCGTTCAACACCGTTTGAACGGTATCCAGAATGAAATGGGTTAATACCCGACGCCCACCACTCCCCACCGGATATAGAGAGAAGTAGGTTCCTCTCCATTCCTGTCCTGCTTGAGCCCTCAGCTACTGCTATATAACAATGCGCTATCATGACCACATCATGTATTAACCCATTCAACACCAAGTAACTTACATGATACTTTTAGACCAATAAATTAATAAGAAAATTACATTTGGACAAGTTCATTTATCAAAATGGGTAATTTCGTCTAAAAATAGTAATATTATCGACAAAAAGTGCAGATCCTGATGAGCCGCTCATCTGGATCTACACCTTTTGTAGGTCTGTAGTGTTGAAATGGTTAATATAACATGTCACATGATGTGCAAACAGATTACATTCCTAAAGAACTGGCGGACAAATGCCAAGAACCTTTCACGAAGTCTTGGACAAGCTTAAAAGAAAAGCTCACAATACATGCTTTGTACAGTGCGCGATATTTTCAAGTTACATGGTATGCGGCCATATTTTTTGGTGGCACAAGAGTATAATGCCAAGAATATATCCGCTATGGCATCATGAAATGTGATAAACGTCAATGTACATCACATCAGGTACATAGATTCTGACAACTGATACTAGCAAACAGTTCCTCATAGATAAATCTGCATGCCTCCTCCCGTGTCAACACACTGGCGAAAACACAAAGTGATAACATAATGGATGTTGGCCTACATACAAGGTCCTCGTGGAGGCAGAAATACAGACGTTTGTTCAGATATGCTCTCCGATATTCTTTAACAAGACTAGCGGTCTCCATATGTTATGTTTTCTCTCCAGACTGCACACAGAGAAAACAATCTACAATGAAATGTACTTCAGATAATGCCAAGAAAGTCTGAACCCTCAATAACATGCTAAAAAGGAAATATGTCGTCTGCTGATTTTCAATATCTTTCTTATTTAGATTCATAAACATATTTTGGTTGCGCATTAGCTGTGCTGCCAAAACAATTGTCGTTGAAGAGAAAAAAGAATACTATTTAAAATCGGCCGACGATACATTTTGTTTCCGGTGTTTTACGAGTTAACATTCTGTCAAAATTATTATGGTATATTGAACAACACAAACAGAATCAGTGTGATGCACTATTTTGGTATGACAGAATCAGTGTGATGCACCATTTTGGTATGACAGAATCAGTGTGATGCACTATTTTGGTATGACAGAATCAGTGTGATGCACCATTTTGGTATGACAGACTCAACACTCACCTGCTGAGACAGCTTGTTAGGGGCTGTATCGGGACAGTCTGGGTGTGTGGGGTCAATGCAGGGCTTCTCCTGGTACCCGGATGATATTCCTGACCGCAGAAGGACATCTTCCATGGCACCACCATCGGCAAAGGTGTCCTTCATCTTCTGTACCAGTTCCAGCGGGTTCAGGTTTATCCAGCGTAGTTGGACAAACCCACTGTAAGTATAGAAGAATACACTCTGTAATTTGCTTGTTTTTTGGTTTATTGTCTCTTCAAAATGCAGATTGCAAGCCAGAGGGTTGGGCTGCAACTGCACCACCACAGCAGAAGATGGCCCTCATCAAAACACTTGTTTATTGATTTACATATATACATATACATATATATATGTATCTATGAATTTCATAGCACTATATTATAGTTTGGATTATAACCGAGAGAGCCATATTATCGTGTGTTTTCGCGATTGCGATCTTGATCATGAATTTATATAACTCGTAAAAAGTGGTTACTCGGAGAATGAAAATCCCACCAGTTATAATATAATTATATAGATATATACCATATATATGTATATATAACATTTTTAAATATGTGGAGAGACTGTGGTATATTTGTATATTAATGACATCGTGAGTGGACTGTCGCTTTGTGATTTGTGCAAACAGCTACTTCGCTACGAGTATTGGGGATGGACCATGTCATTGTGACTCTCGAATTAATCGCTACATAATACATCCTAAACTAGTACAGACAGCATTATACATAATATTTATTGGCCCTATTAACCATTTGTAGTGCAGCAAGCTACAAACACCACATCAAGAATCAGAAAATTACAAACTTCACATCTACTAATTTAGAGATTATTAATTCAAACGGCTGCAACCTGTTTCAGCAAAAACATTACAGGCATAAGACACTTTTTCTTTTTCTGGGAAGATTTCAGGTCGCTGTTTTTATTTTCTGGAACAAACAGCTGGCACAGCCTATCAGCACATACAATATCATAATCAGACCAGTAATTCCATGCTCTACATACTACATGTACCAGGAATTGATTGAGGCACAATCAAGAATAATGTTCTATAAGAACTCTGGCCAACATTTCAACAATCAAACAGACCACCCTACTAGTGTGTCTGCAAGGCACAATTTGTATCATTTGGAATAGGTAGAATTTTCTTATTAACAACATAACCATTAATAGTGAACTTCAGGAGAGAAACAATCTGCATTGAAATGTAGAAACTTTGCTTAATCTGGCTAATTAAATACTGTTCACTGAATATTGTTTGTTCTCATATTGTAAATACTGTTTTATTAATTTCTTTGGTGGCAGGGTGGCCAGATTTGTTACTGCTAGGTGATGTCGCATTGGCACTGTTGTTTCGAAACCAGGATTATGTCGAGAATTAAAGGTCGATCTGAAGTTGAAAACTGTGAATTCATGAAGTTAAAATTGTGAAGTGTAAATAGTGAAGTCATGAAGTTGAAATCATGCATTCGTGAAGTTGAAATCATGCATTCGTGAAGTTGATATTGTCATGCAAATATGAAATTGTGCATTTGTGAGGTTGAAATCGTGGATTCGTGAAGTTGATATTGTCATGCAAATATGAAATCGTGAATTTGTGAGGTTGAAATTGTGGATTCGTGATGTTGATATTGTCATGCAAATATGAAATCGTGAATTTGTGAGGTTGAAATCGTGGATTCGTGAAGTTGATATTGTCATGCAAATATGAAATTGTGCATTTGTGAGGTTGAAATCGTGGATTCGTGATGTTGATATTGTCATGCAAATATGAAATTGTGCATTTGTGAAGTTGAAATCGTGGATTCGTGAAGTTGATATTGTCATGCAAATATGAAATTGTGCATTTGTGAGGTTGAAATCGTGGATTTGTGATGTTGATATTGTCATGCAAATATGAAATCATGAATTTGTGAGGTTGAAATCGCGAATATTATATACCGGTAGTATAACAATAAAGGCAACTCAAGGTGTAAGCAAACAACAGGATCCTGTGTTCAAGTATTGCAATGGAAATCTGGATGTAAACAACAGGATCCTGTGTTCAAGTATTGCAATGGAAATCTGGATGTAAACAACAGGATCCTGTGTTCAAGTATTGCAATGGAAATCTGGATGTAAACAACAGGATCCTGTGTTCAAGTATTGCAATGGAAATCTGGATGTAAACAACAGGATCCTGTGTTCAAGTATTGCAATGGAAATCTGGATGTAAACAACAGGATCCTGTGTTAAAGTATTGCAATGGAAATCTGGATGTAAATAAGCTGACAGTTTTAAGACAGGATTTTACTTGAACATTTTACGAAGCTATTTTTGGCAAGCAATAAAATCTCGGTTAAAATCCATCAACTTTTTTCAGTTGTTCCACAAAAGTTCCAGAGTTCTGTCAGCAATCGCAAACTTTTCTTGTTTATCAAGGAAAGAATCCCTAACATTTTTTACTTATCTCTTCACTAATCTAAACTCTCTGGGAAATAATTGATTAAAAATCTCAGATTCTTTAGCTTGACATGCAAAGGAACCAGGTTAGAATTGTGCGAAAATATAAACATTACTGATAGAAATAGGATTTGTCTTAGAAACAAGAGGTGCAGAATGAAACATGTCCATTATTGAAGTGTTGTATTATGAATTTAGGAGTTAGGGACTATCTCACGATCTATATAATTACATTACGTTAATATCTAAACACAGAATGCTGTTTCCAATCATTTTTATATTATCCTACTAAATATAGGGCCATCCTAATGATATTCTTTGTTTGTTGTCCCGTTACCCAAATATTTCGCTTCAGGTGCAAAAGGCCCGGAGTTCACGCCCAGCTATGGCCGTTACGATTGTGCCATTAGGCAAGGCACTTTTAAATTCCACATTGACTCTTCTCTCTTCCTCATGGCGATCAGGAATGAGGTCTCGAGAGCGATTTAACTAATGTTTTTATGAACTTGTTTCGCAATCGAGCTAAACTAAATTTGTATAAACTAAACCCAAATATTTGAGATGTCCCGCCCAATTGCCATAGGTGGGACAGATATTTGTTACTGAAGAAACTAGTTAACGTAGTATTTACTAACTAATAATCTGTCCGATTAGCGCAGTGGTTAGCGCGCTCGCTCCCCACCAATGCAACCCTGGTTCGATCCTCGTTCCGGGAAGTATGTGAGATGGTACGGTGGTCGCCAGATCGGACAGGTGGGTTTTCTCCGGGTACTCCGGTTTCATCCCACACGAATGACCACATTTACGCTGTTATCCGCGCCAAAGGGAGTGATTAATATAAGTTGTTAGAACTTGCTTCGCAATCGTTGTAAAATAAATAAAAATAAAGCTAATAACTTTAATTAACACAAGCATTAGATACTCTGTTTTATTTTCTTTCATATTAAAATTCGTTAAAAAGTTTATTTTTCGACCTACCTACATGTACCCATCTCAAATATTCAGGGTCACATTATGCCAAACAAATAAATTTTAATGATGGCCCAGGAAATACTAGTGGAAAAACTATGGTTGTAAATGAAGAAACTGTTAACAAAGAACTTGTTTTGGAGTACAATGTTTCAACGCAGTACATTTACACTATGACATTCCCTGTTTACTTCAGTTAAACTACTGTGAACTGAAGCAAAACTGTGTTGCCCATCAGGCCACACATGATGATAGAGGTTTGCTCTTGCCGCACCACTGACTATGAAAATGTCAGTTATTTGATCAACCAAGTTTATTACATCTGCATCCTATAATAATGTTCTAATATTCTACATTTTTATGTACCGTATCATAAAAGCCCTACTGTTGGCTGATATGCTAGGGTTTTCACTGTTACATAGAAACATTGATTAGTTTACACATTATTTATTTCAGTATTTGTACATGTAATCAAGAAATGAACATTTTACATATAATTTAACAGCAGTAGACTGAAAGGGATTAGAACGAAAGAAAACTTATATAGTTCTTCTCCCTAAACATTGATTGTGACAACAAAAGATCTCTGTGAATAAACAGACTTTCTAAAACAACAGACCTATGCAAATATCAAAGATTTCCGAGAAAATAAGAAGCACAAATGCATGGGCTAAGAGTCCTTAGCTAGATAGCTTAGCTAGATAATTAATCAGTCCAGAATTCACTGTATTATTACTATTATAAGTTGGGGAGCATTACCATAGCTAAGCAGATATCTCAAAACTCATTTGCAAACCAGCAAAAGAAGCAGATTGGCTGAAGGCTGCATTAATTTTGTGATTAAAAGAAACTAAAATTATGTGGTCTTTTCTGTATCATTGAGATTCCATTTGATATAATATTAAAAGTGTTGTCATTGATGTTTACAGATTCTAGCTTCATTCTATTGCAGCCCAATTTCCTGGGTTCATTCTATTGCAGCCCAATTTCCTGGGTTCATTCTATTGCAGCCCAATTTCCTGGGTTCATTCTATTGCAGCCCAATTTCCTGGGTTCATTCTAGTGCAGCCCAATTTCCTGGGTTCATTCTATTGCAGCCCAATTTCCTGGGTTCATTCTATTGCAGCCCAATTTCCTGGGTTCATTCTAGTGCAGCCCAATTTCCTGGGTTCATTCTATTGCAGCCAATTTCCTGGGTTCATTCTGTTGCAGCCCAATTTCCTGGGTTCATTCTATTGCAGCCCAATTTCCTGGTTCATTCTATTGCAGCCCAATTTCCTGGGTTCATTCTATTGCAGCCCAATTTCCTGGGTTCATTCTATTGCAGCCCAATTTCCTGGGTTCATTCTATTGCAGCCCAATTTCCTGGGTTCATTCTATTGCAGCCCAATTTCCTGGGTTCATTCTATTGCAGCCCAATTTCCTGGGTTCATTCTGTTGCAGCCCAATTTCCTGGGTTCATTCTATTGCAGCCCAATTTCCTGGGTTCATTCTAGTGCAGCCCAATTTCCTGGGTTCATTCTGTTGCAACCCAATTTCCTGGGTTCATTCTGTTGCAACACAATTTCCTGGGTTCATTCTGTTTCATACTGACTCCCTGCATTCATTCTGTTTCATACTGACTCCCTGCATTCATTCTGTTTCATACTGACTCCCTGCATTCATTCTGTTTCATACTGACTCCCTGCATTCGTTCTGGTTCATACTGACTCCCTGCATTCGTTCTGTTTCATACTGACTCCCTGCATTCATTCTGTTTCATACTGACTCCCTGCATTCATTCTGTTTCATACTGACTCCCTGCATTCGTTCCGTTTCATACTGACTCCCTGCATTCATTCTGGTTCATACTGACTCCCTGCATTCGTTCTGGTTCATACTGACTCCCTGCATTCATTCTGTTTCATACTGACTCCCTGCATTCATTCCGTTTCATACCGACTCCCTGCATTCATTCTGTTTCATACTGACTCCCTGCATTCATTCTGGTTCATACTGACTCCCTGCATTCATTCTGGTTCATACTGACTCCCTGCATTCGTTCTGGTTCATACTGACTCCCTGCATTCATTCTGTTTCATACTGACTCCCTGCATTCATTCTGTTTCATACTGACTCTGCATTCATTCCGTTTCAGTGTGATTACATCTTGCTTGGAGGTTTTGGATCAAAGTTTCATAATGCAATAACGGCATAAATGCCAAATAAAGGGTTCTTATTCTGATTGCATTGACATCATACATGTCTTTGGCAAATAATGTTTAGAGATTATATTTTACTCCTGTGTCATGAACAAATAGCCTCAGAAAGGATTACATATCGTCAGGACCACTCAAAGCCCAGAGCCCACGGTACAGAAATAGATCAAATTACAGGGTATTGACATAACAAATATCTTTTAAACCTTTGACTTGGGATGGCATGTACTCAACAAATGTCTTTGTCAGATGCAAAAGGTGCTTTGAGACGTATTTTGCTGACTGAACAAAGCTGTCTATGTTAGATTCTGAAATAATTGACAGGTAGAAAGGTTGAATCAACTTTTAAATGCATTGGAAATTCATACAAAAGATTTTGTCATATTGAATTTTCAAAATTTAATTGCAAACAAAGCATTATCCACATGCATGTTTAAGTCAACATGTATTGATAATACAGCAGAACAAAATATTCGAATAAAGAAATCAGTTGTCTAAAGTTTCTAAATTTTCCAACTCTTTCCAGTTTCATCAAGAAATGTAAATCTGAAACTTATATTGTTGGTAGCTGGCATATATATATATATATATTATATATATTTATCAACGTTGAAAATATCTTTTCAAGTAATAACGATAGGGCGTGGACCACACAGATGGAGACTGTAATAGAGTAAATTGCTAGCAGGTAGATTTTCGTTCACAAAATTGGATCAATTTAGAAAATTATGTAAATTATATTTACGTGCAGGAGACCAGGTTTATTCTTGTTTCTTATCGACTGTAATGATTTAATAACTATGAATGAATGATAAAAACGGTATGCTAAAGTTTGTAAAGTGATGCTCTGTTTGTTTGTTTTGGAGTTTTAAAGTTGCACCAACAGCGTAGGTCGTAGTGACTCTCCAGCTATTATCTGTAGAGGAAGACCCCGGGTGCCCTTCCGAGCAGTGTTTCATTAGCGGACGGACACCTGGGGAGAACCACCAACCTTCTGCAAGCCAGCTGGATAGCTTCCTCACATGAAATAATTTGACAAACCCAGTGGGATCCGAACCAGCAGTGGTTACAGGCAAGTGATTTGAAGTTAATAACCGTAACCACTCAGCCACGGAGGACGCTTGAAGCAACGCATGTTCGACTTAGATCCAGACAAGCTATTGTTCAAGTGAATTGGAGTGCTTGCTGCAGAAGGTAGAGCTTGGGCATAACAATCCGGTTATTAAATGCAAGGTACTCGTGACCTTTGACTCGAAGATCATCCATTTACAATGACCTAAATTGTTCTATAAACTTTGAAGAATATAATATTATAACAAACAAATTATGTGATAATGAATTTTGACGGTCAGGCGACACGTTTCTCTAACCTTGAACTTTGATCTACTGACCCCAAAAATCAAGACAGACAGACAGCCAGCCAGCCAGCCAGACAGACAGACAGACAGACAGACAGACAGCCAGCCAGAGGTATAGAGGGCAAACTCATTATCTCCTCACCAGATGTATGCCGTATAACAATACAGGCATATATCAAATACAAATGAAACACTAATTACAAACTAAACCTAACAAAGTTGATATCAATGTTTACATTATTAAACATACTATAACAATTTATTCGCACAAATTGATCTTTTCTGCTGCTTACATTCCCTGTTAATCACCTTGTCTGAACTACTTGTTTAACACCAGACAGCCGAGACAACAGATGTAGGGAATGGAACTGCTGCACTCATATGACACAATAAACGCAAATTTAATGATAGATATTGCAAACTGAGTGTGTAGAAAGTACATATTGCAAACTGCGTGTGTAGAAAGTACATGTGTAGAACTGCCATTCACTGAAAAACTATATGCATAGTGTAGTTCCCCATACATTAACCCTTTCAACACCACAGACCTCTAAATAGGCTTACAAAAAGTGTAGATCCAGATGAGCCGGCTCATCACGAGCCGTCTCATCAGGATCTGCACTTTTTGCCAGTAATATTAATATTTTAAGACAAAATTACCCATTTTGATAAATGAACTGGTCCAAATGTAATTTTCTGATTAATTTATTGGTCTAAATATATCATGGACCAGTCCATGTGAGTTACTTGGTGTTGAATGGGTTAATATGTTGTTTGTTGATTACTTGTTTACAGTCAAAACACAACTACAGTAACGGACAATAAAGACCCCCAGGTGGTGATGTCACAGAAGATGATGATATCCTTGAATATGGTGATGTCACAGAAGGCTATGATGTCACAGAAGGCTATGATGTCACAGAAGGTGATGATGTCATGGAAAGTGATGATATCCTTGAAGATGGTGATGTCACAGAAGGCTATGATGTCACAGAAGGCTATGATGTCACAGAAGGTGATGATGTCATGGAAGGTGATGATATCCTTGAAGATGGTGATGTCACAGAAGGCTATGATGTCACAGAAGGCTATGATGTCACAGAAGGCTATGATGTCACAGAAGGTGATGATGTCACAGAAGGCTATGATGTCACAGAAGGCTATGATGTCACAGAAGGCTATGATGTCACAGAAGGTGATGATGTCATGGAAGGTGATGATATCCTTGAAGATGGTGATGTCACAGAAGGCTATGATGTCACAGAAGGCTATGATGTCACAGAAGGTGATGATGTCACAGAAGGCTATGATGTCACAGAAGGCTATGATGTCACAGAAGGTGATGATGTCATGGAAGGTGATGATATCCTTGAAGATGGTGATGTCACAGAAGGCTATGATGTCACAGAAGGCTATGATGTCACAGAAGGTGATGATGTCACAGAAGGCTATGATGTCACAGAAGGCTATGATGTCACAGAAGGCTATGATGTCACAGAAGGTGATGATGTCATGGAAGGTGATGATATCCTTGAAGATGGTGATGTCACAGAAGGCTATGATGTCACAGAAGGCTATGATGTCACAGAAGGCTATGATGTCACAGAAGGCTATGATGTCACAGAAGGTGATGATGTCACAGAAGGCTATGATGTCACAGAAGGCTATGATGTCATGGAAGGTGATGGTGTCATGGAAGGTGATGATATCCTTAAAGATGGTGATGTCACAGAAGGCTATGATGTCACAGAAGGCTATGATGTCACAGAAGGTGATGATGTCATGGAAGGTGATGGTGTCATGGAAGGTGATGGTGTCACAGAAGATGATGATATCCTTGAAGATGGTGATGTCACAGAAGGCTATGATGTCACAGAAGGCTATGATGTCACGGAAGGTGATGATGTCATGGAAGGTGATGGTGTCACGGAAGATGATGATGTCACAGAAGGTGATGACGTCATGTAAGGTTATCATATGCTAAATAAATTGCCTTACCTAAACTTGAAATTTCTGTCTGGTCCGAGGACTTGTGAACCTTCCCAGAAACAGTCCAGTGGTGTGATGACAACACATGGTAATATCTCACCCAACATCTGTAACACAATGGAACACCATATGTAACATAAGCATACATTTCATACAAAACTAGTGCTCAAACTCTTATCATAACTCTATTTAGTTGATACAAATTTGCTTAGCTCGATTGCGAAACAAGTTTAATAGCTCTCGAGACCACATTCCTATTGGAATTCATCGTATAAACATATGAGAATGACTTACACTGTCGATCAGGTCATCTTCAAACATAGGGAACTGAGCCAGGTAACAAATGTCTCGGAACCGCCATACACTGTAATATACAACATTTACACATGTTACTGTATAATGTGTACATATGATAGGAATTGAAGACAAAACAATTAGTTGCTTTTTAAAGTTTTGTTGAATACAATGTTAAAATGAAATCAATTAAACTTTATTTATTTTACAAGATTGCGAAGCAAGTTCTAACAAATTATATTAATCACTCTCGTTGGTGCGGATGAAAGCGTATATGTGGTCATTAATATGGGAGGAAACCGGAGTACCAGGAGAAAACCCACCTGTCCGATCGTACCATCTCACATACTTCCCAGTCCGAGGATCGAACCCGTCTCAAATGAAATCAATTGGTGGATGTACCCTTACTTGGGAACTAGGGGCTCATTCTAGGTCAGAATGTTTGGGAGAAGTGAGAAGAAAACGCATTATTTAATATTAACCCATTTGATTCTGGATACCGTTCAATAGTATTTACAAAGAACATAGAGCCAGATCAGCTGCCACGGAATGTGCCGTCTGATCAGGCTCTATGCTGTTTGCTATTCAGATGATCTTGCTAAGACACTTGGCTACGTAGCAAACAACATAGATCCTGATCAGCATGCAGTGTCATGCTGCGGCTGAATTGGATCTATGTTGTTTGCAAAAGCCTTTAAATGTATCCAGAATGAAATGGGTTAATAAATATCAACACAATAGGGTTAATATGCACAGTATGACCATTAAATACAACATTTGAATAGATGGAGTGTTTCTAATGAGCCAGTGTATCGTACTGGACAAAATTTTGAATGAAAATGAAAAATAATTTTTTTACATTTTTGTTTTTTTAGGGAGAAGTGGGACACAGGGGGTGAAGTTAGGGGCCCTAAGACGACTATTTCGCCCAAGTTGCCCTCTAGAATGAGCCCTGCTACTTTACTCCCTACATGATGGGTAAATGTATGATAATACACTAGCAGAATAGCAACAAGCCAAGATCTCGCTGTGGAAATGATTTAAAGTGGCTGAACAGAAATTGTTATTGAGAGGGTGTGCTCGGCTATACTGTGCTCGGTTATACGTACAGATCAAACATGTTAACGGTGATTTCCGATGCTTTAACGAGGGCATCTCGATGTTGTTTGAAGGATTCTTGCGTGAGTATATTGTTTCCGGTCTTTGGTGTCTGTATCACAATCTGGTTGGTTATATCACTGCCAGCGCCAATTGCATCTTTGGTATATGTTAGTTCTTTCTCCAAGCGTCCGCCCTCTACAATAGAAGATCATTGATATTAACCCTTTCAACCCCACAGGCCTCTAAATAGGCTTATGAAAAGTGTAGATCCAGATGAGCCGGCTCGTGACGAGCCGTCTCATCTGGATCTGCACTTTTTTGCCAGTAATAATTATTACTATTTTTAGATAAAATTATCCATTTTGATAAATGAACTGGTCCAAAGGTAATTTTCTTATTAATTTATTGGTCTGAAAATATCACGCACCAGTCCATGTCAGTTACTTGGTGTTGAATGGGTTAACCATGTTTATCATGTTCTGCTAGTCTATCATATATGCTAGTATTTCCTTTCGTCTACTCATTTCTTTGCACAAAGACCTCGTGTCGGAGGTTATAAACCTCTTCTGATTGGCTGAGCCAAGAGCAAATCTCAAACATGCCCAATCATATCACTTGAGCTTTGACAAGGGTCAGAGGTTATTAAATGTTTTTCAAATTTCAAGCTACCGCGATATGATTGGTTGAATTTGAGCTTTGCAGTTTCCTCAGCCAATCAATATCGCTGGAGATTGAGATAAGTTTTATAACCTCCAGGCCTGGGTTCAAGTTAACATTTGGGAAAAGGAGTCTCCTTGAGCTGTCTTGTTTATCCCTAGTTTGAGATTAAGGGAGGAGTTTTTCAATATAGGATATAAAATGTATGGAGGATATAAATGTCTCCCTATTTTGAAGTTGAAGCAAGCCCTGAAGACATGCATAACATTCTTTCCATATGCAAGTATATATAAAACCAATATCTGAACAATTGTTTCTCACAGCAGAACATATTGCATAGTTGGAACCTGATTTTGTTTACTGGGTAACTTGAGTTATGTTATATTTCGGGGTTTACGCCTGCATTAGCACCATTTTGGGCTATATCGCCGGCGGGCAGTTTACCTAACAACACCTTTCCTGGGCAGGCTCCAGCGGTTAACCAGTACTTGGGTGCACCAACCTCCGTAAGAAACTGCCAACTTTTTCATATAAATGAGACACGGCCTGAGCGGGGCTCGAACCCGTGACCATCAGTGATGATAGGTAACTTGAATATAATATATATATATATATACAAGATCAGTGCAACAGATATCAGTCTGCCTCCGTGGTCGAGTGGTTACGGTCGCTGACTTGGTTACCACTGTAACCTATCAGCACTGATGGTCATGGGTTTGAGCCCCGCTCAGACCGTGTCTCTTTATATGAAAAAGTTGGCAGCTTCTTATAGAGGTTGATGCACCAAGTACCGGTTAACCGCTAGAGCCTGCCCAGAAAAGGTGTTGTTAGGTAAAATGCCTGTCACTCAAATGGGCAACCATTAGCGATGTTAAATACCCCCCCCCCCCGATTTCGCAGCAGAATACTATTGTTTAATTGATTGAAGTTCAGTACAATTACACCAACCATAGCCCTAAATACCACCGAGAGTGTTACATGGTTGTTGTCAGCTTATTGGTCCTAGCCCTAAATACCACCGAGAGTGTTACATGGTTGTTGTCAGCTTATTGGTCCTAGCCCTAAATACCACCGAGAGTGTTACATGGTTGTTGTCAGCTTATTGGTCCTAGCCCTAAATACCACCGAGAGTGTTACATGGTTGTTGTCAGCTTATTGGTCCTAGCCCTAAATACCACCGAGAGTGTTACATGGTTGTTGTCAGCTTATTGGTCCTAGCCCTAAATACCACCGAGAGTGTTACATGGTTGTTGTCAGCTTATTGGTCCTAGCCCTAAATACCACCGAGAGTGTTACATGGTTGTTGTCAGCTTATTGGTCCTAGCCCTAAATACCACCGAGAGTGTTACATGGTTGTTGTCAGCTTATTGGTCCTAGCCCTAAATACCACCGAGAGTGTTACATGGTTGTTGTCAGCTTATTGGTCCTAGCCCTAAATACCACCGAGAGTGTTACATGGTTGTTGTCAGCTTATTGGTCCTAGCCCTAAATACCACCGAGAGTGTTACATGGTTGTCAGCTTATTGGTCGTAGCCCTAAATACCACCGAGAGTGTTACATGGTTGTTGTCAGCTTATTGGTCCGACTGTTTAATGTTTGCTTCTGCATGATCAAGTGGCATTACGACTGTTCATAAACGTTTGAAATGCTATAATCCAGTAAGCTGATATTTCATCATAAATATCCTCTAACTGCAGGCTTTATTGCATACAAAACCACAGACACTTGGAGTCTGCGGGTTCAAAATAAAAAATTTAAAAAAATTAAGAATATTTTGATATACATAAAATATTAAGGCCATATCCAAGCATATTTAAAAATTCCTCCAATCATCTACATACATGTCCTCCAATCATCTACATACATGTCCTCCAATCATATACATACATGTCCTCCAATCATCTACATACATGTCCTCCAATCATATACATACATGTCCTCCAATCATCTACATACATGTCCTCCAATCATCTACATGCACTGCCTCCAATAATATACATACATGTCTTCCAATAATATACATACATGTCCTCCAATCATCTACATACATGTCCTCCAATCATCTACATACATGTCCTCCAATCATATACATGCACTGCCTCCAATAATATACATACATGTCTTCCAATAATATACATACATGTTCTCCAATAATATACATACATGTTCTCCAATCATCTACATACATGTCCTCCAACCATATACATACATGTCCTCCAATCATATACATGCACTGCCTCCAATCATATACATACATGTCCTCCAATCATCTACATACATGTCCTCCAATCATATACATACATGTCCTCCAATCATCTACATACATGTCCTCCAATCATCCACACACACACCACACACACTTCCTCCAATCATACACACACATGTCCTTCAATAATCAACATACAATGTCCTCCAATAATATACACTGCCTCCAATAATCTACATACATACCCTCCAATAATCTACATACATGTCCTCCAATAATCTACATACACTGCCTCCAATAATCTACATACACACCCTCCAATAATCTACATACATGTCCTCCAATACTCTACATACACTGCCTCCAATAATCTACATACACACCCTCCAATAATCTACATACACATCCTCCAATCATCTACATACACGCCCTCCAATAATCTACATACACGCCCTCCAATAATCTACATACACGCCCTCCAATAATCTACATACACGCCCTCCAATAATCTACATACACGCCCTCCAATAATCTACATACACATCCTCCAATCATCTACATACACGCCCTCCAATAATCTACATACACATCCTCCAATCATCTACATACACACCCTCCAAGAATACAATTCCTCCATGGAAACTGTTGATCTATTATAATAGATACAAATCCTAAGTTACCCTAGAAAATGTGACCCAGGGTTCTGTGAACCTATTTACCTACCTAATACAAACCAGATATAAATACTGCTTAAGACTTTGAGTACATAGACACACACACATTATTTTTTCCTATTAGTGAGTTTACATCAGTACAGAGTACACACAGAACACATAAAATATTCACATTCATATAAAGTAACCCATTCTAAAAACAAGTTAAATATTGCATTTTCTGTACAAGTCATGAATTTCTATGTTCAGTGATTGTGTATAAATACAAGAAGTGCACCATTCAGCATCTCAGGTGTGCAAACTCAACATAACTTTGCTATATTTATGTACCAGTACTGACCTATAAATACACAGCATTGCAGTAGGTGACATATACAGCCTTGGGGCAAAAACATCTCATGACAAATCTGGTTTTGAATTTACTTCATTGTTACAACACATAGCATTAGCCAGTCCTGACCTAGGTCACGATCATTAATCTACAAAACTTAGGTGGAAAATAGTAAAAGGATGTAAAACTTTACTTTATATATTTTCTACTTATATCTAACCCCAGTGAATGTTCATATGTTTAACTTTTATCAGAATTTTGAATGAATATTTGACAGGCTGAGCTATATGATGATTAATGGGTATTTTTTATAAACCTGTTCAATCCTCAGCTAACCAGACGCAAGCATAGATGATTCCAAAAAACGAACAAAACTGATTGCAGCAAATAATATGGAATTTTTGAAGTTTGAATACCTCAGCGACAGGTGATAAATCAACTAAATTTAAGAACACAAACAATAAAATCTGACAAGGTGGTTATAATGTGATAATTAACATCTTGCTGTTTTCAATATGGGGGTGTGTGCATGTGTGTTTGTGTGTGGGGAAGGATGGGGGGTTGGGTGCACACAAATCTGGGCAGCTCAGTCTTCACCATTGTAAAATAAATCAAACTTTAATTAGAAGACTGCCAACATATAATTACTAGTCATGTCAATACAGTAACACCTGTCATAAGCAGCCAGTAAAATAAATCAAACCTTTAATTAGAAGACTGCCAACATATAATTACTAGTCATGTCAATACAGTAACACCTGTCATAAGCAGCCAGTCAAGGGAATATCAGGAAGTGGCTGCTTAGCACAGGTAGCTGCTTAATACACGTCAAATGTTTAATAAATCAAGCAGTCAGTCAAGGAAATATCAGGAAGTGGCTGCTTAGCACAGGTGGCTGCTTAATAGAGGTAAACTGTATAATAAATCAACATATTAGGAATCTGGAAACTGGCTGCATAATACAGGTTGGCTGCTTAATGGAGGTGGCCACTAACACAGGTTTAACTGTAATTGTAATATGTGAGGAATTAGCAAATATGTAATTATGCATACACTGCACGACAAGCAGCCTTTGATGCCCCAGAAATCTAATGACAGTATGCAATGTCACACAACTGACATGCTAGATTGATAACAATGACCTGGTCTGTGCACAGTTTGGAAAAGATTTGTGGTAAGTGAAGGAGATGAAAGGATATTAACAGAGGGAACACAGCATGGAAATATCTACAGGAAGTCATCAAACACAAGCATCTGCACTGAACCCAACTCCAACATAACCTTTTCATTTCCTAACAACCACATCTGACATGAACATTGTGGGTGGTAATTCTGCTCTTAGATTCATATATAAATGTAGTCTTTTTATACTAAATTTTCTCTTTTAACCCATTTCATTCTGGATACATTTAAAGCAGCATTACATCGTAATAAAGGATGTTTTGGGTAAAATATAAATACTAACGTGTGTGTGTTTACAAAAATCGAAATAGTCGCTCAGAAACGATAAAATGCCAATAAATTTAAACCGTCGTATACGCGAATTTGTTTATCAACACGAAATGTCAACACGCACAGCGCGCATGCGTGAAACAACAGAGGATGTAGAAATTAACGTATATATTTTGAACATGAAAGACTATCTATCTATCTTCCTCTAATGTCGAACCCCTCGCGGGGATGTAGAAATGTCCCTAAAAGACTTAGCTAACAGAGGTATGAATCAACATATCAAGTAATTTAATTAAAAAAGACGTGGGAAAAATGGGAACGATGCATTCCGAATGTAAACAAGTGCGGACAATGCATTCCCGTTGTAAACAAGTGCGTTACCGATCGACTCGGAAAGTCCTACTTTCGGTTTCGAGTTTGTTTTATTGCAAAAAAACACTGTTTACCAAATGAACATAAGCATACAAAGTATAATGTTAGAATGTGTAGCAGCATTGCTACCCATACGTAAACATTGAATTTTTCAAATATCTTTTATTTCATAAGATGTAATGCTGCTTTAAAGGCTTTTGCAAACAACATAGATCCTGATCAGCCGCAGCGTGACGCTGCGTGCTGATCAGGATCTATGTTGTTTGCTACATAGCCAAGTGTCTTAGCAAGATCATCTGAATAGCAAACAGCTTATAGCCTGATCAGACGGCACGTTCCGTGGCAGCTGATCTAGCTCTATGTTCTTTGCAAATACTGTTAGAACGGTATCCAGAATCAAATGGGTTAATTAAGAAGGTTGAAATGCTCAAATTTACATGTGTTTATTTGTATAAGCAAACAATTTCTTCAGACATTGTTTTTTGAATGAGGTAAATTTGCACTTGGTGTTCCTTACTAATGCTACAGTTCACAAGCTTGTACAGGGCTCGACAAATCCACTCATCCGCTCGTATTTATGAGTGACCTTTCGATCTGGGCGAGTAGAAATTCCAAGTCGCTTGCCCAGTCGGACGAGTGAAAATTTCAGCTAAATATCCAATATAAATCGAAGGAACAAAATAAAATAATATATATTTTACTTTCTTCATAATGATTACCAGGCGTGATAATGGGAAATCACCGAGGATATTTTAATGTGTTTATGCTGCCACATAATTGATTTTTAATTTTCCTAAAATACATGGGATGAGTGATAGTCCAATCTGGACGAGTGAAACAGTGGCATCACTCGCCCAGTAGGATGAGTAAGAAATTAAAAATTTGTCGAGGCCTGTTGTATAGTGTTTCTGAATTGGGAATGCATTGTTCCAAATTGTACATCTTGCCTAGTTCTTTGTATAGTGGATGCATACTTGTTCCAAATTGTACATTTTGCCTAATGCTTTGTATCGAGGATGCATACTTGTTCCAAATTGTACATATTGCCTAGTGCTTTGTATAGCGGATGTACGATACTTGTTACAAATTGTACATTTTGCCTAGTGCTTTGTATAGCGGATGTACGATACTTGTTACAAATTATACATATTGCCTAGTGCTTTGTATAGTGGATGTACAATACTTGTTACAAATTGTACATATTGCCTAGTGCTTTGTATAGTGGATGTACAATACTTGTTCCAAATTGTACATATTGCCTAGTGCTTTGTATAGTGGATGTACAATACTTGTTCCAAATTATACATATTGCCTAGTGCTTTGTATAGTGGATGTACAATACTTGTTCCAAATTATACATTTTGCCTAGTGCTTTGTATAGTGGATGTACAAATACTTGTTCCAAATTATACATTTTGCCTAGTGCTTTGTATAGTGGATGTACAATACTTGTTCCAAATTATACATTTTGCCTAGTGCTTTGTATAGTGAATGTACAATACTTGTTCCAAATTATACATTTTGCCTAGTGCTTTGTATAGTGGATGTACAATACTTGTTCCAAATTATACATTTTGCCTAGTGCATTTTGTTTAGCGGATGCACGATACTTGTTTTCCAATTCCAAACTAAATTCAGGATCACTGTTTGAGATTAACTGTTCTTCAACTTTGGACTAATAACTCACCGGGCCTCGTTCTTGATGGAGCCCATCCTCACAGAAAGAGAAGAAGCAATGTAGATGTCAGTGCCGTGGCTAGGAATACCACCACCACCACCGTTCTACCTGGCCTCATCCTCATTTTTACCCCTCAGATACTAGGCAGACAGCAACACACCAGATTCATTACCCCATAGTGACTTATATGTTAACCCTTTCAACATTACAGCCTTCTAAATAGGCTTACAAAAAGTGTAGATCCAGATGAGCCGGCTCATGACTAGCCGTCTCATCAGGATCTGTAGTTTTGGCCAGTAATATTACTATTTTTAGACAAAATTACCCATTTTGATAAATGAACAGTTCCAAATGTAATTTTCTTATTAATTTATTGGTCAAAAAGATATCATGGAAAAATTCATGTCAGTTACTTGGGGTTTTCCACAAAGCAATGAGCACCAACATGAATATTCAGATAGGTCAACTGACATTAAAGAGCAACACGATTTTTAATTGTTGCACATACAAATTAGCTTCCCAAATAAAAATGACACTGCTGAACCAGCTGAAAGTTTTCATTAATCTAAGCATACACATGATGTGGCAACAGAATGTCAATTTAATAACAAATAGAGTATGCAGAATGATATATGACCTTTTGTGAATACCACAGCAGCTCTTTGGCAACTAAACATTTGTATAATTGGACAGATATTAGTAGGTTTAGCAAAAAAAACAAAGGGTTTTTATTCAGAATTAGTGGTGTAGCATATGGTAGTGCAAAAAAACCGATCTCAAAATTGATATACAGATTTTGACAGTTTATTTAGTAATAGCATGAATTATGTTATCAATGCTCTGACCCACTCTCAATGTGCACCATGGAAATGTCAAAATAGTAAAATACATCAATCTTTACAGAAATCTGCATAAAAACATCAATTGTAACTGAAGAAACTAGATTGTAATTTTATATGTCCAACTTTGTAATATTGCACTGCACAACAAAGAAACTTCAATTCAAGACCAGATTGAGGGGGAAATAAAATGTGTGCAATTGTAGATTCACCCTTAATTTACATATCTACCACTGACCCTCTGCACAGTTATACGGGTAATATGGTTTTAGTTATACAGGTAGTATGGTTTTAGTTATATAGTATGGTTTTAGTTATATAGTATGGTGGTTTTAGTTATACAGGTAGTATGGTTTTAGTTATACAGGTAGTATGGTTTTAGCTATACAGGTAATATGGTTTTAGTTATATAGTATGGTTTAGTTATACAGGTAGTATGGTTTTAGCTATACAGGTAGTATGGTTTTAGCTATACAGGTAATATGGTTTTAGTTATATAGTATGGTTTAGTTATACAGGTAGTATGGTTTTAGTAATATAGTATGGTGGTTTTAGTTATACAGGTAGTATGGTTTTAGCTATACAGGTAATATGGTTTTAGTTATACAGGTAGTATGGTTTTAGTTATACAGGTAGTATGGTTTTAGTTATATAGTATGGTTTAATTATACAGATAGTATGGTTTTAGTTATATAGTATGGTTTTAGTTATATAGTATGGTGGTTTTAGTTATACAGGTAGTATGGTTTTAGCTATACAGGTAATATGGTTTTAGTTATACAGGTAGTATGGTTTTAGTTATATAGTATGGTTTAGTTATACAGGTAGTATGGTTTAGTTATACAGGTAATATGGTTTTAGTTATACAGGTAGTATGGTTTTAGTTATACAGGTAGTATGGTTTTAGTTATATAGTATGGTTTAGTTATACAGGTAGTATGGTTTTAGTTATACAGGTAGTATGGTTTTAGTTATATAGTATGGTTTTAGTTATACAGGTAGTATGGTTTTAGTTATATAGTATGGTTTAGTTATACAGATAGTATGGTTTTAGTTATACAGGTAGTATGGTTTTAGTTATATAGTATGTTTTAGTTATACAGGTAGTATGGTTTTAGTTATATAGTATGGTTTAGTTATACAGGTAGTATGGGTTTAGTTATACAGGTAGTATGGTTTTAGTTATACAGGTAGTATGGTTTTAGTTATATAGTATGGTTTAGTTATACAGGTAGTATGGTTTTTGTTATACAGGTAGTATGGTTTTAGTTATACAGGTAGTATGGTTTTAGTTATACAGGTAGTATGGTTTTAGTTATACAGGTAGTATGGTTTTAGTTATACAGGTAGTATGGTTTTAGTTATACAGGTAGTATGGTTTTAGTTATACAGGTAGTATGGTTTTAGTTATATAGTATGGTTTTAGTTATACAGGTAGTATGGTTTTAGTTATACAGGTAGTATGGTTTTAGTTATATAGTATGGTTTAGTTATACAGGTAGTATGGGTTTAGTTATACAGGTAGTATGGTTTTAGTTATACAGGTAGTATGGTTTAGTTATACAGGTAGTATGGTTTTAGTTATATAGTATGGTTTAGTTATACAGGTAGTATGGTTTTAGTTATACAGGTAGTATGGTTTTAGTTATACAGGTAGTATGGTTTTAGTTATACAGGTAGTATGGTTTTAGTTATATAGTATGGTTTAGTTATACAGGTAGTATGGTTTTAGTTATACAGGTAGTATGGTTTTAGTTATATAGTATGGTTTAGTTATACAGGTAGTATGGGTTTAGTTATACAGGTAGTATGGTTTTAGTTATACAGGTAGTATGGTTTTAGTTATACAGGTAGTATGGTTTTAGTTATACAGGTAGTATGGTTTTAGTTATACAGGTAGTATGGTTTTAGTTATACAGGTAGTATGTTTTAGTTATACAGGTAGTATGGTTTTAGTTATACAGGTAGTATGGTTTAGTTATACAGGTAGTATGGTATATATAGTATGGTTTAGTTATACAGGTAGTATGGTTTTAGTTATACAGGTAGTATGGTTTTAGTTATACAGGTAGTATGGTTTTAGTTATACAGGTAGTATGGTTTTAGTTATATAGTATGGTTTAGTTATACAGGTAGTATGGTTTTAGTTATACAGGTAGTATGGTTTTAGTTATACAGGTAGTATGGTTTTAGTTATACAGGTAGTATGGTTTAGTTATACAGGTAGTATGGTTTTAGTTATATAGTATGGTTTAGTTATACAGGTAGTATGGTTTTAGTTATACAGGTAGTATGGTTTTAGTTATACAGGTAGTATGGTTTTAGTTATACAGGTAGTATGGTTTTAGTTATACAGGTAGTATGGTTTTAGTTATACAGGTAGTATGGTTTTAGTTATACAGGTAGTATGGTTTTAGTTATACAGGTAGTATGGTTTTAGTTATACAGGTAGTATGGTTTTAGTTATATAGTATGGTTTTAGTTATACAGGTAGTATGGTTTTAGTTATATAGTATGGTTTAGTTATACAGGTAGTATGGTTTTAGTTATACAGGTAGTATGGTTTTAGTTATATAGTATGGTTTAGTTATACAGGTAGTATGGGTTTAGTTATACAGGTAGTATGGTTTTAGTTATACAGGTAGTATGGTTTAGTTATACAGGTAGTATGGTTTTAGTTATATAGTATGGTTTAGTTATACAGGTAGTATGGTTTTAGTTATACAGGTAGTATGGTTTTAGTTATACAGGTAGTATGGTTTT
>CM026397.1:19210378-19288210 GCA_014843695.1 Archivesica marissinica | reverse complement strand
TATACAGGTAGTATGGTTTTAGTTATACAGGTAGTATGGTTTTAGTTATATAGTATGGTTTAGTTATACAGGTAGTATGGTTTTAGTTATACAGGTAGTATGGTTTTAGTTATATAGTATGGTTTAGTTATACAGGTAGTATGGTTTTAGTTATACAGGTAGTATGGTTTTAGTTATACAGGTAGTATGGTTTTAGTTATACAGGTAGTATGGTTTTAGTTATACAGGTAGTATGGTTTTAGTTATACAGGTAGTATGGTTTTAGTTATACAGGTAGTATGGTTTTAGTTATACAGGTAGTATGGTTTTAGTTATACAGGTAGTATGGTTTTAGTTATATAGTATGGTTTTAGTTATACAGGTAGTATGGTTTTAGTTATATAGTATGGTTTAGTTATACAGGTAGTATGGTTTAGTTATACAGGTAGTATGGTTTAGTTATATAGTATGGTTTAGTTATACAGGTAGTATGGGTTTAGTTATACAGGTAGTATGGTTTTAGTTATACAGGTAGTATGGTTTAGTTATACAGGTAGTATGGTTTTAGTTATATAGTATGGTTGTAGTTATACAGGTAGTATGGTTTTAGTTATACAGGTAGTATGGTTTTAGTTATACAGGTAGTATGGTTTTAGTTATACAGGTAGTATGGTTTTAGTTATACAGGTAGTATGGTTTTAGTTATACAGGTAGTATGGTTTTAGTTATACAGGTAGTATGGTTTTAGTTATACAGGTAGTATGGTTTTAGTTATACAGGTAGTATGGTTTTAGTTATACAGGTAGTATGGTTTTAGTTATATAGTATGGCTTAGTTATACAGGTAGTATGGTTTTAGTTATACAGGTAGTATGGTTTTAGTTATATAGTATGGTTTAGTTATACAGGTAGTATGGGTTTAGTTATACAGGTAGTATGGTTTTAGTTATACAGGTAGTATGGTTTAGTTATACAGGTAGTATGGTTTTAGTTATATAGTATGGTTTAGTTATACAGGTAGTATGGTTTTAGTTATACAGGTAGTATGGTTTTAGTTATACAGGTAGTATGGTTTTAGTTATACAGGTAGTATGGTTTTAGTTATATAGTATGGTTTAGTTATACAGGTAGTATGGTTTTAGTTATACAGGTAGTATGGTTTTAGTTATACAGGTAGTATGGTTTTAGTTATACAGGTAGTATGGTTTTAGTTATACAGGTAGTATGGTTTTAGTTATATAGTATGGTTTAGTTATACAGGTAGTATGGTTTTAGTTATACAGGTAGTATGGTTTTAGTTATACAGGTAGTATGGTTTTAGTTATACAGGTAGTATGGTTTTAGTTATACAGGTAGTATGGTTTTAGTTATACAGGTAGTATAGTTGTTATACAGGTAGTATGGTTTTAGTTATACAGGTAGTATGGTTTTAGTTATATAGTATGGTTTAGTTATACAGGTAGTATGGTTTTAGTTATATAGTATGGTTTAGTTATACAGGTAGTATGGTTTTAGTTATACAGGTAGTATGGTTTTAGTTATATAGTATGGTTTAGTTATACAGGTAGTATGGTTTAGTTATACAGGTAGTATGGTTTTAGTTATACAGGTAGTATGGTTTAGTTATACAGGTAGTATGGTTTTAGTTATATAGTATGGTTTAGTTATACAGGTAGTATGGTTTTAGTTATACAGGTAGTATGGTTTTAGTTATACAGGTAGTATGGTTTTAATTATACAGGTAGTATGGTTTTAGTTATATAGTATGGTTTAGTTATACAGGTAGTATGGTTTTAGTTATACAGGTAGTATGGTTTTAGTTATACAGGTAGTATGGTTTTAGTTATACAGGTAGTATGGTTTTAGTTATACAGGTAGTATGGTTTTAGTTATACAGGTAGTATGGTTTTAGTTATACAGGTAGTATAGTTTTAGTTATACAGGTAGTATGGTTTTAGTTATACAGGTAGTATGGTTTTAGTTATATAGTATGGTTTTAGTTATACAGGTAGTATGGTTTTAGTTATATAGTATGGTTTAGTTATACAGGTAGTATGGTTTTAGTTATACAGGTAGTATGGTTTTAGTTATATAGTATGGTTTAGTTATACAGGTAGTATGGGTTTAGTTATACAGGTAGTATGGTTTTAGTTATACAGGTAGTATGGTTTAGTTATACAGGTAGTATGGTTTTAGTTATATAGTATGGTTTAGTTATACAGGTAGTATGGTTTTAGTTATACAGGTAGTATGGTTTTAGTTATACAGGTAGTATGGTTTTAATTATACAGGTAGTATGGTTTTAGTTATATAGTATGGTTTAGTTATACAGGTAGTATGGTTTTAGTTATACAGGTAGTATGGTTTTAGTTATACAGGTAGTATGGTTTTAGTTATACAGGTAGTATGGTTTTAGTTATACAGGTAGTATGGTTTTAGTTATATAGTATGGTTTAGTTATACAGGTAGTATGGTTTTAGTTATACAGGTAGTATGGTTTTAGTCATACAGGTAGTATGGTTTTAGTTATACAGGTAGTATGGTTTTAGTTATACAGGTAGTATGGTTTTAGTTATACAGGTAGTATGGTTTTAGTTATATAGTATGGTTTAGTTATACAGGTAGTATGGTTTTACCCACTGTTTGATACCAGGTATGCAAATAGATATGCGCCACACACACGTTAATAATATAAGTGACTACGGCAGGATTTTGTATTATTGTGCTTTTTCATCATAAGCATTGAGAATACTACAGGGGTGTTTTAGCTGTGTTTGGGATTCACAGGTACACAAACATTAAGAATGTTTTTTCTTCAACACGGTCTGATACAAATCGTGTTACACCGTGGCTGATCAGTGCCCAAGGTAATAACACTTTTCTCAGATCTCAAACTCAAGCTCAAATGATTTGATTTGTTGATTCTGAGTTTTACTGCCAGCTGAACCAATCAGAAGCTTGAGACTGAGTTTGAGATAGGAGAAAAGTTTTATAACCTCGTGGCCAGGATCTGTGTTGTTTGCACATTCCGTCTAATTTATTCGGCAGGTTAACCCATTATAGAGATCACCATATATAACCCGTTACAATGAGGCATCAATGCAATCAATATTTCATACTACTGTTACAACCCACATGTAGCCAGTCTAGGCCCCAAGGTTATAAAATATTATTAATCTCCGCTCAAAGACTCAACTCAAATCTCAAACTCACTGGAGATTTCAAATCTCAAATTCACTGCAGTTTTCAAATCTCAAATGTCCCGAGGTTATAAAACTGTTCTCGTATCTCAAACTCGAGCTAAAGGAATTTGATTGGTTGAGTCTGAGTTTTACACCCAGCAGAACCAATCAGAAGCTTGAGTCGGAGTTTGAGAGTGGAGAACAGTTTTATAACCTCGAGGCCACCGGCATGTTAGTGCAATTTTCTTTTTTCATTTTACTACAATTATGAATTTAAATTAATATTCATTTCTTTTGAAATGGAACTGCAGGATGCCACTGTGGTAACAAAGCATCTCTGCATTCATTCTGCATTCAATTCATCATGCTTTTATGATGCTACGATATTTTATGAACAGTTTTAAATCGGCCACCAACTTTGACAACTTGACTCCATTTTCCAAGTGCAAAATCATGGAGCGGATCTTCTTACACTTGCCTGTTAAACACATCAAAAAGATACGAAACACATTTCAATGGAATATGTTTTTGTTATACGTGACACAAAGTCTTATAACTGGGTGGTGAAAAATGTTAAATACAGGATACTTCAAAACTTTGCTGAGCTTGAAAAATTTCTTAAATAGACACCATGAATCAGAGAAAGGGTGTTCTTGTTGGGTATTAAACTCTCCTTAAAAGAATATTAACTGGGTGAAATAGCCGGGCAAGATAATGAATGTCTGTCTATTATGAGCCAGGCAAGATAATGAATATCTGTCCATAGCAGGCAAGAATATTAATATATGTCCATAGCCAGGTAAGATAATGAATAGTTGTCCATAGCCAGGTAAGATAATGAATATTTGTCCATAGCCAGGTAAGATAATGAATATTTGTCCATAGCCAGGTAAGATAATGAATATCTGTCCATAGCCAGGTAAGATAATGAATAGTTGTCCATAGCCAGGTAAGATAATGAATATCTGTCCATAGCCAGGTAAGATAATTAATATCTGTCCATGGCAGGCAAGAACATTAATCTGTCCATAGCCAGGTAAGATAATGAATATTTGTCCATAGCCAGGTAAGATAATGAATATCTGTCCTTAGCCAGGTAAGATAATTAATATCTGTCCATAGCCAGGTAAGATAATGAATATTTGTCCATAGCCAGGTAAGATAATGAATATCTGTCCATAGCCAGGTAAGATAATTAATATCTGTCCATGGCAGGCAAGAATATTAATATGTCCATAGCCAGGTAAGATAATGAATATTTGTCCATAGCCAGGTAAGATAATGAATATCTGTCCTTAGCCAGGTAAGATAATTAATATCTGTCCATAGCCAGGTAAGATAATGAATATTTGTCTATAGCCAGGCCAAGTTCTGTGTGTTTTACGTTTATTTATCATCGCTACCAGATGCCCATATGAGCGACGCCTCCTGAAGATAATTAGTCATTTTAGATTTTTGGAGGATAGTGCAATGATACAGACAGAGACCCATTCCAGAGTCTCCTCTGGTTCTTTTACGTGCACGGCGTACAGCACCGTAAACAAGACCTTGGTTTAACGTTCCATCTGAAAGACTGTTCATTTTATTAGTGTCAGATGGGGGCAAGATCATTCAGCATCCTTCCTGACCTATATACATGTATATGAAGATTTGTTCGCTCATGAACTGTTTTGTGTGAATCTTCATTTGTGAATTACTTCCTTTTATGGCTATTTATTTACAAATTCAAATAACAACATTGTAAATGCTGGGTTTACAAAAGGTAAAAAAGTTGGATAAATATATTTTCATAATATTATGAATTATAGTTTTTATTTTTTTCATTCGAGGACAAAAATTGTGTAAAGACATTTTAACAACATCAGGATCTTCATAATCTCAGCCAGATAATAAAAACACAAACCCCCATACAGTCATTAAAATACCATCCAGAAATGGTCTCCCTGAAGCACATAAAACAGCAATAACACCACCAGCTGATGGTGGAAAGCTCTACAAAACACTAAACATTCAAAACTGGTTTATTCAACCTTCTAAATATTGTGGAGTAATTTATAACATTTTAAAAGTAGCCCCATGTAGCTATATGGTTGGTCTCAACCTTTCTGGGCTTTGAAACTGATTCTCATTAATAACCGTTCATTGCCATAAAGACTATAATTTTAGGTTTTGGGATAAAGAAAATTGAGGAATTTGATGTTTGCTTAAAATACCTCCAAAGGTAGATGATAGACATTGTGGGGTTTAAGGTCTAGTGTGGTCTGGTCACTTGAATCAACTACACAATTGTACGCCCGAGCTACACGATTGTAAGCCAGAGATACACGATTGTAAGCCAAAGATACACGATTGTAAGCCAGAGCTACACGATTGTAAGCCAGTACTGCATGATTGTAAGCCAGTACTACATGATTGTAAGCCAGTACTACATGATTGTAAGCCAGAACTACATGATTGTAAGCCAGTACTACATAATTGTAAGCCAGAACTACATGATTGTAAGCCAGTGCTACATGATTGTAAGCCAGAACTACACGATTGTAAGCCAGTACTACATGATTGTAAGCCAGACCTATACGATTGTAAGCCAGAACTACATGATTGTAAGCCAGAACTACACGATTGTAAGCCAGAGCTATACGATTTTAAGCCAGAGTTACACGGATGGATGGTGTACAGGTCAGTGGGTGGATGGTGTACAGGACAGTGGATGGATGGTGTACAGTACAGTGGATGGATGGTGTACAGGACAGTGGGTGGATGGTGTACAGGTCAGTGGATGGATGGTATACAGGACAGTGGATGGATGGGATGGTGTACAGGACAGTGGATGGATGGGATGGTGTACAGGACAGTGGATGGATGGTGTACAGGTCAGTGGGTGGATGGTGTACAGGACAGTGGATGGATGGTGTACAGGACAGTGGATGGATGGTGTACAGGACAGTGGATGGATGGTATACAGGACAGTGGATGGATGGTATACAGGACAGTGGGTGGATGGTGTACAGGTCAGTGGGTGGATGGTGTACAGGACAGTGGATGGATGGTGTACAGGACAGTGGGTGGATGGTGTACAGGACAGTGGGTGGATGGTGTACATGACAGTGGGTGGATGGTGTACAGGACAGTGGATGGATGGTGTACAGGACAGTGGGTGGATGGTGTACAGGACAGTGGATGGATGGTATACAGGACAGTGGATGGATGTGTACAGGACAGTGGGTGGATGGTGTACAGGACAGTGGGTGGATGGTGTACTGGTCAGCAGGTGGATGGTGTACAGGTCAGTGGATGGATGGTGTACAGGACAGTGGATGGATGGTGTACAGGTCAGTGGATGGATGGTGTACAGGTCAGTGGATGGATGGTGTACAGGACAGTGGATGGATGGTGTACAGGTCAGTGGATGGATGGTGTACAGGTCAGTGGATGGATGGTGTACAGGACAGTGGATGGATGGTGTACAGGTCAGTGGATGGATGGTGTACAGGTCAGTGGGTGGATGGTGTACAGGACAGTGGATGGATGGTGTACAGGTCAGTGGATGGATGGTGTACAGGTCAGTGGGTGGATGGTGTACAGGACAGTGGGTGGGTGCTGTACCAGACAGTGGATGGATGGTGTACAGGACAGTGGATGTTGTACAGGACAGCGGATGGATGTTGGTCAGCCTCACTATTGTTCAAGGTACAGTTCTGTGTTCTGGATTACTATAAAACTATCAATCTTTTAGTGGTTATTTTTACATTAGCTACTTCCATAAAATCTTGTGGATGTAACATTTAAATATAAAACATACTTTCCATGGTAGCAGTTCAACCTATACACATACATATAGTGAATCTAGTACACATCGAAAGCAAATGAACAAAGAAACGGAATAAAATTAGCAATCATTTCCAGCCCATTAAATATTATGTGAAAAATTATGAATTATTGCGAGCGAAGAGTAAGATATTCCAGGGTAACAAATGTCAAAATAATAGGATGGTATAGGCCCGTAACACCAAGAGCTATCTTCAATCATTCAAATAACATCCATGCGTTTATGGTAATTGAGAGTTTTTGATCATGTGGCCGCGGCCACTAGGTGGTCCCTAATATACATCATACAATTTCTTGTCATCAATTTATCATAAAAAATGAATTTATTCTTGTAAACTTTGCCGCAAGCAATATTTTTCTTCACTCCAAAACTAAAGTTTGTTTTTATTATTTCGCAATAAAAGTTTGGATTATGATAGAATTGTTCTTAACCCTATGCACGCTAGCGGCAGATAAAAATCACTTTTGCAAACAGCATAGAGCCAGATCAGACGTGGGGTCTAATCAGGCTCTACGCTGTTTACTATTCAGATAGTGGAGCGAAAACACTTGGCTGAATAGCAAGCAACATAGATCCTGATCAAACGCGGCGTTACGCCGCGGCTGATCTGGATCTATGTTGTTTGCAAATGTGATCTTATTTACTTAGCAGGCAAAGGGTTAATTAACCCATTCAATATCAATGTAACTGACATGGACTGGTACATGATATATTTTAGAAATTAAGCTTATTATTTTAAGTTCAAGAAGTCAAGAAAACACATGAAACATGACCATTGCCATTGAAGCATCTCAATATTGCCGTTCCTTTGAATGTTAACTCTTTCAACACTACATACCTCTAAATAGGCTTACAAAATAAAAGTGTAGATCCATATGAGCCAGGATCTGCACTTTTTGCCAGTAATATTACTATTTTTAGACAAAATTACCCATTTTGATAAATGAATTGGTCCAAATGTAATTTTCTTATTAATTTATTGGTCTAAAAATATCATGCACCTGTAGTCCATGTCAGTTACTTGGTGTTGAAAGGGCTAACATTCTAAGGATCAGCAAAATTGAGATGCTTCAATGGCAATGGTCATGTTTCAAGTGATTCTTGACTTCTTCAACTTAAAATAATTAGCGTAATTTATTAAATGATTGCTATATGAATGCAGAACAACAATCACTCTTATTTTCACCTTTGAAGATTTGTCTGAAGAACCATAGGCTGAAGAAACAGACAGACACTATGGCAATTAGAAAATACATTGTACAGAAAGATATAAATTTCAACTGTGATAGATCGCGCACTACGAGGTCAACAAGTTTTTCTCAAAACCCAAGCTCAATTAAATGACACGATTGGTTGATTTTGAGATTTGCACTCTGCTCAACCAGACAACCAATCACAATCTTGAGATTTCAGAACATTTTTATAACCTCCAGACCCTGGCGCTTTTGACTTTATTTCATACAAAATTGAAAAGTGAAATTGAAAGAATACAATGTATGATGCATAATGAGTTATTTCCATCAACATCCATTATTTGTGGAAAACCTCATCCGAGTTTAAACTTTATTTATTTTACAACGACTGCGAAGCAAGTTTTAACAACTTATATTAATCACTCTCATTGTTACGGATGAAAGCGTAAATGTGGTCATTCGTGTGGGAGTAAACTGGAGCACCCGGAGAAAACCACCTGTCCGATCTGGCGACTACCATACCATCTCACATACTTCCCGGTCCGAGGATCGAACCCGGGTTGCATTGGTGAGAAGCGAGCGTGCGAGAGCGAGTTTATTGATAGCATATCACTTACATGTAAGGAAAAAGCACTTACAGGTTCATTTCGTTTATAGAGTTTCGTCACTTTTATCACATTTATAATAGAAAGTTTCGTCACTTTTATCACATTTATAATAGAAAGTTTCGTCACTTTTATCACATTTATAATAGAAAGTTTCATCACTTAAAATGGAAATTCACATTTATAATAGAAAGTTTATTTTAGCTTGGCTCAGCATTTTGTCTGTATATGCAAAGCAGGAATTTACCAGTGCTCGAGGTTATAACAATTTTCTCAGATCTCAAGCTCAAATGATTTGATTGGTTGATTCTGAGTGTTTACTGTCAGCTGATCCAATCAGATGCTTGAGACTGAGTTTTGAGATTGGAGAAAAGTTTTATACGCTCCTGAGGCCTGGTTTGTATATCTGTAATGAAAAAATCTTCGCCATTTTACTAGCAGTTATGTGACGTCATTTACGAATCGAAATCAAATTTGTATTTGTGTTACTTCTAGTAGAATAAAACGACAGTTAAAGCCCCATTATGCATTTACTTAGAATGTGCTGCACACCAAGATATTGTAATGAGTGGATGATTAGCTATTGTGATTAATAATATTATTACGGTAAGAAGCAAAATTTGGAAAATATGGCAACAAATTAATCTGCTTTTGTAAAATTACCATTTGTAAATTACCTCCCTTTATGATAATTTTTAAACAAAATCACCAATAAATGTGTAAATGGTGGTTTACTAAAGCTACTACTAGGATAAATTTGCATATGAATTGTAGTGTTATTTTTCCAATTGACCCCCCCCCCTCACCCCCCGCAAATTAGAGACTTTAATTGTTTGTTACAAATGAACCCTTAAAGTAACTGCATCGTTTACCAATAGAAACAAAATACCCAACGTGAAACAATTCAGCATTATTATGTAGCTTGCTTATATTTACTTTGGCATGTAAATAAAGATTTTATAACTGTTATCAAAGCAAAATCTAGAATCAACTACTCTGCATGTTTCATAATAGTACTTAGATTGGAAATTACAGCCCTCCGACTATGTTTTCCAGTATAGACTTGCTGATCTCCCGGTTTCATTCTTCAAGGATTACTTTCTCTATGCAGCAGTTTTAAAGAAATTCTATGCTTGTAATAAGACCTACATGTTCACATGACTCGAAGAAAGATTGCAAATGAGAGACATCGGTCAGTTACTACCCCCTGAATACTCCCTAAAAGTATGTAGGTCCTCTTTAAGTTGTTTCCTGTTTTTATCGTTGTTTCCTTTGCACAACATGCTATCAATTTTCTTCCACTTTCTCATATTACAATTATTATGTTTTCTATATCACGACAGATAACCCGGCAGTTATATCCAATGGGTAAACAATATGTAAATTATTTTTATCAATTAACTAACATGATTTGGATAAAATCACATTTATTATAATGCACAATCTGGTTAGGGAACAACTGTAAAAACTAAGGATTCCAACTAAAAGGACTGCTATGCATTTACGGATAAATCAGACTTTATCTGCCAAGGGAGGTAATAGAAAAGCCAGCGAGGTCCCCATTGGTATGCATATCCCACTTCAACATGGATCATGCTAGTGGAAGTTGTGATAGCGCAGTGGATGCGCATTCGTTTCAGGTGCGAAAGGTCCGGAGTTCGAGCCCCACTGGAGCCGTTACGATTGTGCCCTTAGGCAAGGCATTTAAATTCCACGTTGCCTCTTCTCTCTCCCTCGTGGCGATGGATTCCATCAGGAATGAGGTCTCGAGAGTGATTAATATAAGTTGTAATAACTTGTTTCACAATCGGGCCATTCATTTTTATCAAGAGTACGATTTTTAAAACATAAACTTCTGGAACATGTTTCGCAATCGAGCTAAACTATATTTGTATAAACTGAGGCTGCAATTACAAAATAATTTCACAAGAAGTCTAACAGGAGATTTACAACAGCTTACTTACAATATGAATAGAAACATTAATTATTATAAATGCTAATGGAAAAATAAAAAAGGAAAGTATGAGGTGTTCACTTGTTTTACATTGTCTCTGTTGTATGTTGTCATGGTAATCAAAATAATCAACACTAAGACGCCCGCTTATACTACGGCTACCTACAATTTGGCCCATTTCAAAAGACACGACATGTGAAAGTCGTGATAGCGCAGTGGTAGCACGTTCGCTCCAGGTGCGAAAGGTCCGGAATTTGAGCCCCGCTGGAGCTGTTATGATTGTGCCATGAGGCAAGGCATTTAAATTCCGCATTGCCTCTTCTTCTCTTCTCCCTCATGGCGATGGATTCCATCAGGAATGAGGTCTCGAGAGTGATTAATATAAGTTGTAAGAACATGTTTCGCAATTGAGCTAAAATAAATTTGTATAAACTGAACATTGATTTCTAATTTGTAATCATCAGATTAGCATTTGTTTGTTGGTCAGATTTTTGTTCCGTTTGGATCAAGCTGTGGAATCACTCTTTATCTAAGAAGACTGTCCCACAGTAGTAACTCTACTAAGACAACAAGTGTCCCACAGTACTAATTCTACTAAGACAACAAGTGTCCCACAGTAGTAATTCTACTAAGACAACAAGTGTCCCACAGTAGTAATTCTACTAAGACAACAAGTGTCCCACAGTAGTAATTCTACTAAGACAACAAGTGTCCCACAGTACTAATTCTACTAAGACAACAAGTGTCCCACAGTAGTAATTCTACTAAGACAACAAGTGTCCCACAGTAGTAATTCTACTAAGACAACAAGTGCCCCACAGTAGTAATTCTACTAAGACAACAAGTGCCCCACAGTAGTAATTCTACTAAGACAACAAGTGCCCCACAGTACTAATTCTACTAAGACAACAAGTGCCCCACAGTACTAATTCTACTAAGACAACAAGTGTCCCACAGTAGTAATTCTACTAAGACAACAAGTGTCCCACAGTAGTAATTCTACTAAGACAACAAGTGCCCCACAGTAGTAATTCTACTAAGACAACAAGTGCCCCACAGTACTAATTCTACTAAGACAACAAGTGCCCCACAGTAGTAATTCTACTAAGACAGCAAGTGCCCCACAGTACTAATTCTACTAAGACAGAACAGTTCCTGTTTCACACAGTTCACAGTAGTAATTCTACTAAGACAGAACAGTTCCTGTTTCACACAGTTCACAGAGTATTACAATTCAACTGAAGTTATACTAACATATACACCTTCAGCCAAAACTGTCAGGATAAAAGTCATCAATTATTTTTTAAATATTTTTTTTCCGTCAAGATTATCTTGAAGATATTTTAATATTTACACTGAATATTAAGAAATCTAATGAAAAGCCATACACACAACTTTTATGACCTAAAGCTTGGGGGGAAAATCATAAAACATATTCATTAAAACTATTGAGAAATATGATTTCTGGTACTGATAAAGAAAATGAACGTATTTACCATATTAAGCATGCTCTGCATCCACAAAACAATTATATTGGTAGTTTTAAGATCATTTCTGCATTCTTATTTCAGCAAGTGTACCATTAATTTATCATTGTTTAGAAACAATACTTAGTTTCCGATACACGTTGAATGTTCATGCTTCATACATTATGCACAGACGGGTCTGTCGTCCAGTGGTAACACGCTGGACTGGTAATCCAGGGATCGCAGGTTCGATCCTCCGTCTGACCCTAATAAAATTAACAGTCTTTCAGATGGGACGTTAAACCGAGGTCTCGTGTCGGTGCTTTACACCGTGCACGTAAAAGAACCAGAGGAGACTCTGGAACGGGTCTCTGTCTGTATCATTGCACTATCCCCCAAATTTATCTAAAATTACTAATTTCTTCAGGAGGCGACGCTCATATGGGCAGTCGGTAGCGACGATAAATAAACGTAAAACACACGCATTATGTACATGTACGTATTAGTATACATCAGGTGCTTTTTAAGTTGGATATTATACATTACAAAGACATGTTTTATTGTCAACATTTCTCATTACAGTACATATTTAATCGACTATAAATTGACAGGTAGGTCACGGGTCCTGCTAATTGGTCTTGCTAATTACGATGACTCTATAGTTACTATAATTACATAGATGGTACCAAATAAAAAATCATTAATTAATATAGTGATTAATACATTGATTAATACATTTCATTCTGGATATATTTAAAGGGTTTTGCAAACAACATAGATCCAGATCAGCCGCAGCGTGACGCTGCGTGCTGATCAGGATCTATGTTGTTCGCTACATAGCCAAGTGTCTTAGCAAGATCATCTGAATAGCAAACAGCATAGAGCCTGATCAGACGGAACGTTCCATGGTGGTTATCTGGCTCTATGTTCTTTGCAAATACCGTTTGAACGGTATCCAGAATGAAATGGGTTAATACATTGACTATCGTGACAGATACTATAATTGGAGTGTATGCAGTAATTCACACGAGAGACTGTGTGCTTGGATTGTGCTGTTTACTGCTAGTTCTGTGCATCAATGGGCAACAGTAGAACACCCTCCTGATGTTTCTCCGGCTATGCTGGTTATTATGTGTTTTTCTAATTTACCTTCTGAAGAAAGTACAACAACTATGTCAGCTAATTTGTACAAGCAGTCCTACACTGGCATGAAATGTTGATTTATATACTTTATGAAACATAGGCTGAGATAATGTTATCATAAATATTACAAAATGGTACTGCCTCAACCTATTGTTGATGGCGCTTATAAAAACTTTTTACAATTTTTGATGCAAGAACTGTATACAATTTTTAGTTTATTTTAGTTTATACAAATTTATTTTAGCTCGATTGCGAAACAAGTTATTTCAACTTATATAAATCACTCTCGAGACCTCATTCCTGATGGAATCCATCGCCACGAGGGAGAGAGAAGAGGCAACGTGGAATTTAAATGCCTTGCCTAAGGGCACAATCGTAACGGCTCCAGTGGGGCTCGAACTCCGGACCTTTCGCACCTGAAGCAAACACGCATCCACTGCGCTATCACGACTTCCACAATTTATGATGCAAGAACTATATACAAGTTTGATGCTCTGTGACTCCACGAACTTTAGATGGCCATTCAGAATTGTATTCAGTTTTATGGTAGAGCCTCCAATGAGTACCATTGTTGATGTTTTATGTTGCCTCTAAGAAATGTGCTTTACAGACTACACTCTTCTGAGTTTTAACACTGCATAATTATTCATGATATAGAATATTTTCGATAATTGATGAACAGCTTGTTTGCATACAAACTTCTTTGAGCTCGATTGCAAAACAAGTTCTTACCCGCTGGAGCCGTTACGATTGTGCTCTTAGGCAATGCATTTAAATTTCATGTTGCATCTTCTCTCTCCCTCGTGGCGATGGATTCCATCAGGAATGAGGTCTCCAGAGTGATTACTATAAGTTGTAATAACTTGTTTCGCAATCGGGCCATTCATGTTTTTTATCAAGAGTACGATTTTTAAAACATAAACTTCTAAGAAATGTTTACATATTTGGATAACTATTCTATCATATCAGAAAATTCAACATTTATTTACCTTGCCACAAAGAAGTCAACATATATTATCCTGCCACAAAGAAAAGTAGGCATTTTGCTATTATATGAAATGTTCTCTGCATGGTTTTTAAATGTTTATAATGTGTGCTGCACTAAGTTATTCTTCCATTCTGGTAATGGCTAACAATCATTACTGAACATAATCAGACTATGTGTGTTTAGTAAAATGATAGAAAGTTACGTTCGTAAGCTATTGTGTTTCCGCTCATGAGTTATGAACAAATATGTGTATAGTCTATACTATTTGCCTATTAAGACAAATATAATACGTACCAAGGATGTACAAAAATGTTCGGGAAAAAAATAATATTGTCTTAACTTTTTGAATGCTGAATTTTTTAACTCCTGGAAATTTATGTCATGCAAATTTCACTAGAATTGTGTCGTTAATAATGAAGTTCAGTGGTTACCATGGTAATATTAACATCTACATGTACTTTCTGATAAATACTGCAATAGTAAGTTCCAAGAAAAGTTCACAATTTTCGATGCTACAGTATCCATATAAGGACACATGTTGATGACACTTCTAAGCAAAATTCTTGTCAGGCTTCATGAATTTATAGATACAGTCCTTTTGATGCCGCCATTAAGAAGACTTGACAATTACTGATTAATTGCATGTATGAAAATTTAGATACCAATTTTGAATGTATACTAATTAATTATAGATGCAAGTCTTAATGCTACCTAGAGACTACATCTTACATGTGATATGTCTTGCCGACTCAAAAATAAAATTTATCTTATCTTACAAATGTAAGAATGTATAGATGCACACTTTAGGAAATGTATGCAGCTACCTCATTTCTACCTATTATATTATAGAAAATGTATGTTTGCCTCTTAGATATTTATATAATATCTACATAATATTATTTACGCAGCCCACAGTATTATTACATATTAAAGAAATGTTTACCAGTTTTGATGTCACCTTTAAATAATATTGATGTCACCTTTAAATAATATAATTATGAAACTGACAATATCAGTTTTCATGTTCTGAATTTTTATAACTTGTCCATCTTAAGATATTTTAAAACATGTGCAATTTCTACATCACAAAACATTCATATATGTGCAGCTTGTAAGACACCAAAATACTACATTGCTGGCACCATTAATTGTCTTGCATATATTAACCCTTAACCTGCCAATCACAACTAAAGTCGTTTTTGCAAACAGAATAGAACTATGCTATGCTGTTTGCTATTCGGATAGATTAGCTAGAACACTTGTCTGAATAGCAAACAACATAGAACCTGATCAGATGTGGCGCTACACCGCGGCTGATCTGGATCTATGTTGTTTGCGCACACTGTCCAATTTACTCGGCAAGTTATGGATTAAATATTTTACTTCATTATAACACAATCATTGTCAGATAATTTTTTGTTTTGTTTATTTGGAATATGATAGATCTATACACATCACACTGTACCTTTGTCTGATGTAGGCCAATTTACCTTGGCATAGAGTACTCATCAAGCATCGTGAACATCCGCCATATTGATTTTCAATACCATTTTTACTTTGGTACACGTTTGGCACGAGAAATGGTCGACATTGCTGATGAGTTGACCAATGAAATTACCGAATAATGCGTTAACTGGACACGTGGTTACCTAATTTGGCGGCAAAGTTCGTGACACTAACTAAAAACTAGGACATGTAGAAATAAATAATCTCTAAATGTTCATTGTTTTATATAACTATTTCATGGAATCAATCCATTCAGGACAATACACTTGGAACTTAAACGACGAATTAACTATGTATATTGAAACGATCGTAACAGCCAGTCAACAGAAATGACAGTTCAAAAATAAATCAAGATTACTTTTGCAAGCGAGAGTAAACAAGCATCTGCTCCGAGGGTCGTATCGTTGATTGAAGATCTGTACAACAGCAATCAAATATTACTGTTGAAACCAAACTACAGTTTAAAGGCAAAGTACAGGACTGACCAACAAAGGTATACTAATTCATACAAAGTATGATAATTCAGCGAAAAGAAAGAAATATCTCGCTCAGAGCCAAAAATAGATGGACCACACACCGTCTTGATTGAATTTCAGGCTTTCTGGGTCACAAACCAAGATGGCGGCGAAGGGGGCGCCAAAGGAGTAATCATTCAGAAAGTACCGGTAATTGGCCTGATTTTACCTTTAAATATGTGCTACAATTGTGTCCAACGATATAATAACAATTAACGTACCTTCAACCCATAGTTTTTGAACATCTGTTTCTATCCGTACGGATTTTAAGCCAACACAACACAATGATAATAAAAGTAATCCAACGAATAACACCTTTCCACAATGTAAGTGTATAAAACATCCAATACTGTATAAATATCTCTGGATATTTTTTCTAACCCATAGTGCATATTTATTTCCATCTGCCTTGCCCTGAAATACAAATAAAACCAGTTATACAAGCGTAAATATATGCAGTAAAGTATGTTGTTTAAGACATGCATTCAAATGTGTATGACCTAAATACGCGTTTCTGACGAACAAGCATATAAAACAGATAAGCCAGTCACATAGAATTGTGACACAGTATTACATCTTCATATAATTTCCATGTTATATTAACTTTTCTGTATAGAAATGTTAAAAATTAAATAAATGTTTGTTTAACATTACCCTCAAGAGAGCCCCTTTCTATTCACCACATGTTGGTTTTCATGTATAAAGAATGTTAGAGAGGTTGAAGAAAGAAAACTCACCTTTCGCACTTGTTTGTAGGCAGCTCTGGCGTTAACCCAGCTAGGTCTGGTTATGTATTCCAGGTCCAGATATTTGTTGGACCTCTTCTTTCTCTCTGAGGCCATTGTAAGACCCTGCGAGAGAAGAAGGGAATAAATAAGTAAAAGAGATCGCCAATCACATTTAGTTAAGTCCCATTAAGTTTATCTTAAATCCTACATCTTATGTTTTAGACTTTGAATGTCCCATAGTCAGCCACATAATTCTACTTAAATAATAGCATGTATTATACAATTTTTCCATGCTAACAACTTCATTTACACAGGTATTTTCATACTGAGACGAAAATGTTACAATTCTGAACTGTTCACATAGACAACATCCATACATTTGGATTGTCGCCCCGCCTAGGTAGAGTAATTGACACCGGTACAAGCGGTAAATATGCACTTTGATTGGTTGTGCGTGATGGTGGGCCGCTCCTCATGAACAAGTTCAACATACGGTTGCCTGGCAACGCTCCCCGTGGTAGTAGACCACCCAGGCTGTGCCGAACCTCCACGATGAGAAATAAACAAGGGTTAGCAGTGTGTACTGAACGTTTTTAATTGCTTCGTTTAAGAGAGTGTGTCATGGGCAAACGATTTCATGGTTGTTGTAGGTTTTGCTTTTAGACATTTGCGACTGCTTAGAGGAACACAAAGATATGATTGCAGATGAAAAATAAATGTTTTTTAAAATAACAAATTGAGCCAGAAAGTAACAAGAAAACAGTTTTATCTGATTAATGCAATTTAGATTTGAAACAGCAAAAGTAGGAGTTTCGTTAGTAGTCTTAACTTGTAGACACGCATGAAGAAATGGACGAAGCAAAAGCGCAATCCTATTAGGTTTTTGATTAATAGCTAGGCAGCGGCAACATAAAGCGAGCAGCAGTCTTGCATCGTGGGGCTCCGCAGAGTGTTAGATTCTTGTCAATTAATGCCATTAATCAATCGCTGAACGTTGCGCTACTGGTTTGAACATGGGTAGGCATGGTAGACAAGTGCACATATTTCCAACATTTACATACTTCATATTCAATCAAACCCTTAACCGATTTTGATTGTTTTGCTGAGATATAATCAAGATTACCGATTGCTATTGCGGTAAGTATTCATCGCGGAGTATTATTTATAGTCCGTTAGAAAACACGTAGCGCTCGAAAGAGTTAGAACAGAGTGCAATAAACCGGGTGGGCTTTGGACGGGAATCAACAATGTCAAAGATCATAACTACTGAAAGGTGCGTCGATCATAGGAACTCTTCTCAAAACGGAATGTTTACAAATCCATCTAAGGAATGAATACATATACAATTTTCAGGTAATGACGTGTGTGATTACCATCATTATATAATTAATATGAACTGCGGTACCAGAGGAATTCACGTACACACAATAACGTTTATGCGCATTACGTTTCATTATTTGCGTAATAATCGCAAATCATTTAAGTGTGTATGCAAACAGTTGGCAATTTCTTACGGAGGTTGGTGCACCAAGTACTGGTTAACCACTGGATCCTGCTCATGAAAGGTGTTGTTCGATAAACTGCCTACCGGCGATATAGCCCAAAATGGTGCTGATGAAGGTGTAAAACCCGAACAAAAAACATTTAAATGTGATGGAATCATACAATTTGTCACATAACATAAACAAGCAAGCTTGGCAATATTGTTTCGTTCATCTTCTATTTGAGTAGTTTTAGACTTTAGACTGACTTGCAGAACAGACGTGTTGCTGGTGAAACTGGTCGCAGGTTCGATTCCCCGCTATACCATACTAAAATGGTCAATGCCACATTCTTTCGTTTGAGACTTTATGCCGACGTTTCATATCGGTACTTTACACTGTGCACGTACAAGAACCAAAGGAGACTCTGGAGTGGGGCTCTGTCTGTATCACTGCACTATCCTCCAAAATCTAAAATTGCTACTCAGAATTGAAGATGTCGCTCGTGTAGATGACCGATAACAGAGATAAATAAACAAAAATCACACACACACCGTTGAACTATTGTTGTAAATATACGGCCATTTGTCGTTGTCGCTGGGGGTGCATAGATAATCTGACCTAAGCACGGTGGTAATCGATTCCAGGTATCTCATCCACAACATGCACGTCGTGACCTAGGCTCAGCTCACAGCAGGAATATGGGCTAAGGATTTCTCTGATGGAAGCCGCGCCATCGGAATCGCGTGACTCTATATACATATAGAGTATCTTACTACTAACTTCCCTACTTGGCGAGACAGCAACACTTAGTGTTGGCGGCGGCGGAGAGCTGGTTTTCTTTTTAGCCGTCTCCTTCAAGGGGACGGATCTCCTTCAAGGAAGACGGTGGGACGCATACTTCTTGATGGCGTGAGGATCCCAGCGAAGTAACCGGAACCATTATTGCTGCTGTGAGCTGCCAAATCGTGGAGGATGTGGCCCAACAAGGGACCCCTTCGAAAGATGATACAGGACTTGTCACCCCGAGGGAAGAGCAGAGATGCCTTTCCAGTTGTCTACATAAGCAACTTAGATAACAACGAAAACTACTTAGAGTAACCAGTCGCCTAAATGCCTCGGCGGAGGCGACTATAAAGACAATTATATCGTTCGTTGGTAATCGATTTATGAAAAAGATGATGGAACAATATCACTTGTTTCGACTGATTCTTAGCTTGCCACTATCACCAATAGGCATACGTACGTAAATTACTATTGCCAAAACACTATAGAGTTATTGAAACTGAAAATGCCAGTATGCCATTAGCCTATATTCCGAGATGTGTAAATTCAACTTGAAAATGCAAAACAAATGCAAACAAAAAGCACAATGTTACACAAAGCCAGCATATATCCAACGGAAAATGAATGCCAGGTCACCTCCCCATGGAAGAGCCAACCTTAATAAAAAACATCAGTTGCTAAATGTCCATGATAACAAGTTAACAACACAAACTGTATAGCCGGAAATCAATTCCAAGTAAACATCACATAATTTTTTTAATTTAACGTCGCTACCGGTTTCCCATTTGAGCGACGGGCAGTTTACCTAACAACACCTTTCCTGGGCAGGCTCCAGCGGTTAACCAGTTCTTGGTGCACCAACCTCCGTAAGAAACTGCCAACTTTTTCATATACATGAGACACGTTCTGAGCGGGGCTCGAACCTGTGACCATCAGAGATGATAGGTTACAGTGGTATACAAGTCAGCGCACCTTAACCACTCGACCACGGAGTGTCGTGACGTCATACTTGCAGTCCATTATTATTAATATTGGACTGCTGTCAACCACAGGGATTCGGCACGTTTGGGGGTACTAGTATATATATTTAAGTACTTAAATATATATACTAGTACCCCCAAACGTGCCGAATCCCTGTGCTGTCAACAGGCCAGAGTATTAAATCCTATGCGTAAATGTACGAAATTAACAATTTTAATTAGTAGGATCTTGTTATATAAATGTGTGTTTTAAGCAAGATATAAGCCTCAAACGGATCCAATATGTAAAATATGTGTACTGTCCTCATCGCTACGCGCCTCACACAGTCCAATATTTTACATATTGGATCGTGTTCGGCTTATATCCTGTACATAGCAATCATACGGCAAACATGTATATTAAAATAGTACAGTTTAAAACACAACAGTGGGAGATAATCTGTTTATTTAAATTATTATATGCACCACATGGACTTGAGATGTTATCCATAAGGCGCATAAACCCGTGCATAGGGCTCCAATAGCCCTGCAGTTCTGTCCCAAGACCCCCTCTGTTGGAATAAGTTAGTTTATTATAATAGAGGGTGTCCTGTGACATCAGAGAAGATGTCCCCATTTAAAGTGAAATTCATAATTACATGCCACACCTCTGTACCTCGTGTTGTGGGAGTATAATATATAAAAGGCGATAACAAATAATAAATACAGTCTACATCCGTTATGTCAAAGTCGGTAATGTCGAATTCTCCGGTTATCTCGAAGTTGGGCAAAGTCACGTTTCAGAAACTATCATTTTACAATGTACATATAACTGGATCTGTTTATATCGAGTTTCGTTAAGTCAAACTTCGGTTATGTCGAAGTATTTTGTTCGGTCCGACGGAATTCGACATAACGGATGTAGACTGTAAATAAACTCAACGTTGTAAACCAAAGTCAACGTGTAGGTTTTATGTAATGTTGAAGTAGATAAACAATGCAAGTAGTTTATATCTGAACATGTTACTGACCCAGCCACACAGCACCAGTATATGTAACGTTGAGGGTAATGGCGTGGCAAGAGACCGGACTCGGGCAGGACTAGAGGAAACACGCAATCATGGAACTGTATAAAGTACTACGAACAGATGGCAATAGACAAACAGATGGCAACGCAAACATCGGACAACCCCGTGGTGATACCCACAAATCAGATGATGCCAAACATTGAACAACCCCGTGGTGAAACCCACAAATCGGATGATGCCAAACATCGGACAACCCCGTGGTGAAACCCACAAATCGGATGATGCAAAACATCGGACAACCCCGTGGTGATACCCACAAATCGGATGATGCCAAACATCGGACAACCCCGTGGTGAAACCCACACATAGTATGATGCCAAACATCGGACAACCCCGTGGTGAAACCCACAAATCGGATGATGCCAAACATAGTAGTAAAACACAAGTGTTCTAGCTGGCATTGCAAACTTACAAGCTCATGGCCTGTAAATCACAGAAGTCATTGACAGCATACACACATCGGACAATTGCACTTGAAAATAAGAATACCATAGAACAAAACGCAGACAGAATACCATAGAACTAAACGCAGACAGAATAACATAGAACAAAACGCAGACAGAATACCATAGAACAAAACGCAGACAGAATACCATAGAACAAAACGCAGACAGAATACCATAGAACAAAACGCAGACAGAATACCATAGAACAAAACGCAGACAGAATACCATAGAACAAAACGCAGACAGAATACCATAGAACAAAACGCAGACATTTTGGAAACATAAACCATACATATATGTATATACAACCCGAATAGTAAAACTAGAATCGGATCAAATAAATTTCAGGAATTCCATGACAAGCCACATAAATATGCATATGCATAATATACACGTTTTCACCCCCCCCCCCCCACAGACATTGAGGGTGCCAGTTTGGAGCCGGGTATTAAGGATTTCTTATTGAGATGTAGTCGTTGCGTAGTTGATTGTTGTTGCCTCTTGACTACAAGTCTCAAAAGCGATGTAAAATAATCCGTCCATGATTCGACACTATAGTCCCTCTGAACAAACTCGAGCTGTATGAAGCAGTATCATGTCGCCGTAACCCACTCGTAATAACCCGTCTGTCATGGTGTCGCTATATATATAGGCATACAAAAGTTGCACATTACAGACGGATCTGTAGTCCAGTGGTAACACGCTGGACTGGTACTCCAGGAATCGCAGGTTCGATCCCCCGTCTGACCCTAATAAAATTAACACCGTCTTTCAGATGGGACGTTAAACCGAGGTCTCGTGTCGGTGCTTTACACCGTGCACGTAACAGAACCAGATGGGTCTCTGTCTGTATCATTGCACTATCCTCCAAAATCTAAAATGACTAATCTCTTCAGGAGGCGTCGCTCATATGGGCAACCGGTAGCGACGATAAATAAACGTAAAACACACACGCACATTGCAGTATGTTGTCAGAAGAGGTTTCATCGTGGACGGTATTTCTCCGCCAAGTGTAGTGGAGAAGGCAACGGCCCTCTGTGTCGCAAGGTCTAATCGTTCTTTTTTGCCAGTAATAATTATTACTATTTTTAGATAAAATTACCCATTTTGATAAATGAACTGATCCAAATGTAATTTTGTTATTAATTTATTGGTCTAAAAATATCATGGACCAGTCCATGTCAGTTACTTGGGGTTGAAAGGGTTAATTAAGATTTAATCATAGTAAATTTGCAAATTTAACACACGTACTACATGTACACAACACTGTATTAGTTTTTAAAGGGAAACAATGACTAGTTTCTCCGAGAAATAAGACTAGAGTGTTTCATCTTGTTGATAGCGACTTGGTCTCCTGTATTGCAGGTAAATAAATGCTCATAAAGATTTCTTTGTCAAAATGGTTGCTTACAGTAGATCTTTATAAATTCATTTTATTTTGAGGATTTTGTATCAATTCATTCAAATTAAGTTGAACTGAATATATGGGCGTGGTCTCCTGAAGATATTAGTCATTTTAGAATTTGGAGGATAGAGCAGTGACACAGACAGAGACCCATTCCAAAGTGTCATCTGGTTCGTTTACGCGCACGGTGTAAAGCACCGACATAGTCCTCGATAGATAGATAGATAGATAGATAGACTCATCCGAAAGATTATGATACACGAGTCATTTTAGTATGATTAGCGGGTGTCGAACCTGCGACCCCTGGAGTACAAGTCCAACGTGTTATTTATACACATTTATTTTAGCTCGATTTCGAAACAAGTTCTTGCAGCTTATATTAATCACTCTCGAGACCTCATTCCTGATGGAATACATCGCCACGAGGGAAAGAGCACGAGGACATATGGAATTTAAATGCCCTGCCCAAGGGCACACTCGTAACGGCTACAGCTGGGCTCGAACACCGAGCCGTTCGCACCTGAATGGAACGTGCTACCACTGCATTATCACGACTTCCAACGTGTTGACCAGTGTACCAAGGGAAAGAGCACGAAGACATGTGGCATTTAAATGCCCTGACTAAGGGCACAATCGTAACGGCTACAGCTGGGCTCGAACACCGAGCCGTTCGCACCTGAATGGAACGTGCTACCACTGCATTATCACGACTTCCAACGTGTTGACCAGTGTACCACTGGTTCGCTGCCTGAAGGTTGATTGGTGCCGATTGCCATATAAAATGCACATGTATTTACGAAGTAGTAATGTAAAAGTAAATGTATTTACACTTCGTCAGCGTCTGCTGTAGTTCAGTGGAATCATTTATTTATATTGTGATGATTTGGTGAAAACACATTGCAGAACTATTTATGCAGAATAATGAACTCCTAATATTTCTGTAAATAAAATATCTTTATACTTATTGATATAGCAAACTTCCTGCCTGCAAGCATGAGTATATATACTTATTGATAAAGCAAGCTCCCTGCATGCAAGCATGAGTATATATAATTATTGATAGAGCAAACTTCCTGCCTGCAAGCATGAGTATATATACTTATTGATAGAGCAAGCTTCCTGCTTGCAAGCACGAGTATATATACTTATTGATAGAGCAAGCTCCCTGCATGCAAGCATGAGTATATATACTTATTGATAGAGCAAGCTCCCTGCATGCAAGCATGAGTATATATACTTATTGATAGAGCAAGCTCCCTGCATGCAAGCATGAGTATATATAATTATTGATAGAGCAAACTTCCTGCCTGCAAGCATGAGTATATATACTTATTGATAGAGCAAGCTCCCTGCATGCAAGCATGAGTATATATACTTATTGATAGAGCAAGCTTCCTGCCTGCAAGCATGAAAAACAACAACTTCCTGCCTGCAAGCATGAGTATATATACTTATTGATAGAGCAAGCTCCCTGCATGCAAGCATGAGTATATATACTTATTGATAGAGCAAGCTTCCTGCCTGCAAGCATGAGTATATATACTTATTGATATAGCAAACTTCCTGCCTGCAAGCATGAGTATATATACTTATTGATAGAGCAAGCTCCCTGCATGCAAGCATGATTATATATACTTATTGATAGAGCAAGCTCCCTGCATGCAAGCATGAGTATATATAAGTATTGATAGAGCAAGCTCCCTGCATGCAAGCATGAGTATATATACTTATTGATATAGCAAACTTCCTGCCTACAAGCATGAGTATATATACTTATTGATAGAGCAAGCTCCCTGCATGCAAGCATGATTATATATACTTATTGATAGAGCAAGCTCCCTGCATGCAAGCATGAGTATATATACTTATTGATAGAGCAAACTTCCTGCTTGCAAGCACGAGTATATATACTTATTGATAGAGCAAGCTCCCTGCATGCAAGCATGAGTATATATACTTATTGATAGAGCAAGCTACCTGCCTGCAAGCATGATTATATATACTTATTGATAGAGCAAGCTCCCTGCATGCAAGCATGAGTATATATACTTATTGATAGAGCAAGCTTCCTGCTTGCAAGCATGAGTATATATACTTATTGATAGAGCAAGCTCCCTGCCTGCAAGCATGAGTATATATACTTATTGATAGAGCAAGCTACCTGCCTGCAAGCATGAGTATATATACGTATTGATAGAGTAAGCTCCCTGCCTGCAAGCATGAGTATATATACTTATTGATAGAGTAGCTCCCTGCCTGCAAGCATGAGTATATATACTTATTGATAGAGCAAGCTACCTGCCTGCAAGCATGAGTATATATATATACGTATTGATAGAGTAAGCTCCCTGCCTGCAAGCATGAGTATATATACTTATTGATAGAGTAAGCTCCCTGCCTGCAAGCATGAGTATATATACTTATTGATAGAGCAAGCTACCTGCCTGCAAGCATGAATATATATACTTATTGATACACCAAGCTCCCTGCGCAAGCATGAATATATATACTTATTGATACAACAAGCTCCCTCCACACATGTATGCATACGTATTGCCATAGCAAGTTCCCTGCAAACATGTATGCATAATATTGCCATACAAGCTCCCTGCAAACATGTATACATAATATTGCCACACAAGCTACCTGCCTGCAAGCATGAGTATATATACTTATTGATAGAGTAAGCTCACTGCATGCAAGCATGAATATATATACTTATTGATAGAGCAAGCTCCCTGAATGCAAGCATGATTATATATGCTTATTGATAGAGCAAGCTCCCTGCCTACAAGCATGAATATATATACGTATTGATAGAGCAAGCTCCCTGCATGCAAGCATGAATATATATACTTATTGATAGAACAAGCTCCCTGCCTGCAAGCATGAATATATATACCTATTGATAGAGCAAGCTTCCTGCCTGCAAGCATGAGTATATATACTTATTGATAGAGCAAGCTCCCTGCCTGCAAGCATGAGTATATATACTTATTGATAGAGCAAGCTTCCTGCCTGCAAGCATGAGTATATATACTTATTGATAGAGCAAGCTCCCTGCCTGCAAGCATGATTATATATACTTATTGATAGAGCAAGCTTCCTGCCTGCAAGCATGATTATATATACTTATTGATAGAGCAAGCTTCCTGCCTGCAAGCATGATTATATATACTTATTGATAGAGCAAGCTCCCTGCCTGCAAGCATGATTATATATACTTATTGATAGAGCAAGCTACCTGCCTGCAAGCATTAATATATATACTTATTGATACAACAAGCTCCCTGCGCAAGCATGAATATATATACTTATTGATACAACAAGCTCCCTCCAAACATGTATGCATACGTATTGCCATAGCAAGTTCCCTGCAAACATGTATACATAATATTGCCATAACAAGCTCCCTGCAAAAATGTATACATAATATTGCCATAACAAGCTCCCTGCAAACATGTATACATAATATTGCCATACAAGCTCCCTGCAAACATGTGAATACGTATTGCCATACAAGCTCCCTGCAAACATGTATACATAATATTGCCATACAAGCTCCCTGTAAACATGTATACATAATATTGCCATACAAGCTCCCTGCAAGCATGTATACATAATATTGCCATACAAGCTCCCTGCAAACATGTATACATAATATTGCCATACAAGCTCCCTGTAAACATGTATACATAATATTGCCATACAAGCTCCCTGCAAACATGTATACATAATATTGCCATACAAGCTCCCTGTAAACATGTATACATAATATTGCCATACAAGCTCCCTGCAAACATGTATACATAATATTGCCATACAAGCTCCCTGCAAACATGTATACATAATATTGCCATACAAGCTCCCTGCAAACATGTGAATACGTATTGCCATACAAGCTCCCTGCAAACATGTATACATAATATTGCCATACAAGCTCCCTGCAAACATGTGAATACGTATTGCCATACAAGCTCCCTGCAAACATGTATACATAATATTGCCATACAAGCTCCCTGCAAACATGTATGCATAATATTGCCATACAAGCTCCATGCAAACATGTATACATAATATTGCCATACAACCTCCCTGCAAACATGTATACATAATATTGCCATACAAGCTCCCTGCAAACATGTATGCATAATATTGCCATAACAAGCTCCCTGTAAACATGTATACATAATATTGCCATACAAGCTCCCTGTAAACATGTATACATCATATTGCCATACAAGCTCCCTGTAAACATGTGAATACGTATTGCCAAAACAAGTGGATGACGAATAGTTTGTATGTTATTTTTGGTGGCCAATATGGACATTGAGAAATTAATATCAATCCTGGCGGTGTTTCTAATTAACTATCCGGACTTAATTCGAGCCGGATAAAGTACGGGTCATGCTAGTACCAAGGTTGGTTGTATCCGTAACCTTCATTGCTAAGTGTTTAATTAGTTCTGCTTGGTTTAATGGAATTTGGCATTTTACAATGGAGCACTATGGCTGGGGAAACCATTATGGCATTTGAATATTAATCAGTACTTGTGGTAAACTGTGTCTTGCAGGTCATCTCATTTCTTTTCGTGAGAACGTCTAATTAGATATCCTTGCGCGTGCAGGAAAGTAAGTGCGTGCATGTTTATGTGATGCATTTTCTAACCGCAGTAAGAACAAGTAGTCACAATTAAAGACAAATGTGTTTGTTCCTTCTTCATGCAGTTTCTTTATAAGTAATAAAATAATTATTCTGCTATATAAACTAATACCATGTATCGTGTAACTGTGTCATTGGATAGTTGAGTACTGGTTCTTACAAAGGAAATATGGGTGGTCTAACCTCCGCCACAACAGTTTCTTTCTTTTGGGGTTAAAGCCGCACCAACAGCATGGTTCATATGGCGACTCTCCAGCTAGTATTGGCAGACGAAGATCCCGGGTGGCAGAGGATCCCCCCGGTGCTCATCCGAGCAGAAGTGCAGGTTCGTTCCCATACAATGTGGGTGGTCTACTATCTGCCACATCAGACTGACGTCCGAATACTAATCAGAAAGTGATATAGAATTCAACAATCTAAAATACCCCAGACATACCAGTCGCACACTAGCAACATACGGATTTGAAGCAGTGTGTATGCATATATATGAAGCAAAGGAGATACTAGTATACAGTCAAACTTGTATCAAGACACCACCAAAGGGAAGGTCATAAAACGGTCTCTTTGTTGTGTGTTTTACGTTTATTTATCGTCGCTACCGGTTGCCCATATGAGCGACGCCTCCTGAAGAGATTAGTCATTTTAGAATTTTGGAGGATAGTGCAATGATATAGACAGAGACCCATTCCAGAGTCTCATCTGGTTCTTTTACGTGCACGGTGTAAAGCACCTACACGAGACCTCGGTTTAAAGTCCCATCTGAAAGACTGTTAATTTTATTATGGTCAAACGGGGGATCGAACCTGCGATCACTAGATTACCAGTCCAGCGTGTTACCACTGGACTACAGATCCGTCTGTGAAAGCGGTCTCTGAGCAGGAATTGTCTCTTAATACAGACTAATTTGTTCCTTAACAACACAAACGGGAATCGAAAAACTGGACCCTTTAATCCAAGTGGTCTTTCGAGCAAGTTTGACTGTTGTCGCTATACATACTTTCCACAGCCTGTGAAAACACTGATACGATCTCTTATCTAAGCATGGAATCAGCTTAAGGTCAGCAATTTCGCAGAATAATAATAATAATAATAAAGACTTTATTTAACGAGAGTACTCATTTAACAAAAGTTAATCTACCATGAGGCCCTCAACATATATACAATCAAATGCAATCAAAAGATAGCACTATAAGTGAGAACTGCACATTGGAATAATATAGTAATGTAAAAGCTGAAAAATAGAGAAACTATATTTAATATGTAATGGAATATGATGATATATGGAATTAGCTAGCAGAGTAGAAAATGGGAATGAGACAATTAATGATACTAGATCTATATAACAATGTGCAGATTTGACTTGTAGTGGTATCTTCAAAATATGTATGAAATCAACTTAAGGACAGCAATTTTCCGATTCTAATAAATATAGCAATGGCAATACACGTTTATAATAACAGTAGAAGTGCGCGATTAGTTTGAATTGTTATAGTTCCACCTTAAGTAGAGAATTTTGAACTGTTGGATAGTTGGAGCATTTTGAACTGAGTGAGGCAATGAATTCCAAATAGATGATCCTGAAAATTCAAATGTATTACGAAATAATTCACAATTTGGTCTTGGTGTGTATAATTGATATTCTGAGGTTGATCTAAGAATTCTAGGATGTATATCAGAAGTAAAAGTGGAATCTAGTAAGTACACGTGCTCGTTTGTCATATTCCTGAACAAATGACCGTCACACATTCTAAGAAGTCTCTAATCATGTGCATGTGGAGGGCCAATCACTAATGTTGTTAGAACTTGTGGCCCAACCCATTTGCTAAAGTTCTCTTTGTACAACGATTGTGATTGTTATATACATGCATAATAGTATCAAATAATTCGTGGGCAAGTAATTGTACATTATTAAAGTAGTACATGTTTTTCAGCAATGTACCATAACATGGTCTCTCACTGTATCATAGGGTATACAATAGGATATTATTAACAAACTAGCTGTTTCAAGTGTATCAAAAATTTACTGGTGTAAAATTGTCCTGGTTCGGTATTCATATTCTTAGTTATACGTAAATATTTCTCTATTTACGTATTCTTGAAATATGTAATATATTTTCAGGTTTAAAAGTTCCAGCGTACACGGTAGTATTATTATTAAGTTGTACGTGTTCAACTATTAAGACCACCGCCGAAATACACTGTACTATTATACCATATTTGATCATGGGTCATTTTTGACTTACTTCATATGTTATTATGTTTGCTTGTATTTGATGAAATAAAAACTACCTAACCTCACATCCGTATGGACTAGGAATTTTTGTTTATCCCCAGTAGGATCAATTTTGGTTAACGCGTAGCCTGGGAACAGGCGTCGATATATTTTGCTTGGTCAGTCAAATAAATATATGTTAACACCGAAACCATTCATTGGGCCGTATTGAGTTTCTGATAATATCATTTTGCCAAAAGTTAAAAATCGACAGACTGGAACCCAGGCTAGTTAACGCGTTGTGAATATTATTTTTATTTATCAATAAATTATCATGCAGTATCTTCATGAACAAAGATCATTATCGCTTACATCTTAAACTGTTCGAGTAGCGTAGTGGTACTCGCTTCTCACCAATGCAACCCGGGTTCGATCCTCGGACCGGGAAGTATGTGAGATGGTACGGTGGTCGCCAGATCGGACAGGTGGGTTTTCTCCCGGTGCTCCGGTTTCCTCCCACACGAATGACCACATTAACGCTTTCATCCGCGTCAACGCGAGTGATTAATATAAGTTGTTAAAACTTGCTTCGCAATCGTTGTAAAATAAATACAGTATAAACTGTTATCGCTAAGTTTATGTATGCCATGTAGCTCGGACTGAACCAGATACCCAGAGAACCATGTGTATATATTTATATTAAAACCTTTACTCTACTCTGCAATATTGGGGAGTCCCAATACACTCATAAATCAAACGTTTACCCAGGGAAGTGTATAAATATATATGTTACGTTACACGTGCAGAACCACCGATCCAATTCATGTGCACCGTTTGCACAAGTGTATTTATCGTCGCTACCGGTTACCCATATCAGCGATGCCTACTGAAGAAATTAGCCATTTTAGATTTTACGGGAAAGCGCAATGATACAGACAAGAGTCCCATTCCAGAGTATCCTATGTGGTTCTTTTATGTGCGCGGTGTAAAGCACCGACACGAGACCTCGGCTTAAAGTCCCCATCTGAAATACTGTTACTATTATTAGAGTCAGACGAGGGACCGAACCTGTGATTTCGCAGTACAACGTGTTAATCACTGGACTACTGACCAATCTGTGTATGAGGTTAACCTATATTGCACTCAGGTATAACACGACAATTTACCGCGCCCGTACAAATCAACAGTACCACATATCGGAGATTGGAAAGTTATTTTCAATCTTGAATTGGCATGTATTTACTTTTAACGCTTACCTCGTCATACGGCGGAGGTCCTTCCAAATTAAGTTTCCACATGTTGATCTCTGTTTAAAATTTCTATTTATTTCTATCCTCTATAAATCAATATCTGGATCTAGTGTCGTATCAAATGTGCACACGGTCATTTCTGGCCATCATCGCGTCTCTTGTTTTGATAGTCTCCGTGAATTGTATATATATCGTCAATGATGGATATGGAATTATTCATAAGAATTAAATTCAATCTAACACGGACTATTTCTTGATATCGCGTATGTAAACGATTCTATCAAAATTAAATAAATATATAGTTTTAGTTTCACATCTCAATTAATAAAATCGTTCAATGAGGAATCAAAAAAAATCCAAACCTGTTAAAAGTATGCGGTACTTAAAGTACGTATATTCCTATTGCTATGCTTTACGTGGGTATCCAGGAAGCACAGCGGAGAAATAATGCAAATATATGAAATAAAATTAACCAGCAAAGTACATTAATGATTAATGAACACGTTAAGATAGTCCAACATTAATCAAAACACCGACACAATAAAATAAGTAAACTATTATTATAACAAATTAAAGCAATAACGTAAATCCGCTTTATTAGTTAATACGAGTATCTTGTCACACATAACAAGACATACTACAACATACGCAGGTTCGTACGGTGGTAAATTGAATATGTAATGATTGCATGAAAAAAAAGCATCACGAAGTAAATAACCAATAAAACGGCAAAAACAGTGTGAATCCAATCAATGGGTAAATCATTTAGATAATCACCACACATCTATAAACATTTTAGTACGGTGCGAATTTCCCCCAGAACACTAACACATGGGTGGCCGTTCAGTAACATTTCAATGATAATTTGTCAAAACAGTATTAAATGTACATCTTATGACGTTGCTCGAGGTATAGTAGGAAATAGCAGTATACATCGAATATTCCATTCATATCTCGATAGTTTGATATTCTTATTAAGCCTAATTATTTCTATAGAGTTATAAATGATTAAAGTACAACCGGCGGTTTCAAATATCAATTTTTAAGTCTGGGACAAATTGGATAGAAATCGCATGTATGGTTTGAAGTTCGGATTATTGACTATTTGAATAAGATAGCGCGAGCAGTATATACGTATAAAAACAATAGCAAACATACCGAATAGTAGACCACCCACAGTTGAAACGTTATCTCTGAATACCACCCTAGTTGAATACGCTGAAGGTTTATAAAGATCAAGGACCTACACGGTTGAAAATCATGGACCAGAAATGGACAAGTTCAAACGAAATGTGCGGGCAAGTTTCACAGTGGTATTACGTATCGTCGAGATAAATATCGCCCTGCATGTTTGCCCGCAGGCCGATTGAATAGTTTGATGGAAGGTTATATGTTGCTTACAATTTTAGATCTCACAATACTTGGCTTTATTGTTTAGGTTGATCGCATAATTTCATTTAATTTCGAAAATGTTATCTGTGAACTTAAACTCATTAAAATTAAACGCCAGACATTTGTGTTGCATCTACTTTGTACCAAGAACATAGAGATCAAATACAAACCGATTCTATTTGTACTCTTTGTACTTACTGGTATAAAGTTTAAACTTTATTTGTTTTACAACTGCAACCCAGGTGAGAAAAACATGCAGCCAGTCCGGGACTCGAACCCGGGACCTCTCGCTTACAGGGCGATTGCTATACCGACTGAGCTAACCGGGCTGCTTACATATCACCTCACATATTGGGTTAATATACACACCGTTACACAACGATTGCGAAGCAAGTTTTAACAACTTATATTAATCATTCCCGTTGGTGTGGATGAAAACGTATATGTGGTCATTCGTGTGGGAGGAAACCGGAGTACCCGGAGAAAACCCACCTGTCCGATCTGGCGAACATCGTAACATCTCACATACTTCCCGGTCCGAGGATCGAACCCGGGTTTCATTGGTGAGAAACGAGCGCTTGTGTTAAGTTTTGTGTGTAGTAGAACACTGTCTTTGATGTTTTTGTTTTCTGGACGAATGGGAATTCATGTTATAAGAATACTGCTATGTATTCGTATTATAGGTATTAAAGGTGTCTAATTGTTTTCAGGGAACTAGTGTCAGGCTTTCACTGGTGTGCGCATAGAAATACAGGCTTGAGCTGGAATCCAGAAATGACCAGGACATTCTCCAACAATAATTGGTTCCCATATTATTCGCGGATGTTGCAGGAGGGATGTGGTATATACTATTTTGTTGGACAGCGATACGTGTTATTGTCAACATGTTTGCATTTAATTACTAAATTACGCACTTTATAATTTATATACATTCATTGAATACACTATCCGAGTGTGTATTATGCAGAGTGAAGTTTCAATCCTTATTTTATTACATATTTATATGTAATATATCGTATGATAGTGGAGGCCAATGTTTTGTTTGCATCGTTCGAAAGGTTATCGTGTCTCGAAGTATCGTGTCGGTGCTGTACACCGTGCACGTAAAACACACAGAGAAGACTCTGGAATGGGTCACTGTCTGTATCATTGCACTATCCTCCAAAAATCTAAAATGACTAATCTCTTCAGTAGGCGTCGTTCATATGGGCAACCGGTAGCGACGATAAATAAACGTAAAACACACAAGGGTTATCGTGTCCGTTTCAATTTGTAAACTGTTAACAGTTATAAGAACGTGTGGGGTTGCCATGGAAACAACGATGTTTTGTTTATTAATTTGAGTGATTTCATTTCTGTTGCTATTATTTGGACAAACATATATTGATTGTAATATGAAACTATATTCTCTACGAAGTTGTTGCATTTACGCTGTTTTGGTGGCCTTTAATTGTTACACATATTTAAATGTTTGGGCTATGCCCCCTGTTAGTAGTCATTTTAGTTGTCAGAACTACTTTAATTTGGCATGCTAATATATATAGTGGTACAATGCTTCTCGGTGGCCTGAGCACTTCTTCAAAAATTGAAAATGCGGAAAATGAAGGATAAGGGGTGTAGTGATGTGCAGCGAACCCACCGAGTATTTTAATTAATTTTTTAATTGATAAAGGCAACGGCGTAGCCAGCTGAAAATGATATACAAGCCCGTTTGAACTAAATTAAGCACGGTAGGGTGGTCTGGGGGCCTTCTTCCACGAAGTTTTTGAAAGCTAAACATGAAATGGTGCACTCCGGCCCCTTTTAAGGGACGTTTATACACTAACAAACACATAAGAAAAGTTCAGTTTTGCATCTACTTCTGTAGATCTTATCCAGCAAAAAAGTTAAACAAATATCCTGAAAATATAAAATCCTGTTAACCACTCTGTCTGCATAAAAGGCATAGGAAGTCGTGAAAGCGTGTTCGCTTCAGGTGCAAACTGTCCGGAGTTCGAGCCTCACCGGAGCCGCTCCGATTGTACCCTTATGGAAGACATTTAAATTCCACATTGCCTTTTCTCCCTCTCGTGGAGATGGATTACATCAGGAATGAAGTCTCGAGAGTGATTAATATAAGTTGTAAGAACTTGTTTCGCAATCGAGCTAAGATAAATTTGTATAAAATAGGCGTAGGATTTCAATTAATTTGAATGTTTCAAAAGTCGGGGGGGGGGGTAATTTGTTGACCGGGGGAGGAGCATGCAGACGATTTTAAAACAGTTTCTATGTATTGATTGCACTTTGTAAATCTCATGTTCGATTGGGCTTAGTTTTGAAACCAAACATTTGAAACACTTGGTAGATCTGTGGTGCGAACGGCTGGTAGATATGTGGTGCGAACGGCCGGTAGATATGTGGTGCTAACGGTCGGTAGATCTGTGGTGCGAACGGTCGGTAGATCTGTGGTGCGAACGGTCGGTAGATCTGTGGTGCGATCGGCCGGTAGATCTGTTGTGTGAACGGTCGGTAGATCTGTTGTGCGAACGGCCGGTAGATATGTGGTGCGAACGGCCGGTATATCTGTTGTGTGAACGGTCGGTAGATCTGTTGTGCGAACGGCCGGTAGATATGTGGTGCGAACGGTCGGTAGATATGTGGTGCGAACGGTCGGTAGATATGTGGTGCGAATGGCCGGTAGATATGTGGTGCGAACGGCCGGTAGATATGTGGTGCGAACGGCCGGTAGATATGTGGTGCGAATGGCCGGTAGATCTGTGGTGCGAACGGCCGGTATATGTGTGGTGCGATCGGCCGGTAGATATGTGGTGTGAACGGCTGGTAGATCTGTGGTGCGAACGGTCGGTACATATGTGGTGCGAACGGCCGGTAGATATGTGGTGCGAACGGCCGGTAGATCTGTGGTGCGAACGGCCGGTAGATATGTGGTGCGAACGGTTGGTAGATCTGTTGTTGCGAACGCCCGGTATATATCTGGTGCGAACGGCCGGTATATCTGTCGTATAGTTTGTATCACGAGTCACTATATACTTTACTCTGATAACAAGGGTCTCGGGGGTGGGGCGATGACATCTGAGCATACTTGTCTGTCGTGTGAACGGCCGGTAGATATGTTGTGCGAACGGTCGGTAGATATGTTGTGCGAACGCCCGTAGATCTGTTGTGCGAACGGCAGGTAGATATGTGGTGCGAACGGTTGGTAGATCTGTTGTTGCGAACGCCCGGTATATATCTGGTGCGAACGGCCGGTATATCTGTCGTATAGTTTGTATCACGAGTCACTATATACTTTACTCTGATAACAAGGGTCTCGGGGGTGGGGCGATGACATCTGAGCATACTTGTCCATTTTCTTCATGTTTTTTCCTTCTCTTAATTATATCCTCACTTCTTGTACGCTTTCATACAAATAAACCACTACTTATTTATCAGCTACAATGGGGAGGACCGAATCTAATGTTGTTATAACTTGTGGTCCAACCCATTTGTGTATGTATGTAATACCTGTATGATTGTGATTGTATTTATGTATACATATACAATAAAATATGATTAAACAAAATCTGTCGTGTGAACGGCCGGTAGATATGTTGTGCGAACGGTCGGTAGATCTGTTGTGCGAACGCCCGTAGATCTGTTGTGCGAACGGCCGTAGATCTGTTGTGCGAACGGCCGGTAGATATGTGGTGCGAATGGCCGGTATAGCTGTGGTGCGAACGGTCGGTAGATATGTGGTGCGATCGGCCGGTAGATATGTGGTGTGAACGGCTGGTAGATCTGTGGTGCGAACGGTCGGTACATATGTGGTGCGAACGGCCGGTAGATCTGTGGTGCGAACGGTTGGTAGATCTGTTGTTGCGAACGCCCGGTATATATGTGGTGCGAACGGCCGGTATATATGTGGTGTGAAGGGCCGGTAGATCTGTTGTGCGAACGGTCGGTAGATCTGTTGTGCGAACGGCCGTAGATCTGTTGTGCGAACGGCCGGTAGATATTTGGTGCGAAGCGGCCGGTAGATATGTGGTGCGAACGGCCGGTAGATATGTGGTGCGAACGGCCGGTAGATCTGTGGTGCGAACGGTTGGTAGATCTGTTGTTGCGAACGCCCGGTAGATATGGGGTGCGAACGGCCGGTAGATATGTGGTGCGAACGGCCGGTAGATATGTGGTGCGACGGTTGGTAGATCTGTTGTTGCGAACGCCCGGTAGATATGTGGTGCGAACGGCCGGTATATCTGTGGTGTGAACGGCCGGTAGATCTGTGTCGTGCGAACGCCCGTAGATCTGTTGTGCGAACGGCCGGTATATATTTGGTGCGAAGCGGCCGGTAGATATGTGGTGCGAACGGCCGGTAGATGTGGTGCGAACGGCCGGTATATGTGGTGCGAACGGCCGGTAGATATGTGGTGCGAACGGTTGGTAGATCTGTTGTTGCGAACGCCCGGTAGATATGTGGTGCGAACGGCCGGTAGATATGTGGTGCGAACGGCCGGTATATATGTGGTGCGAACGGCCGGTATATATGTGGTGTGAACGGCCGGTACTGAGATCTGTTGTGCGAACGCCCGTAGATCTGTTGTGCGAACGGCCGGTAGATATTTGGTGCGAACGGTCGGTAGATCTGTTGTGCCAACGCCCGTAGATCTGTTGTGCCAACGCCCGTAGATCTGTTGTGCGAACGGCCGGTAGATATGTGGTGCGAACGGCCGGTAGATATTTGGTGCGAAGCGGCCGGTAGATGTGTGGTGCGAAGTAGCAGCTAAAGGAAATGTTTTTTTTAGAAAGTGTTCACCGACTTTATAACTGCGTCATCACAACTTTGCACAAGCCACTACATAGTAGACTACTAGTACATACCAAGTACGGTAACTTCCTCATCATATCAGAAAATAGTCGGTTTTAAGAATTAAATGATTGTGCTTGCTAAACTTTCGCTACCACTAGAGCTGGTACCGAAATTACCGCTAGTCTTTTGTGATTTTAACGCTGGTACCAAGCAATAAATAGATAAATTATGTATGAAGTTGTAGTTTTTCATAAAAAGCCAAAACCAAATAAGAGATTTTCTGGACTTGTAAAAACTTCTCCAAAGATGACTAAATAAGGCACGCAATAATTTTTGTATCCGTAAAATGGATCAAAATACTACTCAAAAGTTTGGGGGGTAGGGGCATATGTGGACCCACCCCCTAACTTATTATGTCAATTACATCATAAATGTCTGGTTTGAATTTGGCTGAATTCTTCAGGACTGCTACATTAGGCCTCGTGATATAATCCGTTCTCATAAAAATTACCAGACTGAAATGATACATTTTTGGGTTGGTTCTTTCGCCGGTTGATTACAGGCTACGGAGCTTCATTTCTAAGCACGTGATCCTTGAAATATAACCGATATGTGGTTCCAATCATTATGACAAGTGTAAGTCAGAAAACGATATTAGTAGTATAGTCGGGACGCCAGCTCCACTAGTCGAGGAGGAATACCCTATTTGCTAGAACACGTCGCCTGGTGATATGAATAAGCTCTATATAATGCATAGCATGAAATAGGCACTTGGCCGCCGCCGTGATCGAGTGGTTAAGTTCGCCGACTTGTATACATACCACTGTAACCTATCATTACCGATGGTCCCTGGTTGGTGACCGTCTCTTTATATGAAACAGTTGGCAGCTTCTTACCATGTTGGTGCACCAAGTACTTGTTAACCGCTGGAGCCTGCCCAGGAAAGGTGTTGTAACTGCCCGCCAGCGATATAGCACAAAATGGTGACTACTAACATTTGTGCTTCTGCATAGTTATTTTCATACTGATCAGATTAAATTACATGCATCTCTAAACGACGGTATCACTCGCTTAGTATAGACTCCAATAATAAACTAACGTCAATTCAGGAGCGTAGCTGACTGTAATATGAAATCCTACTTTCACTTTCAGACCGTAAAAACTGTTCATTTATTGAGTTTTTATTCAAATTATTTCAGAAGAATTTGTAGTAGCAATGCTATTTAACTGTCTCAGTGGCCTAATGGTTAAGGAGTCCGTCCGCCTACGGAGTGGGAGGTCGAAGATTCGAACCTTGTCATGGGTTCGTTCTGATATGGCCAGTTGGCGAGCTGCCAGCTAGTTAAATAATGGTTACTGATTGCCTACCTACCTACAAGCATAGGATTCGGGAAGTACTGATGTTCATAAAAAAGGTGTCTCCTAAGTCAGTAATGGCTGGCCCTTTCAATACGGACGACAGTATAATGTAAACACTATATGTAAAATATGTATTTGTTTTCTTTTAGCAATGTAATGTCGTTTTAAGCATCTTAGAAGATACAGTATTACATATGTGACAATAAACAATAGTTACAATTGTGCCCTTGGGCAAGGCATTTAAATTCCACATTGCCTATTCTCTCTCCCTTGTGGTGATGCATTCCATGAGGAATGAGATCTCGAGAGCAATTAACCTACTAACTTGACGCAATCAAGCTAAAATAAATTTGTATAAACTAAAATAAACAACATTTTTAACAAACATCGAGAGCGAGTATAAGTTAGTTTAAAAATATTGTATTCAATATGACACAACACATGTACAGGGTTCCCTCTGTCTGAATGTTTGTCTGCGCCACTTTGTCGCCAATTTAAAAAACTTGGAGCCAACTAAGAGCCATATAGTTCACAAATAAATATTTGAAGCCATGTATTTGACAATACATGTGTCAAAAAAAAAAAACGTTGCGCCAAATATTTTCGCCATTTCACAAAATGTAGCGCCAATATTTGTTTTTTTGTCGCAATTGGCGTCATTAGCGACCGACTGATGTATAATAGTTAAGTTTATACAAAAATACTTTAGCTCGATTGCGCACCAAGTTCTTGTAACATTACTGGAATTTTAATCTCTCACAAGACCTCATTCCCGATAGAACCCATCGCCACAAGGGAGAGCTATGTTATATTTCGGGTTTTACGCCTGCATCAGTACCATTTCGGGCTATATCGCCGGCGAGCAGTTTACCTAACAACACCTTTCCTGGGCAGGCTCCAGCAGTTAACCAGTACTTGGGTGCACCAATCTCCGTAAGAAACTGCCAACTTTTTCTTTTCATATAAATGAGACACGGTTTGAGCGGGGCTTTGTGTGTGAGGTGCCTTGCTCAATAGCACTACATACTTGGTCTGAGGGAGAGAAAAGCGGCAAAGTAGATTTAAATGTCTTGCCCAAGGACACCACCACCGTGGTTCGAACCCCAAACCTCCGGATTACAAGGCAGCCATTGCATGTATTACACCACGGAGACTCCACACTAGTTACAAGGGGCCTTCGAGTGGTTATAGTCGTTGACTTCAATTCACTCGCCCCTCACCGTTGTAGGTTCGAATCCCACTGCGGTGTGGAATTGTTTCATGTGAGGATGCTATCCAGCCGGCTTGTGGAAGGTCGGTGGTTCTACCCGGGTGCCATCCATGCCTGAAATGCTGCTAGGAGGGGTATCCGGGATCTTCCTCAAATAATAAAAGCTGGAGAGCAGGTGACTTGTAGACCCTTTGGGATGGGTGTTTTCTGTGTTTCTATTGTACATATATGTTACAACATATGTCACTATAATTAAGAAATAATAAGTATCAACTGTGGTATATCGCAGAATAACCCTCGTTTGAAGTTTTTATGCGTAGAAATATATCACTTAGGCCGAAGGCCTGAGTGATATATTTCTACGCATAAGAACGATAGTATTTTACAAACATCACGTGACTTTCATTCATAAAACTTTACACGCATTGTATAAATGGAATAGCCAAAACACGGTGCGCGCGCAGCATAGTTCAAGGTAGGTATATCGCAGAATAACCTGAGGTAGATTTTACTCTACAAGTATGTATGTTATTAGCTGGGTCGTGTTAGAATAAACAATATACTTACTTATTTAGCTCCCCCTCCCCCCATAAAACAACAAACAAGGAATAGTTACGACAGATTAGTTAGTATTGGGGAAAAAAGGCTACATAGTAACCTATTTGAATCCCTACGTGGAACAATAACTTATTCATAATCAAAATGGATTGAATTGATATAATAATGATGTCCTATATAAATGACGTAGGACATTGCGTGTTAACCCTTTCAACACCACAGACCTCTAAATAGGCTTACAAAAAGTGTAGATCCAGATGAGCCGGCTCGTGACGAGCCGTCTCATCAGGATCTGCACTTTTTGCTAGTAATATTACTATTTTTAGACATAATTACCCATTTTGATAAATGAACTTGTCCAAATGTGATTTTCTGATTCATTTATTGGTTTAAGAATATCATGGACCAGTCCATGTCAGTTACTTGGTGTTGAATGGGTTAAGCCATGTTTTATTGCAAATTTAATAGCAGTAAATTCCTTCTTTCGAGTATACAGACAAAATGACTAGAATAATTATTAAAGATGAGCCGCAGCGTCTTTTGAAATGGGCCAAATTGTAGGTAGCCGTAGTATAAGAGGACGGCTATGTCTTAGGGTTGAAGATTTTGATTACCATGACAACATACAACAGAGACAATGTAAAACAAGAGAACACCTCGTACTTTCCATTTTTATTGTTCCTGATTGCTTATTTTTCCATTAGCATTTAAAAATTGTAATATTATTTGGTCAAAATAAATTTACCCTCAATAGTATAAATTTGGAATGTTAATATACACAAGAGTTTACACTAAAAACAAACAAATGTGTGACCCGGAATACCACTGTAACATGTTTGACAATGAAGTAACTGATGCAAACAATCATCAACATTTGTTTTCTTTAAGTCTACAGCCGGAGTCAACTATTTTCTTAATACATCCTTATTTCTATATATAACTTTAGAAAGTTTCAATTTATAAAGAAGCTCTGAATTACCTGTAAATTAAAAAATATCACCAACTGAAAAGTACAAATTTCTATCCAGTTGAATTATGTTTGAATGAACTGGAAATTTATAATTGTTCTAAAATTTCTTATTGCTGCTAAATGCATTTCAACACAAGTTTTCATTTTTATCAAGACAAGTTGACACACACACACACATCTTACACAAATCTTCTCGAATAACACACTGTTGGGAAGCCATTTCCACGTGGCAACAACTTCTACTAAATGTCAATTTAGATTGAAACTGTACATACACATAAATCTGTCAACAGACCAGCTGGACGGACACTTTTCAATTAAAGGGCAATAACTCTGGTGTTACTGGATGGATTGTGATGAAAAGTACACTGCTGATGTATATAATATGTAAAATAAATATTATTTATTATTTATAAATATTATTTATTATAAGTTTCATAAAATTCTACTGAATAGTTACTGACAAGTGGCTCTGGACGGATACATTTGTGGATTTTCTGTGAATTAAGTGGTTTGTGGATTTTCTGTGAATTAAGTGGTAATAACTCTGGTGTTACTGGTCTGATCCCAGAGAAAGGCCCGCAAGCCTGACTATGGTGATACATATTTATCAGAAGTTTCTTAAGATTCCACATGGTACTGAGAACTGGCTGCGGACAAAAGACAATGCACCCACTGATGGACAATGCCAAATAAAACATACACCGCCGAAATTCGAGCGTGGGATAACCAAACATATAGACAGTATCAACTGAACTTGTGCAAACTTTCACAACAAGAAATATTATAGCCTGATTATATATTTAGATCACATGTTGCTTTATGATTGCAAGCCTTTGCTGATCAAGAATGGTTCCTGTATGGGATCACGACCCAGGAAGTTGCGCAACATCACATCAGCATCCTGAAATTACACATGACAAGTTCAGAAACTGCACAGTCATTCATTCTACACAAGTATAAAACTGCAGATGCATTCATATATGCATTCTTTGAAAGCATGTATTCAAAAACTATTGCTAAATTTTAAATTGCAATTCAATGACGCGTATATTGAGCATGCATTTCTGCAATGCAAAGTTTTTACAGTATTGGTGTATCGATTCAGGCCCGACTTTACGTCTAAGAAAGAATATTCAGGCTGTCCGAATAAATGTGGTTAGCACACTCGCTTCGCACTGATGCATCCCGGAATCGAACCTCAGACTGGGAAGTATGTAAGATTGTACGGTGGTCGCCAGATCATACAGGCGAGTTTTCTCCGGGTAGTCTCGTTTCCTGCCACATGAATTACCATATATATGCTTTCATCCGCGTCAACGAGAGTGATCAATATAAGTTGTTAGAACTTGTTTCGCAATAGTTGTAAAATAAAATAAAGTTTACACTCCAACTTCAGTGGTATTAACCTATTTTATTGGTGCTGAGCAAAACCATTTCAACAGTATGCATAAAAGATCACATTTGGAAATGCAAGTTTTTGAGGTTTGCCAAACGGCTCCGGGATTCATCGAGATTTGGTGACATTTCTGATAGCTGTCTCCAAAAGCTATGCACTGTTTAACGTCGATTTACACATTTTTATGTATATGTGTTGGTATATAGAAAAGCATAGTTCAAAATATGTTCAGATCATTCGTTATTTGTAAATATCTTGGAAGGATTTTCACGTACCAGAGATCCCCCAGGCTGGAGAATGTATTTCCTGTAGTCTGCTCCGGTCTTGGGATTCATAACACCTTCTTTCTTAAACCTTGACTCAAACATATCCATACAGAACACCTCACTCCACTGAATAGAAAGAGTGAATTACTGGACTTACTTACAAACCATTTACGTATTCAACTGTTAGATGAACTTATTATACAATATATCCGTAGCATTGGAGTGAGTGGTTGTATGTGTGTTTTACATTTATTTATCGTCGCTACCGGTTGCCCATATGAGAGGACAGTGCAATGATACAGACAAAGACCCATTCCAGTCTCCTCTGGTTCTTTTACGTGCACGGTGTACAGCACCGACACGAGACCTCGGTTTAAAGTCCCATCTGAAAGACTGTTAATTTTATTAGGGTCAGACGGGGGATCGAACCTGCGATCCCTGGATTACCAGTCCAGCACGTTACCACTGGACTACAGATCCGTCTGTAATGAAGTGGTTAGATACCTTGTTTTACCATATATCCGTAGCATTGGAGTGGTTAGATAACTTGTTTTACCATATATCCGTAGTATTGGAGTGGTTAGATAACTTGTTTTACCATATATCCGTAGCATTGGAGTGGTTAGATAACTTGTTTTACCATATATCCGTAGCATTGGAGTGGTTAGATAACTTGTTTTACCATATATCCGTAGCATTGGAGTGGTTAGATAACTTGTTTTACCATATATCCGTAGTATTGAGCATCATATCCCCCAGCAAGATGACCAAATGAAGCTGCCATATTGGTCCCTGGAGTAGATGCAAACCCCATCATCTCTTCTGCTAACTCGGAGAGCACTTGTGCGGTGTTTGCCTAATAAAACATTTATTTGAATTTTAAACAGTTATTAAAGCGACACTATGGTATATTGTATGGCATAAAAAATATTACAAAATTGTACGCACATTTAGCAATGCTACTACACATTCTACTATTATAAGTTGAACATTATTTTCAGTCAATAAACAGTGTTGTTTTGCAATATAACAAACTGAAAGCGAAAGTAGCGACTGCACACCCTGCATACATACAGAACACATCGCTCTCTATAAGCAATCAGAATATATATATCTACGACAGCTGTTTCAACATCCGTTGTTGCGTCACCGCATGATGCAATGATTACATATGTTTATTGGTAACAAATTTGAGTATATGACGGTGCTATTATTTCGACAGTGTTTTCGTTTCTATGTGGCTATTTGCATTTTTTAAAAGACACAGCCATTGCATATTATGTTAAAGTGGACATTTAGCATTGTGACACAAACTCGGATTGCGCTTCTTTGTGATGGTGAGTATGAAGGCTAGGGCTTAAGGAGTAGTAGGGTAGGGTTTAAGGAGTAGGGTAGGGTCCAAGTAGTTGGACAGGAGCACTTGTGCGAAATAACGACACTTCCCATAATGCCTTGCAATGTTCATTCTAAGAGATGAAATAACACCATATCGACCATTAATGTGACCTTGGCCTAGAAGGAATACTTATATATACAGTCAAACCTATTTTAATTAGCTAGCCAAGGGAGTGATGAAAATTGGCTGCTTAGCTGAGGTGACTGCTTAATAGAGGCTAAACGTTGAACCAATTGCCACACTGAAAATAAATCTGGTTAATGAGTGCATAGGATGGAAGTCGTGATAGCGCAGTGTTAGCTTCAGGTGCGAAAGGTCCGGAGTTCGAGCCCCGCTGGAGCTGTTACGATTGTGCAGGCATTTAACTTCCACGTTGCCTCTTCTCTCTCCCTCGTGGCGATGGATTCCGTCAGGAATGAGGTCTCGAGAGTGATTAATATCAGTTGAAAGAACTTTGGATAAAATAAATTTGTATAAACTAATGACTGCATAATACAGGTTGTATGCTTAATAGGTGGCCACTAACACAGGTTTTGCCTGTATATTCTTGTGATTTCAAAATTTATTTACAGAAAAAATAGAATAGGTATCATATTTAAAATGTACACAATATTACAATAATTTTGATACCAAATTTGCTGAATTTATAATATGTATCTATTTCAATTTTTTTATTTTTTTTTTATTTTTTTTTTATTTTGAGGCCCCATAAGTGGGTAACCCCATTTATTTTTCATTGTAACATATACATATTCACAGAAATCATATCCTATACAGAACAATTAAAACATTGTCTGTATATTCTTGGGACATTATAAACTGTACAAGATGTCTGAGTCTCTATTGGCATGTTAGCATACTACACCTGAGCTTGCGTATGTATAGTCTGGTCAAACGTTCCCAGTAGGATCTGTCTTGTATTGAACACGCCGGCATTGGCAATCCTACTCTTAAGTAACTTCTCGAGAATGTCTTCCGGTATAGCACTCCCGTCCTTGTAATGCTTCGACATGCGATTCAGTGGCTCTTGTTCCCAGCACCAGTTCTCCAACATCTGTGACGGAGCCTCCACAAAATCTCGCTCAACATTGGTACCACTGAATAAATACTCGATATATATAAGAAAACAGCGGCAACACATAGTAGAATATGTAGAATACACTGGCCATTGTAAAGCGCTCAATGCATTTAATGGTCATAAATTGTATTTTAATCCTCTATTGTTGAAATTGATTAAATAATACCATTTAATGATGCAATCGCCCACTTTCTCATTTCTCTCAAACATTCCGACCAATGATGTGCCCTGAACATCCAATGTTTGACCTAAATAAGATCTTCTTCAGGGAGGAATATTTGCAGAGAATGATGATGGAAAATCTGAGTGTGTTTAGTCAAGTGATCGTAATTGATTATAAATAGAGCTAGCCAACATTCGGCTCACTGGATAAATTATAAGAGGCAAGATTTGCCAAGCACATCTATTACTGATGAATGGACTGTATGTGTACGATGGTGACCTGATGAATGGACTGTATGTGTACGATGGTGACCTGATGAATGGACTGTATGTGTACGATGGTGACCTGATGAATGGACCACAGTATGTGTACGATGGTGACCTGATGAATGGACTGTATGTGTACGATGGTGACCTGATGAATGGACCGGAGCAGTATGTGTACGATGGTGACCTGATGAATGGACTGTATGTGTACGAGGTGACCTGATGAATGGACCGGAGCAGTATGTGTACGATGGTGACCTGATGAATGGATTGTATGTATACGATGGTGACCTGATGAATGGACTGGTGCAGTATGTGTACGATGGTGACCTGATGAATGGACTGTATGTATACGATGGTGACCTGATGAATGGACTGGTGCAGTATGTGTACGATGGTGACCTGATGAATGGACTGTATGTGTACTATGGTGACCTGATGAATGGACTGGTGCAGTATGTGTACGATGGTGACCTGATGAATGGACCGGAGCAGTATGTGTACGATGGTGACCTGATGTATGGACTGTATGTATACAATGGTGACCTGATGAATGGACTGGTGCAGTATGTGTACGATGGTGACCTCATGTATGGACTGTATGTATACAATGGTGACCTGATGAATGGACTGGTGCAGTATGTGTACGATGGTGACCTGATGAAGGATTGTATGTGTACGATGGTGACCTGATGAATGGACCGGTGCAGTATGTGTACGATGGTGACCTGATGAATGGACCGGTGCAGTATGTGTACGATGGTGACCTGATGAATGGACCGGTGCAGTATGTGTACGATGGTGACCTGATGAATGGACCGGTGCAGTATGTGTACGATGGTGACCTGATGAATGGACCGGTGCAGTATGTGTACGATGGTGACCTGATGAATGGACCGGTGCAGTATGTGTACGATGGTGACCTGATGAATGGACCGGTGCAGTATGTGTACGATGGTGACCTGATGAATGGACCGGTGCAGTATGTGTACGATGGTGACCTGATGAATGGACCGGTGCAGTATGTGTACGATGGTGACCTGATGAATGGACCGGTGCAGTATGTGTACGATGGTGACCTGATGAATGGACCGGTGCAGTATGTGTACGATGGTGACCTGATGAATGGACCGGTGCAGTATGTGTACGATGGTGACCTGATGAATGGACCGGAGCAGTATGTGTACGATGGTGAGCTGATGAATGGACTGGTGCAGTATGTGTATGATGGTGACCTGATGATGTACCGGTAATGGAATTTCACATCCTTTAAAAAAACACTGTCGTGATGTCATACCTTTGTACTTGCAGTCCATTATTATTAATATTGGACATGTCAAAAGGCCAGAGTATTATATTCAATTATATGCATAAATATAAGAAATTAACAATTTTAATTAGTAGGAGATTGTTGTCTAAGTTTATGTTTTAAGTAAGATATAAGCCTCAAACTGATCCAATATATAAAATATTGGTACTGTCTTCGTCGCTACGCGCCTCACACAGTCTAATATTTTACATATTGGATCGTTTTCAGATTATATCCTGTACAATTTTCAACGGAAATTCAAGTGATCTTGGGCTTGTGATACCAATACAGTGCTTAAATCGTACTTCATAAAGTTGATTTGTTTGTTTGTTTGTCTTGGGGGTTTAAAGTCGCACCAACAGCTTAGGTCAAATGTCGAATATTGGTGGAGCAGTATTTCATGCACAGGCGAGCATCCAGATAGAATCATTGACCATCCACAAGCCAGTGAGATAGCTTTCTCATTCGAAAGAATTTGATATGCCAAGTGGGATTTGAACCTACAGAGGTGAGGGACAAGATTTTTGAACAACCGTAACCACAGATACCCCTCATAAAGTGGAAGCAAGCATCGTAACATCAGCATAATGTACAGCTTATCTACAATGAGGGCGTGCGTCCTAGATGACGATGATAATGATTGATAATGCTGATGATGTACAATGCTCATGCAGTACAAATGATAAATGTTGGGGCAGACAATTGTTTCATGGACTCCAGCATGTCCTCCTCATCAGGGCTGGAGTTAGATAGCAAACTGGGAGGGACAATTACCTGAGCCGGTTCCCCCATTTAGAATATATAACGCTTGACCAAGTTAACAAATTTCTCCCATGTATGACTTACAGTCTGAAAGTCTGCTGCTCTGTATCAGCTTGGAAGAGATTTAGATAATATAATGTTCACGTCCAGCTGTAGCCGTTACATTTGTGCCCTTAGGAAAGGCACTTAAATTCCACATTACCACATTTCTCTCCCTCATGGCGATGGATTTCATCAGGAATGAGGTCTCAAGATTAAACTAATGTTGAAAGAACTTGTTTCGCAATCAAGCTAAACTAAATTTGAATTATGGTGAAAGAAGATAAACTGCATCATAGACTTAGTGGAACATGTTCTCATTGTTTCAATATAAAACATTTTGAAATAATAAAATAGGATTATTATACTGTAAAATACCATAATTTCGCAAATACTTTATTTGGCGATTTTAACGATTTTGAACATTTTCAATTAATTCGCGCATCCGTGATGTAGCGCGAAAAATGAAGGTGACTTTTTGTGTAGATCGTTTATAATTGTATTGATTAAAACATTTTTGATAAAATGTACATATTTACAGATATAACTCTACATTCACACACATTATTATGCACGAGAATCATGAATTTGAGATCTAGTTAGATCGCAAAAATTAGTGTTCTACAGTATAACTCTTTCGATACCTGATTTTGTATTGCACTCCAGTGGGGAGATTGAGACGTACCTCAGGTGTAATCTTGTCTCGTCATCCAACGAGAGTACAATACAAAATCAAATATCAAGAAATTATCCCTTCATTGTTAAAACATTTACCAAAACATTAACCGTAATTACTCATTTTCTTTTCTGTACTGAACATATTTCCGTCACAGCTTGCGCGTGCAAAACTACTAAAATCAGCTGTTGTAATCTTAAAATGAGAACTGACGAGTCTGTGAAGCTATAAAAATGTACGCATGATATTGTTACAGTACATGATGTTATGTTATATTTTTATGTTATATTTCGGGTTTTACGCCTGCATAAGCACCATTTTGGGCTATATCGCCGACGGGCAGTTTACCTAACAACACCTTTCCTGGACAGGCTCCAGCGGTTAACCAGTACTTGGGTGCACCAACCTCCGTAAGAAACTGCCAACTTTTTCAAATAAATGAGACACGGCCTGAGTGGGGCTCGAACCCGTGACCATCAGTGATGATAGGTTACAGTGGTATACAAGTCAGCGACCTTAACCACTCGACCACGGAGGCGGACTTACAGTACATGATATCTGAGGTATGTATAATATTTAATGAAGCATACTGGACTTGTGTATACTGTGTAAAAGCAACGAGAAGTATGGCTACAGCTCTGATACGGATTCTGTAAACGTCCTACGATAGGTCTTGTATCCCACAGAAGAATACAGCATGCATGGTGGACTTATGATATACATATAGTAAGGATGGCAACGAATAGCGATTTAGGTATTCGAATATACTGTCGAGAAGATATTCGAATATTCGGTTATCTGATGTGAAAAACTCAAAATATCTCAAACACATAAATTTTCACAATTAATCTACTTTCTATTTTATGCCCTACGTCATATCTTCTTCCTGTAAATTTGGCGTGGTGGACTTATGATATACATATAGTAAAGACTTTTACCTGAAGAAGGCAAGCTCTGATTGGGCACAGATCTGATGCATGACATGCCCAAACTCATGGAAGTATGTTTCCACCTAGCAAAGTAACAAACATAGCTTCATATAATTTTTCTCAAATCAACAATAAGTTACAATAAGATGATTTTAGCAGAACAAATGATCTAGAAGCATGATGTTTTAGCAGAACAAATGATCTAGAAGTATGATGTTTTAGCAGAATGAAGTATCTAGAAGTATGATGTTTTAGCAGAATAAAGTATCTAGAAGTATGATGTTTTAGCAGAATGAAGTATCTAGAAGCATGATGTTTTAGCAGAATGAAGTATCTAGAAGCATGATGTTTTAGCAGAATGAAGTATCTAGAAGCATGATGTTTTAGCAGAATGAAGTATCTAGAAGCATGATGTTTTAGCAGAATGAAGTATCTAGAAGCATGATGTTTTAGCAGAATGAAGTATCTAGAAGCATGATGTTTTAGCAGAATGAAGTATCTAGAAGCATGATGTTTTAGCAGAATGAAGTATCTAGAAGCATGATGTTTTAGCAGAATGAAGTATCTAGAAGCATGATGTTTTAGCAGAATGAAGTATCTAGAAGCATGATGTTTTAGCAGAATGAAGTATCTAGAAGCATGATGTTTTAGCAGAATGAAGTATCTAGAAGCATGATGTTTTAGCAGAACAAATGATCTAGATCATGACGTACCTCATCATGAGCAAGTAGTGAAGGTTTGTCTGCTGTTGCTTTCGTGAAATTGGCAACCATGGCAGCAACAGTAACCATCCTAGTACCATCGTCATAGCAACACCCCGGCTGCAACACAAATATACACTGGTACTTAATACAAAAAACTATCCTCTGTATTATATTCTATGTTCGTGGAAGCTCCGATTTTATTTTTTATTAAGGAATGAATTGCGGGTTAATAGTTTCCATCGGGGGTATGAACTACATTGGTTGTGGTTACTGAGTGTGTGTAGGCCGACATGAGGGACAGGTGATTGTGATTATAACCATTGCCACAGATAAATGCCGCACCAACAGCTTAGGTCATATGGCAACTCTCCAGCTATTATTGGTGGAGGAAGACCCTGGGTGCCCCTCCGAGCAGTATTTTACACACAAACGGGTACTCGGGTAGAACCACCAACCTTCCGCAGGCCAGCTGGATAGCTGTCATTTCTTATGATGCAGTGTACTGCTATCACAGTTGTATCGCTGCTAACATGTAAAGCTAAAGACATATAGTTTAAACATATTATATTTTATCATTATTTACATCATGTTTAACATTAGTATACAAGAACAAATGGATTAAATCGGAAGCTAGTAGCTTGTTTATAGACATTAGACACCAAAGACATACCTGCAACCCAAAGCAAGCAGCGTGACCATACTTGCCTTCCCTCGGAAACAAATCCAGGTAAAAGTATCCCAGTAGTTGCTCGTTGGCGTTGTCGGTAACACTGTACTGTAATCAATATGAAGCATGTAATGGCTGTCTACCATTGGTTACACAGCTACGTTTGTTTTATAAATAATCACATGCATTCAAAGACAATGTAACAATTTATTTTATGCTAATTGATGAAATACAGTGTTCTATCAGTGAGATATAATCCATATCACTCACTGCATATCACTCACTGTATTTTGCCGGACTACTTTTTTTATTATCTTCCTTCCCAATACACCAACTTGCACCGTGTCACATGTGTCATTTAATTTGCACCGTTTACCTGGCTTCATTGACACAATTTACCAAAACAAATCAAAAGCGAAATACAACTGACAATGTCTCGAATTTTGTCACTGCAAATTGTAACAATAAATCCAATAAATGTTTTCATGTATTTTTCCTTGATTCAACTTTAAATTCAAGATGGTGGCAGATTTGTGTATCGACTCACGACGTATAGGCGTCAATGTATTCATTCGCGCAAAAACACGGCGGCCAGCTATTTTAATTTCACGTGCTCGTGAAAATATTTGAAATTTTCTCACTTCTCAGTGAGATATATACCATATTCACTCAAAACAAACAAATATCCTCTATTTATGTTATGCTTTCCAATGAAATATAGAAATTTATCAGAGATAATAGAAAGCTATTATTATCAATCGTGGTTAGCGCCACTCGTGATAATAATGCTTTCAATGTGTGTGTTTTATGTGTATTTATTGTCGCTACCGGTTGCCCATATGAGCGACGCCTCCTCAAGAGATTAGTCATTTTAGATTTTTGGAGGATAGTGCAATGATACAGAGAGAGACCAATTCCAGAGCCTCCTCTGGTTCTTGTACGTGCACAGTGTAAAGCACCGACACAAGACCTCGGTTTAACGTCCCATCTGAAAGACTTAATTTTATTAGGGTCAGGCGGGGGATCGAACCTGCGATCCCTGGATTACCAGTCCAGCCTGTTACCACTGGACTACATATCCGTCTGATGCTTTCAATGTTCATTCGGTGAAATATAAGTTGATCATTCACTGAAACAAACAAAATGCCTCTATATATTAGTAGTAACAAAACATTAACTTGTTTTGAATTTATCCTTTTATAAGGGCTGGAAACAGGTACCATATATACAACATTTAACCCTTAAAAAGCTAAATAAATTGGAAGGAATGTGCAAACAGCCTAAATCCAGATCAGCCGCCGCGTCTGATCAGGATCTATGTTGTTTGCTATTCAGAGTGTTTTAGCTCCACTCCACGAATAGCAAACGGCATAGAGCCTTGTCAGATGGCACACTATGTGCACATTTTGTGTCGTCTGACCTGGCTCTATGCTGTTTGCATAAGCAACTTTAGTTGTGCGTAGCAGGCTAAGGGTTAAAATAGACGACGGCCATAGTCATTTAATTACCGTACAAACATTATCTATAAAGTATTAGTTTCACCGAATAGCTACAGACATGATGCACTATGTTGCTAATGAATAAAACTTTAGTTACCATGGTAACATCTTCATGCCAGACATCAGCCTTTTCGACCTGTTTAAATTTTAAACCGAGTAATTCCTGAAAATAATGTGTGAAACAAGTGTTATTTAAACGATTTAAAGATGTTCGCGGCATATTAATACAAAGCTTTATATCAGTTTCTTTCATTCTGGCCGGCTTAAATATGTCTTACTTTACACAAGTCATGTATGTTTTAGATATCCGGGGCGATTAAACTAATCTAATAAGAGACATCTGTGAGTTACTGCCCCTGTATACTCCCTAAAAGTAGGTAGGTCCTATTAAGTGTTTTCCTCTGTTTTTATCGTTGTTTCCTTTGCACAACATGATAGCAGTTTTATTCCATTATCACTTCTAATGAGTATTAAATTACTATATCTCGACAGTTCTCGTACAGCATATACAATGGATACTTATTTGTAAAAGAATGTTATCAGTTAATTAACACAATTTTGATAAAATCACATTTATCATACCGCAACATCTGGTTAGTGCACAACAGTAAAAACAAAGGATTCCAACTAAAAGGACCTATTCACATTTTGGAATAATCCAGACGTTATCTACCAAGGGAGGTAATAGAAAATTAGAGATGTCTCTCATTGCGGAAGTAATTCTTGGCAGTAATTCTGGTTGCTATATTTGAATGTCATCTCAGAATATTATAATATTGTTTTTTTCGAGCAACAAAAATGTCGTCGGCAGTGAGGAAGGGAAGTGAGAAATGGTATTTTTGCTATTATTTTGCTAAGTCATATGTTAGTGAGCAAATCTATTACATGAACATAGCGCTAGATACAAGTTTCTTCCATCCAGCACTCAACTCTTCAATCTCCGGAGTTCGAGCCCCGCTGGAGCAGTTACACATCAACTCTTCAATCTCAGAGAGACACTCACAATGTTCTCACATCTTGATTATTATAATCAGGCACCTGATAGGGAGCAAGCTCATGGCTAGGATGATAGCAGTAGTCCTTTAGTGAAATACCTGGTATATGTCCAGCAGTCCTTTAGTGACAACATCCATGGGGAAATACCTGGTATATGTCCAGCAGTCCTTTAGTGACAACATCCATGGGGAAATACCTGGTATATGTCCAGCAGTCCTTTAGTGACAACATCCATGGTGAAATACCTGGTATATGTCCAGCAGTCCTTTAGTGACAACATCCATGGGGAAATACCTGGTATATGTCCAGCAGTCCTTTAGTGACAACATCCATGGGGAAATACCTGGTATATGTCCAGCAGTCCTTTACTGACAACATCCATGGGGAAATACCTGGTATATGTCCAGCAGTCCTTTAGTGACAACATCCATGGGGAAATACCTGGTATATGTCCAGCAGTCCTTTAGTGACAACATCCATGGGGAAATACCTGGTATATGTCCAGCAGTCCTTTAGTGACAACATCCATGGGGAAATACCTGGTATATGTCCAGCAGTCCTTTAGTGACAACATCCATGGTGAAATACCTGGTATATGTCCAGCAGTCCTTTAGTGACAACATCCATGGGGAAATACCTGGTATATGTCCAGCAGTCCTTTACTGACAACATCCATAGGGAAATACCTGGTATATGTCCAGTAGTCCTTTAGTGACAACATCCATGGGGAAATACCTGGTATATGTCCAGCAGTCCTTTACTGACAACATCCATGGGGAAATACCTGGTATATGTCCAGCAGTCCTTTACTGACAACATCCATGGGGAAATACCTGGTATATGTCCAGCAGTCCTTTACTGACAACATCCATGGGGAAATACCTGGTATATGTCCAGCAGTCCTTTACTGACAACATCCATGGGGAAATACCTGGTATATGTCCAGCAGTCCTTTACTGACAACATCCATGGGGAAATACCTGGTATATGTCCAGCAGTCCTTTACTGACAACATCCATGGGGAAATACCTGGTATATGTCCAGCAGTCCTTTACTGACAACATCCATGGGGAAATATCTGGTATATGTCCAGCAGTCCTTTACTGACAACATCCATGGGGAAATACCTGGTATATGTCCAGCAGTCCTTTACTGACAACATCCATGGGGAAATACCTGGTATATGTCCAGCAGTCCTTTAGTGACAACATCCATGGTGAAATACCTGGTATATGTCCAGCAGTCCTTTAGTGACAACATCCATAGTGAAATACCTGGTATATGTCCAGCAGTCCTTTAGTGACAACATCCATAGTGAAATACCTGGTATATGTCCAGCAGTCCTTTACTGACAACATCCATGGGGAAATACCTGGTATATGTCCAGCAGTCCTTTAGTGACAACATCCATGGGGAAATACCTGGTAAATGTCCAGTAGTCCTTTAGTGACAACATCCATGGGGAAATACCTGGTATATGTCCAGCAGTCCTTTAGTGACAACATCCATGGGGAAATACCTGGTATATGTCCAGCAGTCCTTTAGTGACAACATCCATGGGGAAATACCTGGTAAATGTCCAGTAGTCCTTTAGTGACAACATCCATGGTGAAATACCTGGTAAATGTCCAGTAGTCCTTTACTGACAACATCCATGGGGAAATACCTGGTATATGTCCAGCAGTCCTTTAGTGACAACATCCATGGGGAAATACCTGGTATATGTCCAGCAGTCCTTTACTGACAACATCCATGGGGAAATACCTGGTATATGTCCAGTAGTCCTTTACTGACAACATCCATGGGGAAATACCTGGTATATGTCCAGTAGTCCTTTACTGACAACATCCATGGGGAAATACCTGGTATATGTCCAGCAGTCCTTTACTGACAACATCCATGGGGAAATACCTGGTAAATGTCCAGTAGTCCTTTAGTGACAACATCCATGGGGAAATATTCCTTCAATGTGTTCTGGTCAACTGCGTATTTCTTCTCTTCCACCATAGTCATATAGTACCGGTAGTCCGACATGTTGATCTTATTGTCAAACTCGTAACCGTATGTTTTACACTGTGAAAAATAAAATATACAAGTACACACAACAGCCTATATGCACCTGTTTACTTACACATTGAATGTATACATTGACAGCTTATATGCACCTGTTTACTTACACAATGAATGTACATGTGTAAGTTTTAAAGTTGAAGATTTTGGACCTTTGTTAAATTAAAAATAACTTTTAAAAATACCATAGAAAAAATGAGCAGGGGGATATAACTCATTAAATAAATGTTGATAAAATAACAATCTTTATAGACAATGAATTAGCCTGATGATTAATGTTTTCCCTGAAAAAGGCTTTTTACGCCTAAAATTCGGATGTAGAGAGGACCAAATATATATATTACTAGTTCCCTGTTAGGAACAATCAACATATAATATATAAATAAAAACTGGCAACTTTTAAAGGAAAATCCTACAATATTCATAATGCCATTTGCATTGAACGCTATATGTAAATTATGAAAGTAGCAAAATCGAAATATAGATTGAAAGTATCCATGAATTAACCCTTTCAACACCACATACCTCTAAATTGGCTTACAAAAAAAGTGTAGATCCAGATGAGCCGGCTCGTGACGAGCCGTCTCATCAGGATCTGCACTTTTTTCAAGTAATATAACTATTTTTAGAAAAAAAATTACCCATTTTGATAAATGAACTGATCCAAATGTAATTTTGTTATTAATTTATTGGTCTAAAAATATCATGGACCAGTCCATATCAGTTACTTGGTGTTGAATGGGTTAATGCAAAAAGTATTTGTGTGTTTCGGTTTGTATGAAATGAGGTGTGTCAAGCAATATGATGAGGCCACTTCTTACGTACGATGTATTGTATGTATCTTTAACTTCCTGTTTAATGGTACAATGCAACGGCTAACATGCAATTGTTTATTTACAGTCTCAATGTACAACCTATAACCATACAATCAATGAACATCACACACTATCATCATGTCTTTAAATCTTCCATGTACACCATCAATATTTCTTTGAATCTAATTTCCATATACACCATCAATATTTCTTTGAATCTAATTTCCATATACACCATCAATATTTCTTTGAATCTAATTTCCATATACACCATCAATATTTCTTTAAATCTAATTTCCATGTACACCATCAATATTTCTTTGAATCTAATTTCCATGTAAACCATCACTATTTCTTTGAATCTAATTTCCATGTAAACCATCAATATTTCTTTGAATCTAATTTACATGTACACCATCAATATTTCTTTGAATCTAATTTCCATGTACACCATCAATATTTCTTTGAATCTAATTTCCATGTACACCATCAATATTTCTTTGAATCTAATTTCCATGTAAACCATCAATATTTCTTTAAATCTAATTTCCATGTACACCATCAATATTTCTTTGAATCTAATTTACATCATCAATATTTCTTTGAATCTAATTTACATGTACACCATCAATATTTCTTTGAATCTAATTTACATCATCAATATTTCTTTGAATCTAATTTACATGTACACCATCAATATTTCTTTGAATCTAATTTCCATGTAAACCATCAATATTTCTTTGAATCTAATTTCCATGTAAACCATCAATATTTCTTTGAATCTAATTTCCATGTACACCATCAATATTTCTTTGAATCTAATTTCCATGTACACCATCAATATTTCTTTGAATCTAATTTCCATGTACACCATCAATATTTCTTTGAATCTAATTTCCATGTAAACCATCAATATTTCTTTGAATCTAATTTCCATGTAAACCATCAATATTTCTTTGAACCAACCAACACCACAAATTTCTTTGAACCTAATTTCCATGTACACCATCAATATTTCTTTGAATCTAATTTCCATGTACACCATCAATATTTCTTTGAATCTAGTTTCCATGTACACCATTAATATTTCTCTGAACCTAGTTTCCATATTCACCATCATTATTTTCGCATGCCTAGTTTCCATCGACATCATGAACATTGACTTACTTCTTCCTTTTTATACTGTAGGAAGAGGTCCAAATCTTGTGCCTTCAACGGCTTTAACTTATCACCGAGATCTGTCAGGAATGTCTTGACTTTCTCTGCAGTTTTAGCCATTCTCATGTCAAGAACAAAGGCAGCATGGGTTTCAAAACCTAACAGCTGGGCTTTCTGTAAGAAATATGACAGTATTAGTGTCGCAACCTAACAGCTGGGCTTTCTGTAAGAAATATGACGGTATGAGTGTCGAAACATAACAGCTGGGCTTTCTGTAAGAAATATGACAGTATGGGTGTCGAAACCTAACAGCTGGCCTTTCTGTAAGAAATATGACAGTATGGGTGTCGAAACCTAACAGCTGGGCTTTCTGTAAGAAATACCCTCGAGTTTCCTGTTTCCGTTATGATATGAAACGGTCGGCATTCAACAAAACGAATCTTAAAACTACATAGTTTCTAAATGTATGATGTAAATAAAGTAACGTTCCTCTTTTATTCCAAATAATTAGAAATGAATATGACTACGTAAATAACAATGGGTGCTGTCATTTTTACCATGACCCGAAACCGACATCTGTGGTGACTGGTAACGGAGTTTTCCTGACTTCAGAAAATCAATTTTGCGTAACATCGAATGGGTGTAAATATAAAACGAACACGTTTTGTGCAGCTTGATGATAATATTATATTGATGAATATTTCTTTTCACAGTTAACACTTTTACAGTTTAACAAGCATTTTCACAATGTGGACACCTGAATTCAATTAATAAATAATTACTGACATCAGACTATTTTTGGCCAAAATTCAGTCAATATTCAATTAGGGGGGGGGGGTCTTGCTGGGTTAGCGCGCTTGCTTCTCACCAATGCAAACAGGGTTCGATCCTCGGACCGGGAAGTATGTGAGATGGTAAGGTGGTCGCCAGATCGGACAGGTGGGTTTTCTCCGGGTACTCCGGTTTCCTCCCATACGAATGACCACATTTACGCCAACGAGAGTGATTCATATAAGTTGTTAAAACTTGCTTTGCAATCGTTGTAAAATAAATAAATTAATAGAGCACACTTACCTCGTGCCTCAGTCGGATTAGATCCTCAAGGATAACTGTGTTTTCTTTCACACACCTGGGAAATAAACAAAGTATATCTACATTGAACTTTCACACACCTGGGAAATAAACAAAGTATATCTACATTGAACTTTCACACACCTGGGAAATAAACAAAGTATATCTACATTGAACTTTCACACACCTGGGAAATAAACAAATAAGTATATCTACATTGAACTTTCACACATACACCTGGGAAATAAACAAATAAGTAACACATGAACTTTCACACACCTGGGAAATAAACAAATAAGTAAATAAGTATATCTACATTGAACTTTTGAGCTAGCCCATTTTATAAATTTTAAAGATGTTTTCCCATAAAACTGTCTCAAACTGTGACATTTTCAATGCATCAGCATGAGGGGCAATTGGTTTGAAACCAAACTTACCTTGGTGACGCATACGTCAACCAAACCTACCTTGGTGATGCATATGTCAACCAAATTTACCTTGGTGATGCATATGTCAACCAAACTTACAATGGTGATGCATATGTCAACCAAACTTACCTTGGTGATGCATATGTCAACCAAACTTACCTTGGTGATGCATACATCAACCAAACTTACAATGGTGATGCATACGTCTATGATTTTATACAGCTTCTAAGGTAAACCAATACCAAAACTCTATCTCTTTGCTGCATAAAAAATAAAGGCTATAAATAGTTCAAATAATTGTAGCAGACGACAATGTGTTTTTCTTATTTGTTCCTATTTTCAACTGAAACCTCTGGAAATAGATTTTCATTAGAATATTGTTACGAAACAATTCTAATGAAATTACATGACATATGTGACAGTTATTTCCACCGCTAGCATGAAAAGAGTTGATGCACCTTCTCAGAAAAAATGGATTGCGTGTGCACAAGCTCAGCATATATCAGGTATGTGAACACGTGTTCAGCGAGCTGTCAACATGCAGAGTGTCTCGATTTACCTGAATAAAGAACAACAACAACGTTGTTCTCAGCAAGTTCTATCTTTGAACGTACATATTTGGAACAATTAGAAGCATTTACCTGGAATTAAATGCTGTTTCCAGCCTCCGTCTCGTCTCTGGGTTTCGTGCTTTCTTCATGCACGGGAAATAGTGTGGATATTTCAGTGACACTTTATAATTGCCGTCGTCTGCCTGTTAAAATCAATAGTTAGTCTATACAAATTTATTTGAGTTCGATTGCGAAACAAGTTCTTATAACGTATATCAATCTCTCTCTCGACCTCATTCCTGATGGAAGAGAGAAGAGGCATGTGGAATTTAAATGCCTTGCCTAAGGGCACAATCATAACGGCTCCAGTGGGGTTCGAACTCCGGGCCTTTCGCACCTGAAGCGAACGCTCTACCACTGCGCTATCACAACTTATATTTACATTCTCGAGACCTCATTCCTGATGGAATCCATCGCCACGAGGGAGAGAGAAGAGGCATGTGGAATTTAAATGCCTTGCCTAAGGGCACAATTGTAACGGCTCCAGTGGGGCTCGAACTCCGGGCCTTTCGCACATGAAGCAAACGCGCTACCACTGATATATCACGACTTCCACGAAAATCAATATTTCAAATAATAAATTACATTAAATAATTCAGAGATTTCAACTGGAGAGATACACAGAATACACGATAATGAATACCAGTGTACGGGCGGGAAATACACATGTGCCGTGAATGAGCAGTATTCCGTATCATAGGCAGAATTAAAAGTCGTCTGATTGCAACGCGTCTTACATGCATGGTAGAGCCTCTGTGGTGAAAATGACACGATGTCCACTGTGCAATCGAGAACTTCTGAATTCAAACCCCACCAGAACCACAGTGGTACATGTAATATCCTTAGGCAAGACTTAAGTTTCATTCCTTCTCTCTCCCGCATGGCGGTGTAAAAATGAATTTGTTTAATAAACTCATATATGCAGGCAAAACTTGCTCAGTATTTTTACCAGTTCTAGCACTTAATGTGCCATTCCTCAGAAATGTATTTTCCAAACAACATTTCCAGCCGACATTAGGTATGTCTGTTACTTTACCTAATTGTGGCAAACATGATGTCGTAGTTCTTAGAAGTTTACATCGTTAGTCAAGAGAATACGGTAAATAGTCAAAAGATATCCCCCCCCCGAGTTGTGCTTACAGAGACGATGTATTCAAACCGAATAGCAGTGGTGTTAGTTTGCTTGCTTCTCATTAATGCAACTCGGGTTCGATCCTTGAACCGGGAAGTATGCGAGAGTATGGTACGGTGGTCGCCAAATCGGACAGGTGGTTTCCTCCGGGTACTCCGGTTTCCTCCCACATGAATGACCACATAAAGGCTTCCATCCGAGCCAACCAGGGTGATTAATATTAGTTGTTCGAGCTTGTTACGTAATTGTTCCAAAATATTTGCGGAAATTCTCAGAAAATGATACCCAGGGAACACTTGCTATATGTTTTGTTGCTTTGTTCACTCGGAACGCCTTTAATATCTACAAGCAATATAATGTATTAATTTTCAAACCTTGTCAAGTGCTTTGATGAAGTCTTCTGGCAACCCAACTGTAAAAGAAAACAACAAATATAAATTCAAGAATTCCAGATTATATAGACATAAGCCAGTTTTCTAACCTGTACAGCTATGGCGAAGTCGCCATATCAAATACACACCTAAGAAATGCCTTTAACACATGGGCATTAATTCCACTTATCCCTAAAAACGTGTCTGCTTACAATTTTCATACAAAAGTTTGTCCAGCAAGACACACTGGCCATTGTAAAGCACTTCTTCTATTCAAATGTATTTAATGGTGATATTGTGTATTTTAACCCTGTTGTGTTGAAATTTAGGAAATAATACCATTTAAAGACGTAATCGCGCGCTTTCTCACTTCTCCCAAAAATTCTGATCTTCGATGAGCCCTAAAAACCATTCTGATTGGAATCCCAAGCATATGTATAATAGGGTAAATGATGATATACATGTATGCTGGACAGGTATAATAGGGTAAATGATGATATACATGTATGCTGGACAGGTATAATAGGGTAAATGATGATATACATGTATGCTGGACAGGTATAATAGGGTAAATGATGATATACATGTATGCTGGACAGGTATACTAGGGTAAATGATGATATACATGTATGCTGGACAGGTATAATAGGGTAAATGATGATATACATGTATGCTGGACAGGTATAATAGGGTAATGATGATATACATGTATGCTGGACAGGTATAATAGGGTAAAATGATATACATGTATGCTGGACAGGTATAATAGGGTAAATGATGATATACATGTATGCTGGACAGGTATAATAGGGTAAATGATGATATACATGTATGCTGGACAGGTATAATAGGGTAAATGATGATATACATGTATGCTGGACAGGTATAATAGGGTAAATGATGATATACATGTATGCTGGACAGGTATAATAGGGTAAATGATGATATACATGTATGCTGGACAGGTATAATAGGGTAAATGATGATATACATGTATGCTGGACAGGTATAATAGGGTAAATGATGATATACATGTATGCTGGACAGGTATAATAGGGTAAATGATGATATACATGTATGCTGGACAGGTATAATAGGGTAAATGATGATATACATGTATGCTGGACAGGTATAATAGGGTAAATGATGATATACATGTATGCTGGACAGGTATAATAGGGTAAATGATATACATGTATGCTGGACAGGTATAATAGGGTAAATGATGATATACATGTATGCTGGACAGGTATAATAGGGTAAATGATGATATACATGTATGCTGGACAGGTATAATAGGGAAATGATGATATACATGTATGCTGGACAGGTATAATAGGGTAAATGATGATATACATGTATGCTGGACAGGTATAATAGGGTAAATGATGATATACATGTATGCTGGACAGGTATAATAGGGTAAATGATATACATGTATGCTGGACAGGTATAATAGGGTAAATGATGATATACATGTATGCTGGACAGGTATAATAGGGTAAATGATGATATACATGTATGCTGGACAGGTATAATAGGGTAAATGATGATATACATGTATGCTGGACAGGTATAATAGGGTAAATGATGATATACATGTATGCTGGACAGGTATAATAGGGTAAATGATGATATACATGTATGCTGGACAGGTATAATAGGGTAAATGATGATATACATGTATGCTGGACAGGTATAATAGGGTAAATGATGATATACATGTATGCTGGACAGGTATAATAGGGTAAATGATGATATACATGTATGCTGGACAGGTATAATAGGGTAAATGATATACATGTATGCTGGACAGGTATAATAGGGTAAATGATGATATACATGTATGCTGGACAGGTATAATAGGGTAAATGATGATATACATGTATGCTGGACAGGTATAATAGGGTAAATGATATACATGTATGCTGGACAGGTATAATAGGGTAAATGATATACATGTATGCTGGACAGGTATAATAGGGTAAATGATGATATACATGTATGCTGGACAGGTATAATAGGGTAAATGATGATATACATGTATGCTGGACAGGTATAATAGGGTAAATGATGATATACATGTATGCTGGACAGGTATAATAGGGTAAATGATGATATACATGTATGCTGGACAGGTATAATAGGGTAAATGATGATATACATGTATGCTGGACAGGTATAATAGGGTAAATGATGATATACATGTATGCTGGACAGGTATAATAGGGTAAATGATGATATACATGTATGCTGGACAGGTATAATAGGGTAAATGATGATATACATGTATGCTGGACAGGTATAATAGGGTAAATTATGATATACATGTATGCTGGACAGGTATAATAGGGTAAATGATGATATACATGTATGCTGGACAGGTATAATAGGGTAAATTATGATATACATGTATGCTGGACAGGTATACTAGGGTAAATGATATATACATGTATGCTGGACAGGTATAATAGAGTAAATGATGATATACATGTATGCTGGACAGGTATAATAGTGTAAATGATGATATACATGTATGCTGGACAGGTATAATAGGGTAAATGATGATATACATGTATGCTGGACAGGTATAATAGGGTAAATGATGATATACATGTATGCTGGACAGGTATAATAGGGTAAATTATGATATACATGTATGCTGGACAGGTATAATAGGGTAAATGATGATATACATGTATGCTGGACAGGTATAATAGGGTAAATGATGATATACATGTATGCTGGACAGGTATAATAGGGTAAATGATGATATACATGTATGCTGGACAGGTATAATAGGGTAAATGATGATATACATGTATGCTGGACAGGTATAATAGTGTAAATGATGATATACATGTATGCTGGACAGGTATAATAGGGTAAATGATGATATACATGTATGCTGGACAGGTATAATAGGGTAAATGATGATATACATGTATGCTGGACAGGTATAATAGGGTAAATGATGATATACATGTATGCTGGACAGGTATAATAGAGTAAATGATGATATACATGTATGCTGGACAGGTATAATAGGGTAAATGATGATATACATGTATGCTGGACAGGTATAATAGGGTAAATGATGATATACATGTATGCTGGACAGGTATAATAGGGTAAATGATGATATACATGTATGCTGGACAGGTATAATAGGGTAAATGATGATATACATGTATGCTGGACAGGTATAATAGGGTAAATGATGATATACATGTATGCTGGACAGGTATAATAGGGTAAATGATGATATACATGTATGCTGGACAGGTATAATAGGGTAAATGATGATATACATGTATGCTGGACAGGTATAATAGGGTAAATGATGATATACATGTATGCTGGACAGGTATAATAGGGTAAATGATGATATACATGTATGCTGGACAGGTATAATAGGGTAAATGATGATATACATGTATGCTGGACAGGTATAATAGGGTAAATGATGATATACATGTATGCTGGACAGGTATAATAGGGTAAATGATGATATACATGTATGCTGGACAGGTATAATAGGGTAAATGATGATATACATGTATGCTGGACAGGTATAATAGGGTAAATGATATACATGTATGCTGGACAGGTATAATAGGGTAAATGATGATATACATGTATGCTGGACAGGTATAATAGGGTAAATGATGATATACATGTATGCTGGACAGGTATAATAGAGTAAATGATTACATGTATGCTGGACAGGTATAATAGGGTAAATGATGATATACATGTATGCTGGACAGGTATAATAGGGTAAATGATGATATACATGTATGCTGGACAGGTATAATAGAGTAAATGATGATATACATGTATGCTGGACAGGTATAATAGGGTAAATGATATACATGTATGCTGGACAGGTATAATAGGGTAAATGATGATATACATGTATGCTGGACAGGTATAATAGGGTAAATGATGATATACATGTATGCTGGACAGGTATAATAGGGTAAATGATGATATACATGTATGCTGGACAGGTATAATAGGGTAAATGATGATATACATGTATGCTGGACAGGTATAATAGAGTAAATGATGATATACATGTATGCTGGACAGGTATAATAGAGTAAATGATGATATACATGTATGCTGGACAGGTATAATAGGGTAAATGATGATATACATGTATGCTGGACAGGTATAATAGGGTAAATATGATATACATGTATGCTGGACAGGTATAATAGGGTAAATGATGATATACATGTATGCTGGACAGGTATAATAGGGTAAATGATGATATACATGTATGCTGGACAGGTATAATAGGGTAAATGATGATATACATGTATGCTGGACAGGTATAATAGAGTAAATGATGATATACATGTATGCTGGACAGGTATAATAGGGTAAATGATGATATACATGTATGCTGGACAGGTATAATAGGGTAAATGATATACATGTATGCTGGACAGGTATAATAGGGTAAATGATATACATGTATGCTGGACAGGTATAATAGGGTAAATGATATACATGTATGCTGGACAGGTATAATAGGGTAAATGATATACATGTATGCTGGACAGGTATAATAGGGTAAATGATATACATGTATGCTGGACAGGTATAATAGGGTAAATGATATACATGTATGCTGGACAGGTATAATAGGGTAAATGATATACATGTATGCTGGACAATAAAATAGGGGATTGTTCTGTTAGGAATAGCTATATAGGGGATTGTTCTGTTAGCAAAAGGCTGTTCGATTTTTAGCGCAATGGTTGGCACGCTCATTTCTCACCAATGCAATCCGGGTTTGATCCTCCGACCGGGAAGTATGTCAGATGGTACGGTGGTTGCCACATCAGACAGGTGGGTTTTCTCCGGGTACTCCGGTTTCCTCCCACACTAATGACCACATTTACGCTTTCATCCGCGCCAATGAGAGTAATTAATATAAGTTGTTAAAACTTGCTTCGCAATCGTTGTAAACTAAATAAAGTTTAAACTAGGAACAGCTAGGTTACCTAGATCTTCTTCGGAGAACTCGAGTATTGTATTTTCTTCACCCAGGTTCTTACTGAAGTCTATAGACAGATCGCTCATCTTTTTCTTGATTTCTTTGATCTTATCCTGCGTGTCCTTGGATAAATGCAGCCCTGAAGCACATCATTAACATTTAAATATGCCAGCAGAATTGTACGAGTTATGAGTGAGAACTGTTGGGAGCTGATAGCTGTCAAGATTAAACAAATTGCTGATTGAACAATATTGATTTAACAGTTAAATTATTTTTTCTGCATTTCATTAGAGAAATGTCAGTTTCTTACACCTAATTTATTCACAAAAATCAATAAAATGTCAGTTTCTTATACCTAATTTATTCACAAAAATCTATAAAATGTCAGTTTCTATACACCTAATTTGCATAAAACCAATGGACAAATTAGATGTAAAAACTGACATTTCATACAGCATATAAATTCCAATATTTTGTCTTCAGTGAACTGAAATATTTGGCTCTCAGTCAGTCGACTCAACATTTGTCAAATTGACACTAGAAGTGGCACCGATCAATATTCAGAAGAGGGAGTCACGACTGTCGGACACTGAAACGCCTACCAAGTCACACAAATCTCTCCCTCATCTCGGATGATCATGGCACGGTGGTCTCAAATCTTTGGAATCTGACTCACAGCTGTCTTGAAAATGTTTATATTTTGTTATTCTTGCTGCAAAACACTGCGGCAGATAATCGACTTCCAGGGGAAACATTTGTGTTCCCCCCATTCGCACTATCTACACGTATTATCAATACACACTCACCATTTCTCTTGCCCAGTTTGATTTGTCTCTCGACGTAACGAGTCTTTTCTGCCGACAATTCTTTCACCCCCTTCTTCTCAAAGGCAACAATAGAATCAAACACATCCTGTCGCATACTGTTTATGAATACAAAGGTAATAATATAATTAATCCATGGTGTCAGTTAACAGTATCATAGAAACTTTATAAGACATGTGTATTCTTAACATTCCATTTGCATTTCTTCGTAAATGGAAAAGTGGGGTTATAAATCAAACATACTCAGTATTCTTACAGGGTTCATTCTAGGTCAGAATTTTTGGGAGAAGTGAGAAAGCGCGTGATCGCTTCCTTAAATGGTGTTCTTTAATATACTTCTCCAAAATAGGGTTAAATGCACAGTACAATCATTAAATACAACATTTGAATAGAAGGAGTGCTTTATAATGGGCCAGTATATCTTACTAAACAAAGTTTTGTTTGAAAATCGTAAAAACCAAAAAAAATTTTTTAGGGAGAAGTGGGGCCCCCATAGGGCGAAGTCAGGGTCCCTAGGGCGACTATTTCGCCCACATCACCCTCTAGAATGATCCCTGATTCTTATATGGCTTGGCATTTCTACCATGTTTAAATCCGCAATAAAACATTGTTTAGCGAGTAACGTCAAACCTGACGTCATTTACTAGCATTTTTGAAGCATAGTGATGTCATTTACACACTCTAAAAAGTAAAAACAACACCAACTCTTTGTTTACATATTTTGATCATATTAGAATCTTGAAAAACAATATTTGCATTTGAACTATTTAAAATCAAATAAAACATAGTTGTTCTGAGCACAGATCTACACATTTTTAGTCGCCAATAAATAACTGAAAGACAAATATTATTTCTTAAACAATTACATAAGCTTCATTGTTAACCCATTTGATTCTGGATACCGTTCAAACAGTATTTGCAAAGAACATAGAGCCAGATCAGTTGCCACTGAACGTTCCATCTGATCAGGTTCTATGCTGTTTGCTATTCAGATGATCTTGCTAAGACACTTGGCTATGTAGCAAACAACATAGATCCTGATCAGCACGCTGCAGCTGATCTGGATCAATGTTGTTTGTAAAAGCCTTGAAATGTATCCAGAATGAAATAGGTTAATTAACAATGCAGTTTATTACCTCATCTCAACGTCAAACTCTGAAAGTTTCTTGTCTGCGGCAACACTAGAATCTCTGAGTGTCTTGTCAGCAAAAACATGTTGTACAAAGTCTATATTGTTTCTCTCAACTGCATATTCTCTGTCCGACCCTATCAGAGGCTGCAATACAAAGTACAATGTATATATAGATGTACTGGAGTGATATAAGATGTGTATCCGACCCATTCAGAGGCTGCAATACAAAGTACAATGTATATATAGATGTACTGGAGTGATATAAGACGTGTATCCGACCCATTCAGAGGCTGCAATACAAAGTACAATGTATATATAGATGTACTGGAGTGATATAAGATGTTTATCCGCCACTATCAGAGGCTGCAATATATACAGATGTACTATAAGACTTCTTAACAGTACCCATGACTTTGTGGAAGTCGTGATAGCGCAGTGGATGAGCGTTTGCTTCAGGTGCGAAAGGTTCGGAGTTCGAGCCCCGCTGGAGCCGTTACGATTGTGCCCTTAGGCAAGGCACATAAATACCACGTTGCCTCTTCTCTCTCCCTCGTGGCAATGGATTACATCAGGAATGAGGTCTTCAGAGTGATTAATATAAGTTGAAAGAACTTGTTTCGCAATCGAACTAAAATAAATTTGTATAAACTAAACAGTACCCATCATTATTTGAAATGTTAAGGGCCTTACGCAATCATGAAAGTGATAATTGTAACGGTTAAAGTTGGGAGTGATACCGCTGTATTATGTATGTATTTATCATTGGAACCATCTCCACCTGGATGTTGCCCATTTCCCTACAATAGGGCAATTCAATACGGCTGTATTGATCATGCCAGCCCCTAGTTGTTCTGCCGAGCTGCTTTTAAACTCTTAACCCAACTTATTTTTCATTACTTTCCTATATTTATGCTTTTAACTACTCATACTTTCAACTTCTTTGTGGTTTGACGTGCAACATGTCTACATTCCCGCGAGAGGTTTGACATTAGAGGAAGATAGATAGAATCATAGATATGTATGTTCCATGAATGTCAAACCTCTTGTGGGGACCTAGACACCACATACATGCCATGACCGAGTATCGAACCTGGGACCCTTTGATTCCAAATAAGACGCTCTACAACACGCTATCATGACTTCAACAGTTTGGCTGGCTGGCATTGTTAACTTTTGTAGCACTAGTCACCGTAGTATTTTTTATACAAATTTATTTGAGCTCGATTGTGAAACAAGTTCTAACAACTTATATTAATCACTCTCGAGACCTCATTCCTGATGGAATTCATCGCCACGAGGGAGAGAGAAGAGGCAAATTGGAATTTAAATGCCTTGCCTAAAGGCACAATCGTAACGGCTCCAGCGGGGTTCGGACTCCGGGCCTTTCACACCTGAAGCGAACATGCTACCACTGCGCTATCATATGTAAGTAAACTTCCAAAAAATTGTATTGGGCCCCAATTAATAAAACTGTGTCCAAATCACATTGAGATTAAGAAACCCTCGACAATATGGCAACCAATTAGTCAGTAGCAAAGAGGAACAACCTCCTCCTATAGGCTATGACATGATATTCGAATTTCACTATTGTATCGAGAACTTGCTAGCGTCATGTTAACGGTGATAGGATACCTTTAGAACATTCTCATACGTAACATCTTCGGCTTTCACACCCCCAACAGCATCATATATAGCTTTGTTCTTCCCAACAAGTTCCTCAGTCGATTTCTCAATAATTTCCTCAGTGATTTGCCAGTTTAGCCGGTTTCCCGTTGCTTTGGTCATTCTGAATTTTACAGCTGAAAAATGGATTTTTCGGGAATTTTGAATGTTCTTTAAATAATAATGGTGATTTTGAATAAATTTTACACAACTGACAGTTGGATTTTTCAGTAAATAACTGCGAGAAACTAAACTAAGTTGACTGAGTGATGTTGCCATTAAATGACACGTTTGATTGGGAAAATGTACTGATGAACATGTTCAATAATTTAATCGAGTGTACAAATGTGTGCATTGCGGAATAATAGTGCTCTACCTCCACAAAGAAGTGTCCATTGTGAGTTGTTCTCAGCACCCAACACATGTCAGGATTGAACTCCATGGACCAGTCCCGCTACAATTGTTGTACGTCAACCCGCAGAGATATTCTATCTATCTTCCCCTAATGTCAAACCCCTCGCGGGAATGTAGACATGTTTCGTGACAAACCGCAAACAAGTTTAAAGGATGAGTAGTTAAAGGCATAAATTATAAGAAAGTAATGAAAACTAAATTGGGTTAAGGGTTTAAAAGCAGCTAGGCAGAACAACACGACATGATCAATACAGCAAACAGTCGTTGAGGCCGTATGGTCTACGGCTGTTCTTTTCCAAAATATGCCCTTATAAGGAAAGTACTGCATGGCGCATGCGTGCGCGGGCGCAAACATTGCTTGTGGTTTTGGAAATCGAAAACTTCTGGCTGTTTGCAAACTAACTGCTTATTATTTCAAACTGGAAATTGAAAGAAAGCTATCCAACATTACCAATGGGGTGGAGGATGAATCTGGTGATGATTTCTTAAATAGGGATATTACCAGACGTTAGGTAGAAGCGGTTTTGCAACGGTTAAAGAGAGGGAAAGCACCGGGACCAGATGATGTGTACACTGACCTCACCAGAGAAGCCACTGAGCCCCTCATTAAAGCTATCACAACTTTGTTCCAGATATCTTTCTCCCAAGGAAAACTCCCAAAAGACTGGAAAGCAGCTGGACTCAAATTCTTGAAGAAACAATGGAAAGAAAACTATCACAAGGCTGGATCGTATACAGACCAATAAGTTTAACAGGCGTTCTGGGTAAATGTCTTGAGAGAAAAATCAATGCCAGAATTTATTCATTCGTAGAACACAATGTAATCCTAGATAAGGAACAAGAGGGTTTCAGAGATGGGAGAGGCACCACGCATGCACTGCTACGTTTGACCCAAGACATTGTCTCTGGATTGCGTGAAAGTAATACAACAACTGCAATCTTTATTGACATGGAGAAAGCATTCGATACTGTATGGCGAGATGGACTTCTGGTAAAACTACACGAGATGGGCATCACTGGGGCAATATGGAAATGGGTTTCAAGCTTCCTGGAAGACAGAGAGGCTGTGTGTTGTTTGCCAGGATACAAGGGCAACATTTTCCGAACAGAAATGGGATTACCACAATCACCGCTCCTTTTTAACATGTATCTGAAAGACATATTCCAGGGTACTTCCAGTCAGAAGGTAACATTTGCCGATGATGGAACGGAGGGTAGCCTTAAAACGCTTGAGAAACATCTGCAGAATGACTTGGATGTCGTAGCAAGATGGAAAAACAAGTGGAGGATGAAACTTAATACAGAAAAGACAGAGTACTGATCTTCACAAAAGACCCTTATACAACACACCAGACAGCAAATTTACTCTGAAGTGTAACCAGCTGTAAGGGTACAAACAGCAAAAATCCTTGGTGTTGTTCTAGATGAGAAGTTAAGCTTCCGCCAGCATATACAATATGTAGAGACAAAGGCTTCCAAAGCGCTCGTACAGTTGATATGTGTAGCAAAGTCGGAGAGAATATCGCCGGAAAATATGCGGAAACTATACAATAGTGTTGTGGCTCCTCCATACTTAGAATATGCTTCACCAGTCTGGCAGTCAACATATTAGAGAAGATTCAGCGCAAAGGACTTGGTGTATGTCTTGGAGCTTCACCATCAGTAAGCTGCGAAGGTATCGAGGTTCAGGATGGAGTCCCACCCCTTGATCTGCGTAGGGAAGAGATGGCCACCAGATAGTGTGCACAGATAATGGCAAAGGCAGAACACCAGGTAATCAACCAGATGTTACAGACAACTGACCCAAATGCTGTCATTGCCCAAATGGTTCATGTCAGGGCAACCCGGCCCATGTGGTGCAGGTTCCTGTATATTTATGCCCAACCGTGAACGCATAGAGATCAAACAACCAGTATCGAAGCTTGCCTCAATCCCGATTGGTGAGCTAATTGCAATCAAAATCACTCTACAGTTCATACTGCAAGAGCACAGAAAACGCACGATCAACCACCTAAGAATCCTATCTGACAGTCAATCAGCTATAGGTATACTTAACGCTTGGTTGGGATTGTAAGATGCATATTAAAGATGTGCAAGACATTAAGCTCATGTGGACTGGCCTGGGTACATTCATCCAACTTGACTGGTCTCCGGGACATGCCACAATACTTGGGAATGAGATCGCAGACAAGCTAGCAAAGGAGGATGCGAAAGAGGCCGAAAAGATGGAAATTGACTTGCAAAGGCCAATAACACAGGTGGATGTAAGAAAGGATGCAAAGAGAGCACTGCACATAAAATGGCAAAGAAGATGGGACGCTACGGATAAAGGAAGATACCTGCATTAACTGAAGTCAAAAGTCCAAGCCAAACATATCGACTTCAGCCCTCAGTGCTTTAGCCAAAATACACCACAGCGTCTGCTCTTGCAACTACAAAGTGGGCACTGTAATTTAAAAGAGCACCGTCATAAAGTGGGTCTGGAAGATAACTCACACTGCTCATGCGGCGAGCCGGAATCAATTGCGTGATTTTAATGTGCCCGTGTAATCTAAAAGCGTGACCTAGACCAGGTATATCTACTAATCCAAAGTATGTCCAGATGGATCTGTAGTCCAGTGGTAACACGCTGAACTGGTAATCCAGGGATCGCAGGTCCGACCCCCCTCCTCTGACCCTAATAAAATTAACAGTCTTTCAGATGGAACGTTAAACCGAGGTCTTGTGTCGGTGCTTTACACCGTGCACGTAAAAGAACCAGAGGAGATTCTGGAATGAGTCTCTGTCTGTATCATGCACTATCCTCCAAAATCTAAAATAATTAACCTCTTCAGTAGGCGTCGCTCATATTGGCAACCGGTAGCGACGATACATAAACGTAAACACACACACACTTCACACAACACAACACCACACACAACAACAACAACACACCACACACAACGCAACATAACACACACAACACCACACACCACCACACACCACCACACAACACATCACAACACCAACATAACGTCCAAATATTACAGGCGGATATGTAGTCTAGTGGTAACACGCTGCACGTAAAAGACCCAGAGCAGACTATGTAGTGGATCGGTATCATTGCACTATCCTCAAAAAATCTAAAATGACTAATCTCTTCAGGAGGCGCTCATATGGGCAACCGGTAGCGACGATAAATAAACGTAAAACACAGTCCAAATATTATCCCTAAGATAAAATATTTGCTATTGCAGAAGCACAGAAAAATAATTCTGCGACAATCTCTGAACAGGGAACATACAACTCCCGTTTTTAGACAACATTCATATGCTATAATAAATTACTAAATGGAACTATTTATATGGTGAAGAAATATTGTGATATTCGGCTACATATTGTCATTGCAGGAACGTATCTTGAGACACCTTTCTAGTTGAAGCTGCTATCTTCCCCCCACGTTGGAATACTACATCACAATTTTGTTTACCATCTCGTGTATCGGGACCATTATGTATTTGTTTAAATGTATTACGTTATATATCCTCATGTTGTACACTGAATGAAATAAAAATAGTCTGTCTGTCTGTCTGTCTGTCTGTCTGTCTGTCTGTCTTAAAATCAAATGCATATGATTAAATTAAATATGATTAAATCAATAAAATTGGCGTTGTTTGTCGCATCAACTACTCTGCCACGAATTAATGAACTGGCAAGGTATGTTGGTGTTAGTTTAAACATTATTTATTTCAGAATTTGTACATGTAATCAAGAAATGAACATTTACATATAATTTAAGGGATTAGAACGAAAGAAAACTTATATAGTCTTCGTCCTATCAATTGGAGGGGAGAATAATATATTTAACATTGAAAATACCTGAAATCTATTCAAGGTATATGCTAAAGAAGTTCAGAACTTATTGTATTAGTGAGTCAATAGATGTAAAAAAGAAAATTGGTTAATATTTAAAGAATATTTGAAGAAAGTTCAAACTCCATAACTACGCATGCTGTACCCTTATAGAACTCCATAACTACGCATGCTGTACCCTTATAGAACTCCATAACTAGACATGCTGTACCCTTATAGAACTCCATAGCTACGCATGCTGTACCCTTATAGAACTCCATAACTACGCATGCTGTACCCTTATAGAACTCCATAGCTACGCATGCGGTACCCTTATAGAACTCCATAGCTAGGCATGCTGTACCCTTATAGAACTACATAGCTACGCATGCTGTACCCTTATAGAACTCCACTACTACGCATGCTGTACCCTTATAGAACTCCATAGCTACGCATGCTGTACCCTTATAGAACTCCATACAACTACGCATGCTGTACCCTTTGAACTCCATAACTACGCATGCTGTACCCTTATAGAACTCCATAATACGCATGCTGTACCCTTATAGAACTCCAAACTACGCATGTACCCTTATAGAACTCCATAACTACGCATGCTGTACCCTTATAGAACTCCATAACTACGCATGCTGTACCCTTATAGAACTCCATAACTACGCATGCTGTACCCTTATAGAACTCCATACTACGCATGCTGTACCCTTATAGAACTCCATAACTACGCATGCTGTACCCTTATAGAACTCCATAGCTACGCATGCTGTACCCTTATAGAACTCCATACTACGCATGCTGTACCCTTATAGAACTCCATAACTACGCATGCTGTACCCTTATAGAACTCCATAGCTACGCATGCTGTACCCTTATAGAACTCCATCTACGCATGCTGTACCCTTATAGAACTCCATAGCTACGCATGCTGTACCCTTATAGAACTCCATAGCTACGCATGCTGTACCCTTATAGAACTCCATAGCTACGCATGCTGTACCCTTATAGAACTCCATAGCTAGGCATGCTGTACCCTTATAGAACTCCATAACTACGCATGCTGTACCCTTATAGAACTCCATATCTACGCATGATGTACCCTTATAGAACTCCATTACTAGCCATACTACGCATGTTACCTTATAGAACTCCATAACTACGCATGCTGTACCCTTATAGAACTCCATCTACGCATGCTGTACCCTTATAGAACTCCATACTACGCATGCTGTACCCTTATAGAACTCCATAACTACGCATGCTGTACCCTTATAGAACTCCATAACTACGCATGCTGTACCCTTATAGAACTCCATAGCTACGCATGCTGTACCCTTATAGAACTCCATAACTACGCATGCTGTACCCTTATAGAACTCCATAACTACGCATGCTGTACCCTTATAGAACTCCATAACTACGCATGCTGTACCCTTATAGAACTCCATAACTACGCATGCTGTACCCTTATAGAACTCCATAACTACGCATGCTGTACCCTTATAGAACTCCATAACTACGCATGCTGTACCCTTATAGAACTCCATAACTACGCATGCTGTACCCTTATAGAACTCCATAGCTACGCATGATATACCCTTATAGAACTCCATAGCTACGCATGCTGTACCCTTATAGAACTCCATAACTACGCATGCTGTACCCTTATAGAACTCCATAACTACGCATGCTGTACCCTTATAGAACTCCATAGCTACGCATGCTGTACCCTTATAGAACTCCATAGCTAGGCATGCTGTACCCTTATAGAACTCCATAACTACGCATGCTGTACCCTTATAGAACTCCATAACTACGCATGCTGTACCCTTATAGAACTCCATAGCTACGCATGATATACCCTTATAGAACTCCATAGCTACGCATGCTGTACCCTTATAGAACTCCATAACTACGCATGCTGTACCCTTATAGAACTCCATAACTACGCATGCTGTACCCTTATAGAACTCCATAGCTACGCATGCTGTACCCTTATAGAACTCCATAGCTAGGCATGCTGTACCCTTATAGAACTCCATAACTACGCATGCTGTACCCTTATAGAACTCCATAACTACGCATGCTGTACCCTTATAGAACTCCATAGCTACGCATGCTGTACCCTTATGGAACTCCATAGCTACGCATGCTGTACCCTTATGGAACTCCATAACTACGCATGCTGTACCCTTATAGAACTCCATAGCTAGGCATGCTGTACCCTTATAGAACTCCATAGCTACGCATGCTGTACCCTTATGGAACTCCATAGCTACGCATGCTGTACGAGGACATTTGAACCCACATTTATTTCGTCAGATTATAGTTTTATTTTTCATAAATACAGCCATTGAAACAATGATACAGGTCAAAGGGGAGCAACTCGATATAAAATGTGTATACATTTAAAATACATGTAGACAGCACAACTCGCATGACAGACGGATACGTAGTCCAGTGGTTAACATGATGGACTGGGAATCCAGGGATCGCAGCTTCGATTCTCCAGCTGCCATCTGACCATTTCAGATGGGACTTTAAACCGAGGTCTCGTGTGGGTGCTTTACACGTAAAAGAACCAGATGAGACTCTGGAATGGGTCTCTGTCTGTATCATTGCACTATCCTCCAACAATCTAAAATGAATAATCTCTAGTTTAATCATATTTTATTGCATTCTATATATACAATGTACAATACAAAACAAATGAACAAACTTGTATAACTATCCATAATGCATGATTCGTGGCATTGTTTGCTCAAGGATTGTCATTATATGTTGAAGCAAATGGGTTGGGCCACAAGTTTTAACAACATTAGTTACGGCCCTCCCCATAAGACTAGATTGTAATTAACAAAGAGACTGAATACAAGAGTTGTGCTAGTACTTTACTAAATTTAATGATACTAATAGAAAAAGGGTAAAATGATTAAGAGAATAAGCAACATTTTAGATAATAAGAATTTAGAAACAAAAAACAACAATAAACAAACCAAAAAAAAAAAAAGTTTAGGAAATGTAACTGTAATAGCTACTCCAATCAAGTGTCCCACCATACAACGTTACCCAGCCAGCCACACCCGTCACCACACCCTAACATAGATCGTCATAAGAGAACAGCCTATATATATATATATATATATATATATACAGATCATGTGGTTATTTGCTCGAAGCGTTTAGTCGTTTTAATATATGTTTGAACTTGTGTGAAAATATATTCATTTTCATTGTCCGCTAAGTTTTCGAAGCCTAACAGTAGTTTTCTTGTATTTAAGGGATGATAAGTACGTGTGTTTACGAATAGTACTCGTCTGGAATTTACATAGAATAGACAGCGAAATAGATAGTGCTCCGCATCCTCATTAAGTTCACACAAGCATTTTGGACTATCGCGCAAATGATTATTATAAAGATCTGAATGCAGGTTGCTACAAGAATTTCGAATGCGAGCATGATATACTTGCTGACGTCGAGTTCCAGA
>CM026397.1:19183428-19209378 GCA_014843695.1 Archivesica marissinica | reverse complement strand
ACAAGTCTAAGCAAAATGTTTCAGCCTACTCGCAGAGTGGCCGAGAACCAGTAGATCTTGAACTGCATGGTCCAGCGTTAAATGGTCGCCTTGAAAACGATATGTTTTTTAATTCCCAGGATTTACTCCTTGCATTTGGTAGTAAGTCCTGTCTATCCTTCAATCTTATATTTTTCAATCGTCCAAGACATCATGGCTGGCCTAGTCAAGAAACATTGGACATTATGAAAGGTCAAGGCTGTTTGCTCGTTCCTACTGGACACCATTCGTGCAAGGAAGAACATCGCATACTGCAGTGGCGAATTTCCTTCTCCTTCCAAGAGCGGCATCTGATGCTGAATCTAAACACAGCCCAGTACAAATGCTACGTGCTGCTAAAACTTGTAAAGAAACATCACATTTCTCCAATCATGGACTTGACGTCTTAGCACTGCAAAACCTCATTACTTTACACAATTGAAAACACAGATGCAGAAATATGGAAGGAAGAAAACATTTTGAACTGTTTTATTTTGTGCTTAAATAGGATAAAGAAATGGTCAACCGAACGAATGTGCCCGAGCTATTTCATCCCGGAATTGAATCTATTTACTGGGAAGATAGAAGAACAAAAACTAAGCAAACTTACGGACATTTTGACCAGCATTACACGGCGTCCAGAATATTATCTGCAGCAAATATCCACTGATTATTTCGGAAAGTTAGTTGAACTATATATGAATAATGGATCCACAGATGACGAAAACATTGAAGAGAAAGTGGAACCACAGGTAGGAAATACGAACCGTATGCTTCTGTCAGGTATTGCTAGCTGTATATTACACATCCGTAGTCTTGTTCTTTCAAATATATCTTACAAATGCAGCTCTCTCGATATGGCTATCGAAAGACATTATAAGTGGTTGAACATTATCCAACATCTTCAAACCAATTCTAACATGGGATTACATCAACTTGATCGTGTTCTCTGGGTATTACCGCATGCCTGTCGATTCTTGCATTCAAGTCTGGCAAGCCACTTGGCTCTCAACGTTGTCAAGAGCCCCAACACACAGACAAAAACCTGGCATATATTGTCAGTGGCCTACAATTTCTGGATGGGGTTACAGTCGGATGCTTATTCTGGAAAAATGAAACTCGCTACGTTTCTGTTCTACACAGGATATCTCAGTGCAGATGAACTGAAATCCAACTACAGTTCTACACTGAAAACACATTCGATATGTACCTGCTTTGCAGAAAGTCGGGACACAAAAATCACAAACCACACTTACCAGAATGTATATAAATCTTGCTCAGAAGAAACATTCAAAATGAGTACATCTGTGTTTATTGAGAAATATGTGTCTGCATGTACTATTTTCTTGCCAACAGAGTCGGAACTTACTTTGTACCCGCTAAAGATTGAAATGCATAGAAGCTTTGGCTGTAAACCAACATGTCATGATAGGAGTTTGTAAACTCAAAATATGTGCAATGGTGAATTAGACAATTGTGCAACACTCGACTCAAAGGTGTATTACCTTCTACTAATGACACATCTCTCTGGAAAGAAGGAAAGAGATGAGTATATGACTATGCTAGACAATTGCTCAGCAGAACTATTGGGGCATCCAGAAACTACTTGGAATGTTTTGGGGTGGTTCATCAGCAGTGAGGAAATCAACCAGAAGTCTTTGACATACTACAAACGTTCTTGGGATTATGATATCGAGGAACAAAATGATAAGCAAACACAATGTCAATCAATAAACAGGAATGCTGCGAAATGGCATATGGCTTTGTTGTTGTATCGAGCCTGGTTCAACAAAAACAAGTGACGTGTTTTATGTTTATTTATCGTCGCTACCGGTTACCCATATGAGCGACGCCTCCTGAAGAGATTAGACATTTTTGGAGGATAGTGCAATGATACAGACAGAGACCCATTCCAGAGTCTCCTTTGGTTCTTTTACGTGCACGGTGTAAAGAACCGACACGACACCAAGGTTTAACGTCCCATCCGAAAGACTCCAAATGTTTTATTAGTCGGAAGGGGAATTGTACCTGCGATCCCTGGATTACCAGTCCAGCGTGTTACCACTGGACTACAGACCCGTCTATGAATGGATGGATTATATGCGTTTTACCAACTATTATTCAGAGAAACAATGACTTATAAATGAGAGAAATTGGAAAGTTCCACATTAAGATTACGTAATCATGAAACATGACTGAACCTGATATTCAATCAATTCTTCAACGATGCCGAGCATTTAATCTTGAAAGACCTATGGTCCCCATTGTCAGGAAACATGCTCACCAAAGCATGCACCCCGTTAACATTCAGAGAAACACTGAACGCCAGGTTGATAAAGATGGAATTACTCGTACAAAACTAAAGTGTTTATTTATTATAAGGTCACCCCTATTTAAAGGGCCAGCCATTTCTGACTTATGAGACACCTCTTTTTATGAACATCAGTACTTCCCGAATCCTATGCTTGTATGCCAGGCGCCAGAACCATTATTTAACTAGCTGTCGGCTCACCAACAGGTCATATCAGAACGAACGAGATTCGAACCTTCGACCTCCTGCTCCGTAGGCAGACGCCTTAACCACTAGGCACGACATACATCTAAGTGATCTAAGACTGGGTGCGACAGAAAGCATACCTTAAAGAATCCACCGTGAGGACAATGCAAACCGTATCGGAGAAAAACTATATAAGCTCTGCTTCCATTTTAATCCTATATACTTACTTCTTTGATTGCGTGTACATGTATTGCTTTGTGTATGTATATAGTGGAATAAATGTTTAATCAAAAAATATTCTTGAAAGCAAACTGTTTCTATATGCTTCGTGTGTGTTTTACGTTTATTTATCGTAGCTACCAGTTGCCCATATGAGCGACGCCTCCTGAAGTCGTTTTAGGAGGATAGTGCAATGATACACACAGAGACCAATTTCAGAGTCCCCTCTGGTTCTTTTACGTGCACTGTGTACAGCACCGACACGAGAAATCGGCTTAAAGTCACATCTGAAAGGCTGTTATACTAGGGTCAGACGGGGGATCGAACCTGCGATGCCTGGATTACAAGTCCAGCGTGTTACCAATGGAATATGTTTGGTCAATATGATAGCATTTTAAGACTGGAGCTATTTAAGGAACTAGAACAGATTTGTCCAAAACAAAGTGGAAAGTCACGTCATAAACAATTGTGTGTTTACGTTTATTTATCGTCGCTACCGGTTGCACATGAGCGATGCCTCCTGAAGAGATTAGTTATTTTAGATTTTGGAGGATAGTGCATGATACAGACAGAGACCCATTCCTTTGGTTTTTTTACGTGCACGGAGTAAAGCACCAACATGAGACCTCGGTTTAACGTCCCATCTGAAAGACTGTTAATTTTATTAGGGTCAAATGGGGGATCATAAACAATTGCAATATATGTAGATTTTTTGTTGGTAATGGCGCTGAGTATTTCCCAACTCAATTACTTGTATATATATAGAGTGGTGGAACCTATGCTCGGCGTAATTGTCCCATTTACATCCGTATTTAAAATATTTAAATAGTTTCAAGTTAAAACTATATTGATCATTTTATGTAAATAAGGTACTGATCGATTTGCATAATTATGTAATTGCCCCCCATTAAAACAGGGCACGCTTGATTGGGAAAAGGTGACCAAGTTGCCCCAGCCCTGGCGACAATATTTGTATTTTGTCGCCATTGGCGACTGACAGCGGGAACCCTAGTAACTATATATATATATAGGATCTTACATGAGCAATGGTTTCATTCCATATTTAATGAAACTCGTATGAAATCACAACGAGTGTAAGATCCTATCTATATATCACATTACCATAGTAACAACAACCATAAATTTGAAGAAAAAATATGTCTGTTTGCCAGTATATTGTGAGGCTTATTACATTAAGCCTAACTTGTAGCAAATGTTCCGTATTCCCCACAACAGTCAAACCCGTGTTAGTGGTCACCTCCATTAAGTACAGTCAAACCCGTGTTAGTGGTCACCTCCATTAAGTACAGTCAAATCTGTGTTAGTGGTCATCTCCATTAAGTACAGTCTAACCTGTGTTAGTGGTCACCTCCATTAAGTACAGTCAAACCTGTGTTATTGGTCACCTCCATTAAGTACAGTCAAATCTGTGTTAGTGGTCACCTCCATTAAGTACAGTCAAACCCGTGTTAGTGGTCACCTCCATTAAGTACAGTCAAACCAGTGTTAGTGGTCATCTCCATTAAGTACAGTCAAACCCGTGTTAGTGGTCACCTCCATTAAGTACAGTCAAACCCGTGTTAGTGGTCACCTCCATTAAGTACAGTCAAACCTGTGTTAGTGGTCAACTCCATTAAGTACAGTCAAACCCGTGTTAGTGGTCACCTCCATTAAGTACAGTCAAACCCGTGTTAGTGGTGAACTCCATTAAGTACAGAGAAACCTGTGTTAGTGGTCAACTCCATTAAGTACAGTCAAACCTGTGTTAGTGGTCACCTCCATTAAGTACAGTCAAACCTGCGTTAGTGGTAACCTCTATTAAGCAACCAACCTGTATTAAGCAGCCAGTTTCCAGATTGCCAATGTGTTGTTATATTATACATTTGACTTCTATTAAGCAGCCACATGTGCTAAGCAGCCACTTTCTGTGGTTCCCTTGGCTGGCTGCTTAAGACAGGTTTGACTGTACTTCCACAATCCAGGAAATGCGAATATTTCCAGCATTTTTGCTAATGTTGAACACAAGGATTATCTTTCTCTCTAAGCGTCTGCAGAACCAGCTGCAATGAGAATATACAATATCGAATGCTCTAATATAGGGCTTCAGTCAGTCACATCTTTCAGGCAAGGGCATACATATCATATCTAATTATACTTTCGGGTATGATATCACATCTAAATCTACTGTCCAAGGCTCTACATTGGGGCTTCAAATCAGTCACATAACTCTATCATACTGTTTCGGGTATGATATCACATCTAAATCTACTGTCCAAGGCTCTACATTGGGGCTTCAAATCAGTCACATAACCATGTCATACTTTTTCGGGTATGATATCACATCTAAATCTACTGTCCAAGGCTCTACATTGGGGCTTCAAATCAGTCACATAACCCTGTCATACTTTTTCGGGCATGATATCACATCTAAATCTACTGTCCAAGGCTCTACATTGGGGCTTCAAATCAGTCACATAACCCTGTCATACTTTTCCGGGCATGATATCACATCTAAATCTACTGTCCAAGGCTCTACATTGGGGCTTCAAATCAGTCACATAACCCTGTCATACTTTTCCGGGCATGATATCACATCTAAATCTACTGTCCAAGGCTCTACATTGGGGCTTCAAATCAGTCACATAACCCTGTCATACTTTTCCGGGCATGATATCACATCTAAATCTACTGTCCAAGGCTCTACATTGGGGCTTCAAATCAGTCACATAACCCTGTCATACTTTTCCGGGCATGATATCACATCTAAATCTACTGTCCAAGGCTCTACATTGGGGCTTCAAATCAGTCACATAACCCTGTCATACTTTTCCGGGCATGATATCACATCTAAATCTACTGTCCAAGGCTCTACATTGGGGCTTCAAATCAGTCACATAACCCTGTCATACTTTTCCGGGCATGATATCACATCTAAATCTACTGTCCAAGGCTCTACATTGGGGCTTCAAATCAGTCACATAACCCTGTCATACTTTTCCGGGCATGATATCACATCTAAATCTACTGTCCAAGGCTCTACATTGGGGCTTCAAATCAGTAACATAACCCTGTCATACTTTTCCGGGCATGATATCACATCTAAATCTACTGTCCAAGGCTCTATTTTGGGGCTTCAAATCAGTCACATAACCCTATCATACTGTTTCGGGTATGATATCACATCTAAATCTCCTGTCCATGGCTCTACATTGGGGCTTCAAATCAGTCACATAACCCTATCCTACTGTTTCTGGTATGATATCACATCTAAATCTACTTCCAAGGCTCTACATTGGGGTTCAAATCAGTCACATAACCCTGTCATGCTGTTTCGGGTATGATATCACATCTAAATCTACTGTCCAAGGCTCTACATTGGGGCTTCAAATCAGTCACATAACACTGTCATACTTTTTCGGGCATGATATCACATCTAAATCTACTGTCCAAGGCTCTTCATTGGGGCTTCAAATCAGTCACATAACCCTATCATACTGTTTCGGGTATGATATCACATCTAAATCTACTGTCCAAGGCTCTACATTGGGGCTTCAATCGGTGCCATGTCCCAGCTGCATAGTCGGGTATGATATCACATCTAAATCTACCGTCAAAGGGCTCGACAGTGGGGTTTCAGTCAATGGCTATACTGCATTTGTGGGTATGATATCACATCCAAATCTTCTGTCAAGGCCACTACATTGGAGTACAATCAGTCCCGTGGCCCTGTCGCATCTTCGGGCATCACATCACATCTAACACTCCACCAGGATCTATCACTTTACTCGTTGACCCATCCAGAATTTAGGTTTTTGTTTTAGTCCCTGGGTAATCTCGCCGGCTGATCGGCGGATTTTCCGTCGTTCTGCGTGATGCTCTTTCTGTTCACTCTCTTGCCGGACTTCTTTCTTGCCCTGAGAAATACGTAAAGATGTTCATTACAAAACAGCAAATTTAAATACGTAGCAGAATGTTGCAAACAGGCGTTCAAACCCTGGGACTTGCACATCTAATACTGAAGTATTCAAACCATGTGACTTGGACACCTAATAATGAAGTATTCAAACCCTGGGACTTGGATACCTAATATTGAAATATTCAAACCCTGGGACTTGGATACCTAATACTGAAGTATTCAAACCCTGGAACTTGCACACCTAATACTGAAGTATTCAAACCCTGGGACTTGCACATCTAATACTGAAGTATTCAAACTCTGGGACTTGGATACCTAATACTGAAGTATTCAAACCCTGGGACTTGCAAACCTAATACTGAAGTATTCAAACTCTGGGACTTGTACACCTAATACTGAGGTATTCAAACCCTGGGACTTGCACACCTAATAGTGAAGTATTCAAACCCTGGGACTTGGATACCTAATACTGAAGTATTCAAATCCTGGGACTTGTACACCTAATACTGAAGTATTCAAACCCTGGGACTTGCACACCTAATACTGAAGTATTCAAACCCTGGGACTTGGATACCTAATACTGAAGTATTCAAACTCTGGGACTTGTACACCTAATACTGAAGTATTCAAACCCTGGGACTTGCACACCTAATATTGAAGTATTCAAACCCTGTGACTTGGATACCTAATACTGAAGTATTCAAACCCTGGGACTTGCAAACCTAATACTGAAGTATTCAAACCCCTGCGACTTGGATACCTAATACTGAAGCATTCAAACCCTGGGACTTGGATACCTAATACTGAAGTATTCAAACCCTGTGACTTGGATACCTAATACTGAAGTATTCAAACCCTGCGACTTGGATACCTAATACTGAAGTATTCAAACCCTGGGACTTGCACACCTAATACTGAAGTATTCAAACCCTGGGACTTGCACACCTAATACTTAAGTATTCAAACCCTGCGACTTGGATACCTAATACTGAAGTATTCAAACCCTGGGACTTGGACACCTAATAATGAAGTATTCAAACCCTGGGACTTGGATACCATAATACTGAAGTATTCAAACCCTGGGACTTGGACACCTAATAATGAAGTATTCAAACCCTGGGACTTGGATACCTAATACTGAAGTATTCAAAGTCTGGGACTTGGATATCTAATACTGAAGTATTCAAACCCTGGGACTTGGACACCTAATACTGAAGTATTCAAACCCTGGGACTTGGATACCTAATACTGAAGTATTCAAACCCTAGGACTTGCATACCTAATAGTGAAGTATTCAAACCCTGGGACTTGGACACCTAATACTGAAGTATTCAAACCCTGGGACTTGCAAACCTAATACTGAAGTATTCAAACCCTGGGACTTGCATACCTAATACTGAGGTATTCAAACCCTGGGACTTGGACACCTAATACTGAAGTATTCAAACCCTGGGACTTGCATACCTAATACTGAAGTATTCAAACCCTGGGACTTGGACACCTAATACTGAAGCATTCAAACCCTGGGACTTGCACACCTAATACTGAGGTATTCAAACTCTGGGACTTGGATACCTAATACTGAAGTATTCAAACCCTGGGACTTGCACACCTAATACTGAGGTATTCAAACTCTGGGACTTGGATACCTAATACTGAAGTATTCAAACCCTGGGACTTGCATACCTAATACTGAAGTATTCAAACCCTGGGACTTGCATACCTAATACTGAAGTATTCAAACCCTGCGACTTGGATACCTAATAATGAAGTATTCAAACCCTGGGACTTGGACACCTAATACTGAAGTATTCAAACCCTGGGACTTGCATACCTAATACTGAAGTATTCACACCCTGTGACTTGGATACCTAATACTGAAGTATTCAAACCCTGGGACTTGGACACCTAATACTGAAGTATTCAAACCCTGTGACTTGGATACCTAATACTGAAGTATTCAAACCCTGGGACTTGCATACCTAATACTGAAGTATTCACACCCTGTGACTTGGATACCTAATACTGAAGTAGTTTCAAAACGCATCTTAAGTCTATATAACTAATATTTGGGATACGCCATGTGAAAAAGTATGTCTGGGTGTATATGACCATACATATTTTATTCTCTTTTGAAGCAGGAAATATTTATACGTGATTTTTCCAAACCATTCGCAGACTTGAAAAATGTGCAAGTCTAAAACGGTATTCATGGGCTGAGGAAAACAACCTGGCCAACAGATACGTCTCTCCAGACGAAGTTACATGGCTGCCGGGAGGATCTGAGGAGGACGGCCCATTTCGTGTTTGCTGCTGGCTTGTCCATGTGATTCGCGAACGACAAGAAGAAGAAAACGGTATTAGAATAATTTGAATTGTAGATATAGGATCTTACACGAGTGGTGATTTCGTACCGTATTTTATGAAATGAGCGAGCCTTTTTGCTATTAAGCGAGCCTGTTTGCGAGCTTAATAGCAAAATTCCAAAACAAGTTTCATAAAATATCGTATGAAATCACAACTCGTGAAGATCCTTTTTATTACCATAGCACGCTCGTTTTAATAAATAACGTTGCTACTTTCATTTTGCCACGTGTCTGCGCAAATGACGTCACTAAATTGTCATGACGTCACAACGCAAAGCAGCGTTATATCTATGTTTTAAGCAGCGCTATAATTGTGTCGAGACTTCTTTTAAATCGTCATGTGTCGTATCGTTATGTACCAATTTACCTAGAAATATTCATATTGTAAAGTTTAATTTACAAATTACAAGGATTATTCTCTCAACCAATCAGAATCCTTCTAGGTGTTATTACATGTGTGTACATATAAGCAATTATGAGATGACTGTATTACACTGAATACAAGCAAAGATAAATATACATTAGAAATTGTATACATTAATTAGAGATGTACATTTTCTTGTCTCACGTCTACGGCATCACTAAAATTGATTATAACGTCATACTATCAGCTGTCCTATTAGTGCAGTGGTTAGCGCTCGCTTCTCACCAATGCAACTCGGGTCCGATCCTCGGACCGGGAAGTATGTGAGATGGTACGGTGGTCGCCAAATCGGACAGGTGGGTTTTCTCCGGGTACTCCAGTTTCCTCCCACACGAATGACCACATTTACGCTTTCATCCATGCCAACGAGAGTGATTAATATAAGTTATTCAATACTTGCTTCGCAATCGTTGTAAAATACCGGTAAATAAAGGTTAAATGTTCAGATGCATATATGTGTACATTGATTGTAGCAACATCCTCTGCTTGTATGATGCACATGTGTACATTGATTGTAGCAACATCCTCTGCTTGCATGATGCACATGTGTACATTGATTGTAGCAACATCCTCTGCTTGTATGATGCACATGTGTACATTGATTGTAGCAACATCCTCTGCTTGCATGATGCACATGTGTACATTGATTGTAGCAACATCTTCTGCTTGTATGATGCATATGTGTACATTGATTGTAGCAACATCCTCTGCTTGTATGATGCACATGTGTACATTGATTGTAGCAACATCCTCTGCTTGCATGATGCACATGTGTACATTGATTGTAGCAACAGATTCTGCTTGCATGATGCATATGTGTACATTGATTGTAGCAACATCCTCTGCTTGTATGATGCACATGTGTACATTGATTGTAGCAACATCCTCTGCTTGCATGATGCACATGTGTACATTGATTGTAGCAACAACCTCTGCTTGCATGATGCACATGTGACATTGATTGTAGCAACATCTTCTGCTTGCATGATGCACATGTGTACATTGATTGTAGCAACATCTTCTGCCTGCATGATGCACATGTGTACATTGATTGTAGCAACAGCCTCTGCTTGCATGATGCACATGTGTACATTGATTGTAGCAACATCTTCTGCTTGCATGATGCATATGTGTACATTGATTGTAGCAACATCTTCTGCTTGTATGATGCACATGTGTACATTGATTGTAGCAACATCCTCTGCTTGCATGATGCATATGTGTACATTGATTGTAGCAACATCTTCTGCTTGTATGATGCACATGTGTACATTGATTGTAGCAACATCTTCTGCTTGTATGATGCACATGTGTACATTGATTGTAGCAACATCTTCTGCTTGTATGATGCATATGTGTACATTGATTGTAGCAACATCTTCTGCTTGTATGATGCACATGTGTACATTGATTGTAGCAACATCTTCTGCTTGTATGATGCACATGTGTACATTGATTGTAGCAACATCTTCTGCTTGTATGATGCATATGTGTACATTGATTGTAGCAACATCTTCTGCTTGTATGATGCACATGTGTACATTGATTGTAGCAACATCTTCTGCTTGTATGATGCACATGTGTACATTGATTGTAGCAACATCTTCTGCTTGCATGATGCACATGTGTACATTGATTGTAGCAACAACCTCTGCTTGCATGATGCACATATGTAACATTGATTGTAGCAACAGCCTCTGCTTGCATGATGCATATGTGTACATTGATTGTAGCAACAGCCTCTGCTTGCATGATGCACATGTGTACATTGATTGACTAACAAATGAGACAGAGAGTCTCTCAGAGTTTTATTGTTTAACCCATTTCATTCTGGATACATTTAAAGGCTTTTGCAAACAACATAGATCCAGATCAGCCACAGCGTGACGCTGCATGCTGATCAGGATCTATGTTGTTTGTTACATAGCCAAGTGTCTTCGCAAGATTATCTGAATAGCAAACAGCATAGAGCCTGATCAAACGGCACGTTTGGTGGAGGCTGATCTGGCTCCAGTACTTGGGTGCCACATCCCCCGTAAGAAACTGCCAACTTATTCATATAAATGAGACACAGCCTGAATGGAGCTCGAACCCGTGACCATCAGTGATGATAGGTTACAGTGGTATACAAGTCAGAGACCTTAACCACTCGACCACGTTATGCATGTATTACTTTATGTTATTATAATCTTATTACCGGTAATAAACCTATGCAAAATATGTTATCTCCCCCAATGATGACAATTGTCCCCCAAATTTTAATATGTGGGGGAGAAATGTCCCTTAAAATTAAAAACCCTGGTAGACAGAATACAGGACTATACCTTTTTCATGGTAAACTTTAGCTCCTTATTGCCAATGGCTCCAGGCTCATTCATGATAGTCAAATCGTTTTCTCCTTCTAGTCTTTCAGCAAGGGACATCCTGAAATAGATGGTACCCAGTTGTATTCATAGCAGCCAACATAATTATCAGTTGTCAGGGTTCATTCTAGATCAGAATTTTTGGGAGAAGTGAGTAAGCGCGTGATCGCTTCCTTAAATGGTGTTCTTTAATATACTTCTGCACAATAGGGTTAAAATGCACAGTACAACCATTAAATACAACATTTGAATAGAAGGAGTGCTTTATAATGGGCCAGTGTATCTTACTAGACAACATTTTGTTTGAAAATCGGAAAAACCAAAAACATTTTTTTTTTAGGGAGAAGTGGGGCCCCCAGAGGGCGAAGTCAGGGTCCCTACAGCAAATACATAAACTTCACAACAAAGACATACACTTCACAACAAAGACATAAACTTCACAACAAAGACATAAACTTCACAGCAGAGACATAAACTTCACAGCTAAGACATAAACTTCACAGCAGAGACATAAACTTCACAGTTAAGACATAAACTTCACAGCGAAGACATAAACTTCACAGCTAAGACATAAACTTCACAGCTAAGACATAAACTTCACAGCTAAGACATAAACTTCACAGCTAAGACATAAACTTCACAGTAAAGACATAAACTTCACAGCAAAGACATAAACTTCACAGCGAAGACATAAACTTCACAGCTAAGACATAAACTTCACAGCTAAGACATAAACTTCACAGCTAAGACATAAACTTCACAGCTAAGACATAAACTTCACAGCAGAGACATAAACTTCACAGCTAAGACATAAACTTCACAGCGAAGACATAAACTTCACAACGAACACATAAACTTCACAACGAAGACATAAACTTCACAGCAAAGACATAAACTTCACAGCGAAGACATAAACTTCACAGCGAAGACATAAACTTCACATCGAAGACATACACTTCACAGCAAAGACATAAACTTCACAACGAAGACATAAACGTCACAGCTAAGACACAAACTTCATAGCTAAGACACAAACTTCACAGCTAAGACACAAACTTCATAGCTAAGACACCAACTTCACAGCAGAGACAAACGTCACAGCAAAGACATAAACTTCACAGCAGAGACACACACTAACAACTTGGCAATGATGACCACTAATCAACAAGAATGGTATCTATAAGATGTGACAAACCCACAAAAAGAAACGGATATATTATTTTACAAGCCTTACTTCTTTTCATTTCTTATCCGTTTCTCATCAGCACTTTTCCCGTACTCTTTTCCTTCCTTTAGCTCGTAGAACTTTGGTGCCAGAGTTGTGTCCCTTCTCTCCGCGCGTACTGCTTCTTTCTGTTCATCCATGTGGCGTTTCCATTTCTGTTTGTCCGCCACCGTCCATGTATGTTCATCGTCGGAACTACTGTCACTGTGGCCTCGGCTATCATCAATCAACCCAACATCCTAGAATAATAAATAAATAGAGAACAGTTATTATCTTGAGTAAAGGAATTTTTATCAACTGTTTCCATTCCTCAAGCGGTTTAAAGAGCTATCATTTATGAAATGTTTGTTGGGTTTTTACGCCTGCATCAGCACCGTTTTGGGCTATATCGCGGCGGGCAGTTTACCTAACAACACCTTTCCTGGGCAGGCTCCAGCGGTTAACCAGTAACTGGTGCACCAACCTCCGTAACAAACTGCCAATTTGTTCATGCAAATGAGAGGCAGTCTGAACGGGGCTCGAACCACCGTTACCACCAGTGGGAGGCGGACTAGATCTATTGATTTATAAGATACATCATAAGAGATTCCGGTTTATGAAGAACAAACATTTATTAGACACAAACTATTAGAGGTTGGGTTTTTAACACAATGTACAATGAAATTATTAACACTATTAATTAGAGCGCTTAAAAGATGAGGTAAAAGATACACTGCATAAGAGACATGGTACAAAATACACTGTATAAGGGATACGGTACAAGATACACTGTATAAGGGATATGATACAAGATACACTGTATAAGGGATACGGTACAAGATACACTGTATAAGGGATACGGTACAAGATACACTGTATAAGGGATACGGTACAAGATACACTGTATAAGGGATACGGTACAAGATACACTGTATAAGGGATACGGTACAAGATACACTGTATAAGGGATACGGTACAAGATACACTGTATAAGGGATACGGTACAAGATACACTGTATAAGGGATACGGTACAAGATACACTGTATAAGGGATATGGTACAAGATACACTGTATAAGGGATACGGTACAAGATACACTGTATAAGGGATACGGTACAAGATACACTGTATAAGGGATACGGTACAAGATACACTGTATAAGGGATACGGTACAAGATACACTGTATAAGGGATATGGTACAAGATACACTGTATAAGGGATATGGTACAATATACACTGTATAAGGGATATGGTACAAGATACACTGTATAAGGGATATGGTACAAGATACACTGTATAAGGGATATGGTACAAGATACACTGTATAAGGGATACGGTACAAGATACACTGTATAAGGGATATGGTACAAGATACACTGTATAAGGGATACGGTACAAGATACACTGTATAAGGGATATGGTACAAGATACACTGTATAAGGGATAACTGTAACTTTCTATATTAAATTATTGGTCTAAACATATCATGCACCAGTTCATGTCAGTTACTTGGTGTTGAATGGACTAAGAGCTCAGTCCTATGGTATTGGCCGTATAGCTACCATCAATTGATTAGTACATTTGTAAGGGAAGTAACCGCTATGAAGCTTAAGCTTATTATAACAGGTGAGAGTCTAAAAATAGATGCGGAATTTCCGTGTTTTGTTTGGAGAAAATTGATTTTCGGGCTGGAGAAAACACTGCAAGATGAATTTAATGTGCAAATATTCATTATTACCGGCATTTTCATGGTTTTGGTCATAAATTGTTGAATTGAAGGCCTATTCCAAACCAGAAAAAGATATTTGATTAAACTATGATTTAGATATAACCATCAAATTGACCTCCAATTTGATAACTCGCCATGTGCTTCCCTTTGTTTATAATGACGGTAACTTAAAATGCAACATAACAACAGGTTTTAGAGTTGGCGGAATCGTTACTGATACGCCAATATAGCCAAAATAAACTACCGCAAATTATGTTATATTTCGTGTTTTACGCCTGCATCAGCACCATTTTGGGCTATATCGCCGGCGGGCAGTTTACCTAACAACACCTTTCCTGGGCAGGCTCCAACGGTTAACCAGTACTTGGGTGCACCAACCTCTGTAAGAAACTGCCAACTTTTTCATATAAATGGGACACGGTCTGAGCGGGGCTCGAACACGTGACAACCACGGAGGCGGACAAAAACCCCGCAAAATAAATCTATTTATACAGTAGTCTAATCTAATCTTTTCTTTCATGTTTTCCAATGAATGAGTGAAACAATGAAAGATGGCATTTTCTCTGTCACTGCTAGAGTTTCGTATTCCTCCGCGGTTGGATGTACTTTTGTATTTCGCTATTTTCGGACAATAATGAACAGTTAATTATAAAGTAATATATTCTATTGAATTTGTTTTGTCTGTAGTTTTTAATTTTGACAGCAATCAGTAACTAACTTGAAAATTATACTGGAACTATTTCTTATTACGGACGTTCACACTAACAGAAGTGGTTGTATATGGTAGTGCAATGAGGCTCCCGACAGGGCAGTTAAAATTAATAAAAATTGAAAACAAATATCATATTAGCTAAAATCATTGGAAATCATAAGATTTGTGTTTATGAGTGTAATATAGGATTTTATTTCATCTCCTGATAACCGCAATATGTATTTCCGCCACTTGTCATAACGCCACTCGTGTAAATACAAATTTTGGTGATCACTCGATGAAATAAAATCTATCTATCGTATCATCTTACACTAATAAACACAAATATCCTCTATTTCTTAGATTGTACCTCAACTTCATTAAACTGTGAATCTAGTTTCGCCTGTTTCTTCTTCTTCGCCTTGTCCAGTTTTGAAACTACAGGATTCAACAGTTTGTACTCTTCCGAATCTTTGTCGATCTGGAAATCTGGGTTCTTAAACATGTCGGAGAAGCGGTTGTCCTTCAGTAGTGTGAGTCCGGCTCGTTTTGCGGTCTTCCTTTCTACAATGCTGTCCTCTACATCCAGCAACTTTTCTGCCAGTTCCTTGTTCACCTTGGGCAGTTTCTGAAATAACGTGTACATGACTTATATACAAACTTAACATGGACTTCATTCTCTAAGAGTTCCTTGTTATCATTAGACAGTTTCTGAAGAGCATCTATATATCTAGCAAGTATTTCATTCTTTGTCAGTTTCTTGTTCATTTGTGGAGTGTTCTGAAATAACAAGAACACACTTAACATGGACTTCATTCTCTAAGAGTTCCTTGTTATCATTAGACAGTTTTTGAAGACCATCTATATATCTAGCAAGTATTTCATTCTTTGTCAGTTTCTTGTTCATTTGGGGAGTGTTCTGAAATAACATGAACAAACTTAACATGGACTTCATTCTCTACAAGTTACTGTATCTGTAGGCACTTTAGGTTTAACCTAAGCTCCAACAAACAGCTTCTGTCACATGGCGACTCTCCAGCTATTAGTGGAGGGGAATACACCAGGTGCTGCTGTGCTGCATCCGGGTAGAACCACTGACCTACTGCAAGTCAGCTGGATAGCTTCCTCACTTGAAATAATTCGACACCCAAATGGGATTCGAACCTTACAGCGATGAGGGACAAGATATTTGAATCCAATCAGCTTAACCACTCGGCAGCGGAGATCACTGAGAGTGGCTGCTTAGCACAGGTGGGTGCTTAATAGTGGTTATCTCTAACACAGGCTTGAGCGTAGTTTCATTGAATTATAATAACACACACATCAGTTGACATAATCCTTTCATTGGGTATTTAACAACTGGTTACATATCACTTATTTGTCTCTACAAACCTTAACAACGACTCTATTGGCTCGATCAGCTTCAATCTTCTCTCGGATCTTGGTTTTCCTGTATTCTTCAAATGCGAACGGTTCTGCCAGTGCCTTAGCCTGTGAGCAAAGGAATAAGCCACGATTACATATACCCAATATGCGACCAGTGCTGCGGGTGTTAACACCTGCGAGCAGTAATTTGCCATTATTACATATACCCAATATGCGACCAATGCTGCGGGTGTTAACACCTGTGAGCAGGAATAAGCCATTATTACATATACCCAATATGCGACCAATGCTGCGGGTGTTAACACCTGTGAGCAGGAATAAGCCATTATTACATATACCCAATATGCGACCAATGCTGCGGGTATTAACACCTGTGAGCAAGAATAAGCCATTATTACATATACCCAATATGCGACCAGTGCTGCGGGTGTTAAGGCCTGTGAGCAGGATTAAGCCATTATTACATTACACAATATGCGACAAATGCTGCGGGTGTTAACACCTGTGAGCAGGAATAAGCCATTATTACATTACACAATATGCGACAAATGCTGCGGGTGTTAACACCTGTGAGCAGGAATAAGCCATTATTACATATACCCAATATGCGACCAGTGCTGCGGGTGTTAACGCCTGTGAGCAGGAATAAGCCATTATTACACATACACAATATGCGACAAATGCTGCGGGTGTTAACACCTGTGAGCAGGAATAAGCCATTATTACATTACACAATATGCGACCAGTGCTGCAGGTGTTAACGCCTGGTAGCAGGAATAAACCATTATTACATATACCCACTATGCTACCAGTGCTGCGGGTGTTAACACCTGTGAGCAGGAATAAGCCATTATTACATATACCCAATATGCGACCAATGCTGCGGGTGGTAACGCCTGTGAGCAGGAATAAGCCATTATTACATATACCCAATATGCGACCAGTGCTGCGGGTGTTAACGCCTGTGAGCAGGAATAAGCCATTACTACATTACCCAATATGCGACCAGTGCTGCGGGTGTTAACGCCTGTGAGCAGGATTAAGCCATTATTACATTACACAATATGCGACAAATGCTGCGGGTGTTAACACCTGTGAGCAGGAATAAGCCATTATTACATTACACAATATGCGACAAATGCTGCGGGTGTTACCTCCTGTGAGCAAAGGAATACGCCACTATTACATATACCCAATATGCTACCAATGTTTCAGTCACTACTCTACACAATCAAGGTGTCAGTCAATTTTCTACACAATCAAGGTGTCAGTCACTACTCTATACAACCAAAGTGTCAGTCACTACTCTACACAACCAAGGTGTCAGTCACTACTCTACACAACCAAGGTGTCAGTCACTACTCTACACAAGCAAGGTGTCACAGTCACTACTCTACACAATCAAGGTGTCAGTCACTACTCTACACAACCAAGGTGTCAGTCACAACTCTACACAACCAAGGTGTCAGTCACTACTCTACACAACCAAGGTGTCAGTCACTACTCTACACAACCAATGTGTCAGTCACCACTCTACACAACCAAGGTGTCAGTCACTACTTTACACAATCATGGTGTCAGTCACTACTCTACACAACCAAGGTGTCAGTCACTACTATACACAACCAAGGTGTCAGTCACTACTCTATACAACCAAGGTGTCAGTCACTACTCTATACAACCAATGTGTCAGTCACTACTCTACACAATCAAGGTGTCAGTCACTACTCTATACAACCAAGGTGTCAGTCACTACTCTATACAATCAAGGTGTCAGTCACTACTCTACACAACCAAGGTGTCAGTCACTACTCTACACAACCAATGTGTCAGTCATGACTCTACAAAACCAAGGTGTCAGTCACTATTCTATACAACCAATGTGTCAGTCACTACTCTACACAACCAAGGTGTCAGTCACTACTCTACACAACCAATGTGTCCGTCACTACTCTACACAACCAAGGTGTCAGTCACTACTCTACACAACCAATGTGTCAGTCATGACTCTACAAAACCAAGGTGTCAGTCACTATTCTATACAACCAATGTGTCAGTCACTACTCTACACAACCAAGGTGTCAGTCACTACTCTACACAACCAATGTGTCCGTCACTACTCTACACAACCAAGGTGTCAGTCACTACTCTACACAACCAATGTGTCAGTCATGACTCTACAAAACCAAGGTGTCAGTCACTATTCTATACAACCAAGGTGTCAGTCACTACTCTACACAACCAAGGTGTCAGTCACTACTCTGCACAACCAATGTGTCAGTCACTACTCTACACAGCCACGGTGTCAGTCACTACTCTATACAACCAAGGTGTCAGTCACTATTCTATACAACCAAGGTGTCAGTCACTACTCTACACAACCAAGGTGTCAGTCACTACTCTACACAACCAAGGTGTCAGTCACTACTCTATACAACCAAGGTGTCAGTCACTACTCTACACAATCACCAAGGTGTCAGTCACCACTCACACAACAAAGGTGTCAGTCACTACTCACACAACAAAGGTGTCAGTCACTACTCACACAACAAAGGTGTCAGTCACTACTCACACAACAAAGGTGTCAGTCACTACTCACACAACAAAGGTGTCAGTCACTACTCTACACAACCAAGGTGTCAGTCACTACTCTACACAACCAAGGTGTCAGTCACTACTCTATACAACCAAGGTGTCAGTCACTACTCTATACAACCAATGTGTCAGTCACTACTCTACACAACCAAGGTGTCAGTCACTATTCTATACAACCAAGGTGTCAGTCACTACTCTACACAACCAAGGTGTCAGTCACTACTCTGCACAACCAATGTGTCAGTCACTACTCTACACAGCCACGGTGTCAGTCACTACTCTATACAACCAAGGTGTCAGTCACTATTCTATACAACCAAGGTGTCAGTCACTACTCTACACAACCAAGGTGTCAGTCACTACTCTACACAACCAAGGTGTCAGTCACTATTCTATACAACCAAGGTGTCAGTCACTATTCTATACAACCAAGGTGTCAGTCACTACTCTACACAACCAAGGTGTCAGTCACTACTCTACACAATCACCAAGGTGTCAGTCACTACTCTATACAACCAAGGTGTCAGTCACTACTCTACACAATCACCAAGGTGTCAGTCACCACTCACACAACAAAGGTGTCAGTCACTACTCACACAACAAAGGTGTCAGTCACTACTCACACAACAAAGGTGTCAGTCACTACTCACACAACAAAGGTGTCAGTCACTACTCACACAACATAGGTGTCAGTCACTACTCTATACAACCTACGGGATGTTTGTTGTTTGCATGTATTATTCGGGCAGGTTACCTAACAACACCTTTCCTGGTTACAGCGGTTAACCAGTATTTGGTGCACCAACCTCTGTAAAAAAAACTGCCAACGATTTTCATATAAAGAGACACGGTCTGAGTGGAGCTCAAACCCGTGAAGATCAGCCATAGTAGGTTACAGTGGTTTACAAGTCAGCGACCGTAACAACTCGATCATGGAGGCTGACATAGGATGTTTGTATGTATAATCTCATATAACATTATGAATGTCGGATATGAAGAACAAACCATGCATACATGTAATGCAGTCTTAGGTTTGAACCAATCCAATATGTCACATCCGTAATCGGAACTAATGATATAACCAAATATCGAGAACGCATGTAAGCCCAGGGAAGGCTTGTACCAACCACTCGTGTTGTATGCATAGTGCAGACTAACCTTGTGAAACAATCGCATGTCGAGAAAGAAGCCGTGCATGTAAGCCCTGAGTAGGTTTGAACCAATCAAATGTGTCAGTCCAAGATCCTCCAATTCCTTCCGCGTCACAAACTTGTAGTCATCATAAACTGTAGATAGTATATAGAGGATGTTTGTGTTTATTGTAGTCATCATAAACTGTAGATAGTATATAGAGGATGATTTTGTTTATTGTAGTCATCATAAACTGTAGAAAAGATATAGAGGATGTTTGTGTTTATTGTAGTCATCATAAACCGTAGAAAAGATATAGAGGATGTTTGTGCTTATTGTAGTCATCATAAACTGTAGAAAAGATATAGAGGATGTTTGTGCTTATTGTAGTCATCATAAACTGTAGATAAGATATAGAGGATGTTTGTGTTTATTATAGTCATCATAAACTGTAGATAAGATATAGAGGATGTTTGTGCTTATTGTAGTCATCATAAACTGTAGATAAGATATAGAGGATGTTTGTGCTTATTGTAGTCATCATAAACTGTAGATAAGATATAGAGGTTGTTTGTGTTTATTGTAGTCATCATAAACTGTAGATAAGATATAGAGGATGTTTGTGTTTATTGTAGTCATCATAAACCGTAGATAAGATATAGAGGATGTTTGTGTTTATTATAGTCATCATAAACTGTACAATAAGATATAGAGGATGTTTGAGTTTATTGTAGTCATCATAAACCGTAGAAAAGATATAGAGGTGGTTTGTGCTTATTGTAGTCATCATAAACTGTAGATAGTATATAGAGGATGTTTGTGCTTATTGTAGTCATCATAAACTGTAGAAAAGATATAGAGGATGTTTGTGCTTATTGTAGTCATCATAAACTGTAGAAAAGATATAGAGGATGTTTGTGCTTATTGTAGTCATCATAAACTGTAGATAAGATATAGAGGATGTTTGTGCTTATTGTAGTCATCATAAACTGTAGATAAGATATAGAGGATGTTTGTGTTTATTATAGTCATCATAAACTGTAGATAAGATATAGAGGATGTTTGTGCTTATTGTAGTCATCATAAACTGTAGATAAGATATAGAGGATGTTTGTGCTTATTGTAGTCATCATAAACTGTAGATAAGATATAGAGGATGTTTGTGCTTATTGTAGTCATCATAAACTGTAGATAAGATATAGAGGTGGTTTGTGTTTATTGTAGTCATCATAAACTGTAGATAAGATATAGAGGATGTTTGTGCTTATTGTAGTCATCATAAACTGTAGATAAGATATAGAGGATGTTTGTGTTTATTGTAGTCATCATAAACCATAGATAAGATATAGAGGATGTTTCAGTTTATTGTAGTCATCATAAACCGTAGATAAGATATAGAGGATGTTTGTGTTTATTATAGTCATCATAAACTGTACAATAAGATATAGAGGATGTTTGAGTTTATTGTAGTCATCATAAACCATAGATAAGATATAGAGGATGTTTGTGTTTATTATAGTCATCATAAACTGTACAATAAGATATAGAGGATGTTTGTGTTTATTATAGTCATCATAAACTGTACAATAAGATATAGAGGATGTTTGAGTTTATTGTAGTCATCATAAACCGTAGAAAAGATATAGAGGTGGTTTGTGCTTATTGTAGTCATCATAAACTGTAGATAGTATATAGAGGATGTTTGTGTCTATTGTAGTCATCATAAACTGTAGAAAAGATATAGAGGTGGTTTGTGCTTATTGTAGTCATCATAAACTGTAGATAAGATATAGAGGATGTTTGTGCTTATTGTAGTCATCATAAACTGTAGATAAGATATAGAGGATGTTTGTGTTTATTATAGTCATCATAAACTGTAGATAAGATATAGAGGATGTTTGTGCTTATTGTAGTCATCATAAACTGTAGATAAGATATAGAGGATGTTTGTGCTTATTGTAGTCATCATAAACTGTAGATAAGATATAGAGGATGTGTGTGCTTATTGTAGTCATCATAAACTGTAGATAAGATATAGAGGTGGTTTGTGTTTATTGTAGTCATCATAAACTGTAGATAAGATATAGAGGATGTTTGTGCTTATTGTAGTCATCATAAACTGTAGATAAGATATAGAGGATGTTTGTGTTTATTGTAGTCATCATAAACCGTAGATAAGATATAGAGGATGTTTCAGTTTATTGTAGTCATCATAAACTGTAGATAAGATATAGAGGATGTTTGTGTTTATTATAGTCATCATAAACTGTACAATAAGATATAGAGGATGTTTGAGTTTATTGTAGTCATCATAAACCGTAGATAAGATATAGAGGATGTTTGTGTTTATTATAGTCATCATAAACTGTACAATAAGATATAGAGGATGTTTGTGTTTATTATAGTCATCATAAACTGTACAATAAGATATAGAGGATGTTTGAGTTTATTGTAGTCATCATAAACCGTAGATAAGATATAGAGGTGGTTTGTGCTTATTGTAGTCATCATAAACTGTAGATAGTATATAGAGGATGTTTGTGTCTATTGTAGTCATCATAAACTGTAGAAAAGATATAGAGGTGGTTTGTGTTTATTGTAGTCATCATAAACTGTAGAAAAGATATAGAGGATGTTTGTGTTTATTGTAGTCATCATAAACTGTAGATAGTATATAGAGGATGTTTGTGTTTATTGTAGTCATCATAAACCGTAGATAAGATATATGTGTAAGGTATATGTGTATGGAATACATGGGATATGTGTAAGGGAGATGTGTATGGAATACATAGGATATGTGTAAGGGATATGTGTATGGGATATGTGTAAGGGAGAAGTGTAAGGAATACATGGGATATGTGTAAGGGAGATGTGTAAGGAATACATGTGATATGTGTATGGGAGAAGTGTAAGGAATACATGGGGGAAGTGTAAGGAAGAAGAGTAAGGAATACATGGGATATGTGTATGGGAGAAGTGTAAGGAATACATGGGAGAAGTGTAAGGAATACATGGGAGAAGTGTATGGAAGAAGTGTAAGGAATACATGGGATATGTGTAAGGAAGAAGAGTAAGGAATACATGGGATATGTGTAAGGAAGAAGAGTAAGGAATACATGGGAGAAGTGTAAGAGAGAAGAGTAAGGAATAAATGGGATATGTGTAAGGGAGATGTGTAAGGAATACATGGGATATGTGTATGGGAGAAGTGTAAGGAATACATGGGAGAAGTGTATGGGAGATGTGTAAGGAATACATGGGAGAAGTGTAAGGAATACATGGGAGAAGTGTATGGGAGATGTGTAAGGAATACATCGGATATGTGTATGGGAGAAGAGTAAGGAATACATGGGATATGTGTAAGGGAGATGTGTAAGGAATACATGGGATATGTGTAAGGGAGAAGTGTAAGGAATACATGGGATATGTGTAAGGGAGAAGTGTAAGGAATACATGGGAGAAGTGTAAGGAATACATGGGAGAAGTGTATGGGAGATGTGTAAGGAATACATGGGATATGTGTAAGGGAGAAGTGTAAGGAATACATGGGATATGTGTAAGGGAGAAGTGTAAGGAATACATGGGAGAAGTGTATGGGAGATGTGTAAGGAATACATTGGATATGTGTATGGGAGATGTGTAAGGAATACATCGGATATGTGTATGGGAGAAGAGTAAGGAATACATGGGATATGTGTAAGGGATATGTGTATGGAATACATGGGATATGTGTAAGGGAGATGTGTATGGAATACATAGGATATGTGTAAGGGATGTGTATGGGAGAAGTGTAAGGAATACATGGGATATGTGTATGGGAGAAAAGTAAGGAATACATGGGATATGTGTATGGGAGAAGTGTAAGGAATACATGGGATATGTGTATGGGAGAAGTGTAAGGAATACATGGGATATGTGTATGGGAGAAGTGTAAGGAATACATGGGATATGTGTAAGGAATACATGGGATATGTGTATGGGAGATGTGTAAGGAATACATGGGAGAAGTGTATGGGAGATGTGTAAGGAATACATTGGATATGTGTATGGGAGATGTGTAAGGAATACATCGGATATGTGTATGGGAGAAGAGTAAGGAATACATGGGATATGTGTAAGGGATATGTGTATGGAATACATGGGATATGTGTAAGGGAGATGTGTATGGAATACATAGGATATGTGTAAGGGATGTGTATGGGAGAAGTGTAAGGAATACATGGGATATGTGTATGGGAGAAAAGTAAGGAATACATGGGATATGTGTATGGGAGAAGTGTAAGGAATACATGGGATATGTGTATGGGAGAAGTGTAAGGAATACATGGGATATGTGTATGGGAGAAGTGTAAGGAATACATGGGATATGTGTAAGGAATACATGGGATATGTGTATGGGAGATGTGTAAGGAATACATGGGATATGTGTATGGGAGAAGTGTAAGGAATACATGGGATATGTGTATGGGAGAAGTGTAAGGAATACATGGGATATGTGTAAGGAATACATGGGATATGTGTATGGGAGAAGAGTAAGGAATACATGGGATATGTGTATGGGAGAAGTGTAAGGAATACATGGGATATGTGTAAGGAATACATGGGATATGTGTATGGGAGAAGAGTAAGGAATACATGGGATATGTGTATGGGAGAAGTGTAAGGAATACATGGGATATGTGTAAGGGAGAAGTGTATGGAATACATAGGATATGTGTAAGGGATATGTGTAAGGAATACATGGGATATGTGTAAGGGAGATGTGTATGGAATACATAGGATATGTGTAAGGTATATGTGTATGGAATACATGGGATATGTGTAAGGGAGAAGTGTAAGGAATACATGGGATATGTGTAAGGGAGATGTGTATGGAATACATAGGATATGTGTAAGGGATATGTGTATGGAATACATGGGATATGTGTAAGGGAGAAGTGTAAGGAATACATGGGATATGTGTAAGGGAGATGTGTAAGGAATACATGGGATATGTGTAAGGGAGATGTGTATGGAATACATAGGATATGTGTAAGGGATATGTGTATGGAATACATGGGATATGTGTAAGGGAGAAGTGTAAGGAATACATGGGATATGTGTAAGGGAGATGTGTAAGGAATACATGGGATATGTGTAAGGGAGATGTGTATGGAATACATAGGATATGTGTAAGGGATATGTGTATGGAATACATGGGATATGTGTAAGGGAGAAGTGTAAGGAATACATGGGATATGTGTAAGGGAGATGTGTAAGGAATACATGGGATATGTGTAAGGGAGATGTGTATGGAATACATAGGATATGTGTAAGGGATATGTGTATGGAATACATGGGATATGTGTAAGGGAGAAGTGTAAGGAATACATGGGATATGTGTAAGGGAGATGTGTAAGGAATACATGGG
>CM026397.1:19148235-19182428 GCA_014843695.1 Archivesica marissinica | reverse complement strand
AGGTTCCTGGGGACAACTGTGTTGTTGGGTAAGAGGTTCCTGGGGACAACTGTGTTGGTGGATAAGAGGTTCCTGGGGACAACTGTGTTGGTGGATAAGAGGTTCCTGGGGACCACTGTTTTGGTGGTAATGAGGTTCCTGGGGACAACTGTGTTGGTGGGTAACAGGTTCCTGGGGATAACTGTGTTGGTGGGTAAGAGGTTCCTGGGGACAACTGTGTTGGTGGGTAAGACGTTCCTGGGGACAACTGTGTTGGTGGGTAAGAGGTTCCTGGGGACAACTGTGTTGGTGGGTAACAGGATCCTGGGGATAACTGTGTTGGTGGGTAAGAGGTTCCTGGGGACAACTGTGTTGGTGGATAAGAGGTTCCTGGGGACAACTGTGTTGGTGGTAATGAGGTTCCTGGGGACAACTGTGTTGGTGGGTAACAGGTTCCTGGGGACAACTGTGTTGGTGGGTAAGAGGTTCCTGGGGACAACTGTGTCGGTGGGTATGAGGTTCCTGGGGACAACTGTTTTGGTGGTAATGAGGTTCCTGGGGACAACTGTTTTGGTGGTAATGAGGTTCCTGGGGACAACTGTGTCGGTGGGTAAGAGGTTCCTGGGGACAACTGTATTGATGGGTAAGAGGTTCCTGGGGACAACTGTGTTGGTGGGTAAGAGGTTCCTGGGGACAACTGTGTCGGTGGGTATGAGGTTCCTGGGGACAACTGTGTCGGTGGGTAACAGGTTCCTGGGGACAACTGTGTTGGTGGGTATGAGGTTCCTGGGGACAACTGTGTTGGTGGGTAAGAGGTTCCTGGGGACAACTGTGTCGGTGGGTAAGAGGTTCCTGGGGACAACTGTGTTGGTGGGTAAGAGGTTCCTGGGGACAACTGTGTTGGTGGGTATGAGGTTCCTGGGGACAACTGTGTTGGTGGGTAAGAGGTTCCTGGGGACAACTGTGTTGGTGGGTATGAGGTTCCTGGGGACAACTGTGTTGGTAGGTATGAGGTTCCTGGGGACAACTGTGTCGGTGGGTAAGAGGTTCCTGGGGACAACTGTGTGGTGAGTATGAGGTTCCTGGGGACAACTGTGTCGGTGGGTAAGAGGTTCCTGGGGACAACTGTGTTGGTGGGTAAGAGGTTCCTGGGGACAACTGTGTTGGTGGGTAAGAGGTTCCTGGGGACAACTGTGTTGGTGGGTATGAGGTTCCTGGGGACAACTGTGTTGGTGGGTAAGAGGTTCTGGGGACAACTGTGTTGGTGGGTAAGAGGTTCCTGGGGACAACTGTGTGTGGGTAAGAGGTTCCTGGGGACAACTGTGTTGGTGGGTAAGAGGTTCCTGGGGACAACTGTGTTGGTGGGTATGAGGTTCCTGGGGACAACTGTGTCGGTGGGTAACAGGTTCCTGGGGACAACTGTGTTGGTGGGTATGAGGTTCTGGGGACAACTGTGTTGGTGGGTAAGAGGTCCGTGGGGACAACTGTGTCGGTGGGTAAGAGGTTCCTGGGGACAACTGTGTTGGTGGGTAAGAGGTTCCTGGGGACAACTGTGTTGGTGAGTATGAGGTTCCTGGGGACAACTGTGTCGGTAGGTAAGAGGTTCCTGGGGACAACTGTGTCGGTAGGTATGAGGTTCCTGGGGACAACTGTGTCGGTAGGTATGAGGTTCCTGGGGACAACTGTGTCGGTAGGTATGAGGTTCCTGGGGACAACTGTGTTGGTGAGTATGAGGTTCCTGGGGACAACTGTGTCGGTGGGTAAGAGGTTCCTGGGGACAACTGTGTCGGTAGGTAAGAGGTTCCTGGGGACAACTGTGTCGGTAGGTATGAGGTTCCTGGGGACAACTGTGTCGGTAGGTATGAGGTTCCTGGGGACAACTGTGTCGGTGGGTAAGAGGTTCCTGGGGACAACTGTGTCGGTAGGTATGAGGTTCCTGGGGACAACTGTGTTGGTGGGTAAGAGGTTCCTGGGGACAACTGTGTCGGTGGGTAACAGGTTCCTGGGGACAACTGTGTTGGTGGGTAAGAGGTTCCTGGGGACAACTGTGTTGGTGGGTAAGAGGTTCCTGGGGACAACTGTGTTGGTGGGTAAGAGGTTCCTGGGGACAACTGTGTTGGTGGGTAAGAGGTTCCTGGGGACAACTGTTTTGGTGGTAATGAGGTTCCTGGGGACAACTGTGTTGTTGGGTAAGAGGTTCCTGGGGACAACTGTGTTGGTGGATAAGAGGTTCCTGGGGACAACTGTGTTGGTGGGTAAGAGGTTCCTGGGGACAACTGTGTTGGTGGGTAAGAGGTTCCTGGGGACAACTGTGTTGGTGGGTAAGAGGTTCCTGGGGACAACTGTTTTGGTGGTAATGAGGTTCCTGGGGACAACTGTGTTGTTGGGTAAGAGGTTCCTGGGGACAACTGTGTTGGTGGATAAGAGGTTCCTGGGGACAACTGTGTTGGTGGATAAGAGGTTCCTGGGGACCACTGTTTTGGTGGTAATGAGGTTCCTGGGGACAACTGTGTTGGTGGGTAACAGGTTCCTGGGGATAACTGTGTTGGTGGGTAAGAGGTTCCTGGGGACAACTGTGTTGGTGGGTAAGACGTTCCTGGGGACAACTGTGTTGGTGGGTAAGAGGTTCCTGGGGACAACTGTGTTGGTGGGTAACAGGTTCCTGGGGATAACTGTGTTGGTGGGTAAGAGGTTCCTGGGGACAACTGTGTTGGTGGGTATGAGGTTCCTGGGGACAACTGTGTTGTTGGGTAAGAGGTTCCTGGGGACAACTGTGTTGGTGGATAAGAGGTTCCTGGGGACAACTGTGTTGGTGGTAATGAGGTTCCTGGGGACAACTGTGTTGGTGGGTAACAGGTTCCTGGGGACAACTGTGTTGGTGGGTAAGAGGTTCCTGGGGACAACTGTGTCGGTGGGTATGAGGTTCCTGGGGACAACTGTTTTGGTGGTAATGAGGTTCCTGGGGACAACTGTTTTGGTGGTAATGAGGTTCCTGGGGACAACTGTGTCGGTGGGTAAGAGGTTCCTGGGGACAACTGTATTGATGGGTAAGAGGTTCCTGGGGACAACTGTGTGGTGGTAAGAGGTTCCTGGGGACAACTGTGTTGGTGGGTAAGAGGTTCCTGGGACAACTGTGTTGGTGGGTAAGGTTCCTGGGGACAACTGTGTTGGTGGGTAAGAGGTTCCTGGGGACAACTGTGTTGGTGGGTAAGAGGTTCCTGGGGACAACTGTGTTGGTGGGTAAGAGGTTCCTGGGGACAACTGTGTGGTGGGTAAGAGGTTCCTGGGGACAACTGTGTTGGTGGGTAAGAGGTTCCTGGGGACAACTGTGTCGGTGGGTATGAGGTTCCTGGGGACAACTGTTTTGGTGGTAATGAGGTTCTTGGGGACAACTGTGTCGGTGGGTAAGAGGTTCCTGAGGACAACTGTATTGATGGGTAAGAGGTTCCTGGGGACAACTGTGTCGGTGGGTAAGAGGTTCCTGGGGACAACTGTGTTGGTGGGGAAGAGGTTCCTGGGGACAACTGTGTTGGTGGGTATGAGGTTTAATACTAAAACACTAAATGTGCCTGAATAGGTCATCCAAATTTATACCAGTAATTGAAATAGGTATAGCAAGGATGAACACATTAATTTAAAATATTATTAGTTTAAACTTTATTTGTTTTACAACGATTTGCGAAGCAAGTTTTAACAACTTATATTAATCACTCTCGTTGGCGTGGATGAAAGCGTAAATGCGGTCATTCGTGTGGGAGGAAACCGGAGTACCTGGAGAAAACCCACCTGTCCGATCTGGCGACCGCCGTACCATCTCACATTCTTCCCGGTCAGAGGATCGAACCCGGGTTGCATTGGTGAGAAGTGAATTAAAATATTATGACTACAGAAAGAACAAACACCTTGGCAGATGAAATAAAATCGTTGGTGTCTTCGCAAATGTCATCCTTCATCGGTATTCCGAAGTGTTTTAAGCGTACACAACTCTGATAAATGATATAAACATATTCACGAGTGTTGAATGGATAGTAACGTAATGGTAAATAGGCCAACAGAATATTGGTCATACATGTAGATTTATGGTGTGATTATAAATGTGATGTAATTAAATATCCATAAACAGCTTCTCACTAAACATTTAAATTTATAAACCGTCTCCATGGCCCAGTGGTTAAGGCGTCCGCCTACGGAGCGGGAGATCGATGGTTCGAATCTCATCAGGAGTTTGTTCTGATATGGCCGGTTGGTGAGCCGCCTGCTATTTAAAAATAATGGCTACCGATTGCTTATCAGACTGGCGCCTAGCATATAAGCATAGAATTCAGGAAGTACTGATGTTCATAAAAAGAGGTGTCTCATAAGTCAGAAATGGCTGGCCCTTTAAATAGGGGTGACACTATAATAAACAAACAGTAACAGTTATAAAAATGGAATGTGACAAATAGTGCTTGGGGATCTTACAGTATTACTGTACCATCCCTTGTACTCACCATCACTTAATACACCCCTGTAATATGCTATGGCAATGGTCAGGAACAAGATGATAGCGTCTCTGTCCATAACGAACTACCTCATGCTAGAACTGACATCCTGGCACATATATACACAGTCTGTGAAACTGAAACACAAAATGCGCATGGTTAGACACAACGTAACCAGTCTAGGTAGCTAAATGTAGTTAATAGGATAGTGCACAGTTCAAAGAGCTATGTGGGAACACAGTTTAAAGTGCTATGTGGGAACACAGTTTAAAGTGCTATGTGGGAACACCAGGGTTTCCGTTGTAATTTGCCAAATTCTTTTTGGCGAAAAAAATAATAAAGTGGCGAAAAAAAATAATTTTAGCATATTACAATTTTTATATTTCTCTAAAATCCCATAAACTTGTTGACACATTCTATGCAAATCTCCGAGGTGTGGAATACACACGCCAATTGTCATAAATACAGTTCAAAGTGCTAAGTGAGAACATCTCGATCAGACATACGCCGATCTTGTTCCCATGGTTGATTATCTACAGTTACAATAGTGAAAACACTCATTGACTTCCACAACATCCTCCTCTCTCTCATCACCATACTCCAGCTGTCAATAATTTAGTTTATACAAATTTATTTTAGCTCGATTGCAAAACAAGTACTTATAACTTATATTAATCACTCTCGAGACCTCATTCCTGATGGAATCCATCTCCACGAGGGAGAGAGAAGAGGCAATGTGGAAATTAAATGCCTTGCCTAAGGGCACAATCATAACGGCTCCAGCGGGGCACGAACTCCGGACCTTTGGCACCTGAAGCGAACGCGCATCCACTGCGCTATCACGACTTCCACAATAATATGACTTAGAGGGATGAATACGTGTTCAATGTCACCAGAGCATCTGTAGATCCATTATGATGCTGGTTCTTATCCAGGAAGAAGATCATTTGTCCAGAACCTGAGCTAACTAGGTTTTATGTATGCATGTTCCATTAATGTCAAACCCCTTGCAGGGACGTATACATGTTTTCCTGGGCAAGCTTAGCCGCCCTAAGCTGTTAACCAGTACTAAGCAATGTGTGTGAAGTGCCTTGCTCAATGACACTGCATACGTGGCCTGACCGAGTATCGAACCCGGGACCAATCGATTCCAAATACGACCCTTATACAACTGGACCACGGATGCCACACAGGTTAATGTGAATCATTTGTCTAGACCCAATGCTTGTGTGAAGCATGAATAGTTGGGATGGGTTCGGCTAACCATAGTCCAATTAGTCCAAATATTTAGACTTGAAAAATCCCCATAGAAAGTCTGCCCTGTTTTTATCTGATTTTAACATTCTGTATATATATCCTGTTCTTTTATCTCTAGGTCCCCATCAGGGGTTTGACTATCAGGAAGATAGATAGATGTGACATTTTACTATCCAGGCATTTTTCAAAAACAGAATTGTTTTTAATGTAGAGGTCTTATTTACTATAGTCCAATATGTCGTCGTTATTATTATAAATTAATCATTTCACAGGTGGACGTAACAGTGGTTTGATGCTCAAATTCAGCCCAGACCACCGAGTTCATTTGATTTCTAATATGCTGGAACGTCATGGGAGTTAATTGGAACCACGTACTCGGTACTGGGTCTACTCTAGTTTATCAGTTTATGACTTTATCCCGAGTGTGTATCAAGTAAGTATCTTAAATTGTTTACCTCACTCCTTGTAATGGTAATCAGTGCATAGCGTTAACGTATATTCTACCCTAACATTATACATAAATCTGTCAAAATATCTGAGAAACAAAGAATTCCAATAACTGGTAAGCAGGTATGCAGATAATGTAACAGCTTGAGTGTCAGTTTGTTTACTGTCCGTAAACCTGATACTATTTAATGTCGTAAAGAATGCAAGATTTATAATGTAGTGAAATTCAATTATATTTCTAAACCATTGATTGTATTTTTGACGTATTTTGTCAAAATTGAGTCATTAATAAACAACAATAAACAGTGAGAGATTTACAAAATATTGTGCGACTTATATCAAAAGTCAAATGACATTTTGGCATGATATATTTCGGAATGAAGTAAGATTATGTTTTATGTTTAGTTATGTGTGTGTATATTGTTGTAGCAAGCATGTACATAATACCCAACTGCATCTTTATGTTAAATGATCTAAACGAAAATTTCAGAAAATAGAAAGAACAATTCGTTTGACATGTATTTTCGCGAGGTATAGGGTCGTCCACCACATGGAAAAATTACCCAACAATGACACTGGGTCAATAGTCCGTTTCTTATTCCAGTTTATTTCGACTCGATTGTGAAACAAGTCCTTGCAATATTAGCATAATCGCTCTGGAGATATATGTTCCCGATAGAATCAACCGCCATGAAAGGGATAGTTTATACAAATTAATTTTAGTACAAATGCGAATCAAGTTCTTACAACGTTAGATTAATTGCTCTCGATACCTCATTCATTATGGACTTCATCGCCATGAAGGAATGAGAAGTGTCAATGTGGAATTTTTAGTGCCTTGTCTAACTCTAGTCTTGGTTCTGGTTGGGACCAAACTTACAACACGCCATTGTACTATTATGGAATAGTCGATTGCCGATTGGTCTATGTTGTTTAAACTGGTCTATGTTGTTTAAACTTTATTTATTTTACACTGATTGTGAAGCAAGTTTTAACAACTTATATTATTCACTCTCGTTGGCGCGGATGAAAGCGTAAATGTGGTCATTTGTGTGGCAGGAAACCGGAGTACCTGGAGAAAACCCATCTGTCCAATCGGGCGACTATTGTACCATATCACCTACTCCCCGGTCTGAGGATCGAACCCGGGTTGCAATCATGAGAACTGAGAAGCGAGCTCGCTAACCACTGCGTTAATCATGTTGTAAGACTTAATGCTCTGTCTCAGAGATTTGACTAGTATGCATCATTCTATCGATCATAACAAGTGTCACTATTGTTATCCCCTGTGACCCTAATATCGGTGAATATTAATTAGCGGTGATATATAGACAAATCAGAATGAACCATGCATGTGCATTGTGTATTTACTATAGCACAAATATCATTTCTACCAGTAAGTGTACTGGTCTTCATTTATTCCAAACTTGTTCTGTTTTCATTATTCTCGTAATCGTAAGTTTTAGATCATGTAGTCAACATTTCGGCGAATTTCAATAATTTTGCTAAGTATCGGCTGCAGAGATACTTGTGACTACTGTGCATTTTGATGTCACAGTACAATAGCGCACTTTCGGCGAAAATGACAAGAAAAAAGATAGAGGTCTGTACTGCTAGTTCACTTTGTGAATGGTTCAATTATGATTTTGACTTCAACCATTATTCGCTTTCCCCATTGATAGGTAGTACCTATTTAATATTATTTTGATACGTTGTACATGTATCTATGCTTGAGTTCGCTTTTAGGCTTTGCAGTATTCATATAATAGATTATTCAGTCAATTTCACCAATGGATGAACTCAGCCGTTTAAGTCACCGATCTGTGAGTTTCATTTTGCCATTTGTACAACAACCAAAATGGTATCGCCATTGCCGTTTGCAATCATAAATCAGGGTTCATTCTAGGTCAGAATTTTTGGGAGAAGTGAGAAAGCGCGTGATCGCTTCCTTAAATGGTGTTCTTTAATATACTTCTGCAAAATAGGGTTAAAATGCACAGTACAACCGTTAAATACAACATTTGAATAGAAGGAGTGCTTTATAATGGGCCAGTGTATCATACTAGACAAAATTTTGTTTGAAAATCGTAAAAAAAATCGTAAAAAAAAGTCAGGGTCCCTAGGGCGACAATTTCGCCCACATTGCTCTCTAGAATGATCCCTGATTAATTATGTTTTACAGGAACTCTTCAACCATTTTTATAGCTACACATGTAAATATAACAGCCTGAACATAATTTGCAATGTATGTTTTACTTATAAACATTATATTATCTGTTCAGCACATTACTCATCACTTCATGTAGGCATTCATAATGCTATATTTTAGGTAGAAATCTGTACATATGAACTACAGATACAACACGAGTATGCTACCGCGACCTGATATGTTACGTGTGTGTCTGTCATGTTGGAGACGAATTCCATCCGAGTTTAGCAGAAAAATTCTGCAGCATAGATTTCCAGCATCAACCACACTCACTTGTAATGGTCATTGTGGTACAAGATGGACGAGGTAAGCTATTTTTGTTTCGGTGCAATTAATTGCTGTCTGTTAGGTCAGTTTGCTATGGACCACCATCAGTAATATGTAATTGTACGATACTAAATACAAATATGTATTTGTTCGATAACAAAAAGTGATAAATTGAGCTCTGCGTAACAACACGATATCGGTTGAAAGTAACAAATTAATATGCTGATCGGGCAGAATTTTGTTTTACGGAAATGCACCACCATATAATTAAGATAACATAGCAATATAGCCTATGAACCAGATTCCTGTCTGTTGCCATTTGTTTTCTAGTAATGTATTTGGCATAAACTCAGGGTTCATTCTAGGTCAGAATTTTTGGGAGAAGTGAGAAAGCGCGTGATCGCTTCCTTAAATGGTGTTCTTTAACATACTTCTGCAAAAAATGGTTAAAATGCACAGTACAACCATTAAATACAACATTTGAATATAAGGAATGCTTTATAATGGGCCAGTGTATCTTACTAGACAAAATGTTGTTTTAAAATGGTAAAAACCCAAAAAAAAATAATTTCAGGGTCCCTAGGGCAACTATTTCGCCCACATCGCCCTCTAGAATGATCCCTGTAAACTTATGACCTAATTTATAAATCACAGCACAAATACAGGGAATTATTGCAACAGTTTGTTCTTCTGTGCACTTGTAGCACTTTGAATTTCTTGTGTAACATCAATATCTCCACAATAATACAGGTAACATCAATATCTCCACAAGAATACAGGTAACATCAATATCTCCACACAAATACAGGTAACATCAATATCTCCACACAAATACAGGTAACATCAATATCTCCACAAGAATACAGGTAACATCAATATCTCCACAAGAACACAGGTAACATCAATATCTCCACAAGAACACAGGTAACATCAATATCTCCACAATAATACAGGTAACATCAATATCTCCACAAGAATACAGGTAACATCAATATCTCCACATGAGTGACACGAATACAGGTAACATCAATATCTCCACACGAATACAGGTAACATCAATACCTCCACAAGAATACAGGTAACATCAATACCTCCACAATAATACAGGTAACATCAATATCTCCACAAGAATACAGGTAACATCAATATCTCCACACGAATACAGGTAACATCAATATCTCCACACAAATACAGGTAACATCAATACCTCCACACGAATACAGGTAACATCAATATCTCCACACAAATACAGGTAACATCAATATCTCCACACAAATACAGGTAACATCAATATCTCCACACAAATACAGGTAACATCAATATCTCCACAAGAATACAGGTAACATCAATATCTCCACATGAATACAGGTAACATCAATATCTCCACAAGAACACAGGTAACATCAATATCTCCACATGAATACAGGTAACATCAATATCTCCACATGAATACAGGTAACATCAATATCTCCACAAGAATACAGGTAACATCAATATCTCCACATGAATACAGGTAACATCAATATCTCCACAAGAACACAGGTAACATCAATATCTCCACATGAATACAGGTAACATCAATATCTCCACATGAATACAGGTAACATCAATATCTCCACAAGAATACAGGTAACATCAATATCTCCACATGAATACAGGTAACATCAATATCTCCACAAGAACACAGGTAACATCAATATCTCCACATGAATACAGGTAACATCAATATCTCCACATGAATACAGGTAACATCAATATCTCCACAAGAATACAGGTAACATCAATATCTCCACATGAATACAGGTAACATCAATATCTCCACAAGAACACAGGTAACATCAATATCTCCACATGAATACAGGTAACATCAATATCTCCACACGAGTGACACGAATACAGGTAACATCAATATCTCCACACAAATACAGGTAACATCAATATCTCCACAAGAATACAGGTAACATCAATATCTCCACACAAATACAGGTAACATCAATATCTCCACAAGAATACAGGTAACATCAATATCTCCACACAAATACAGGTAACATCAATATCTCCACAAGAACACAGGTAACATCAATATCTCCACAAGAATACAGGTAACATCAATATCTCCACACAAATACCGGTAACATCAATACCTCCACAAGAATACAGGTAACATCAATACCTCCACAATAATACAGGTAACATCAATATCTCCACAAGAATACAGGTAACATCAATATCTCCACATGAGTGACACGAATACAGGTAACATCAATATCTCCACAAGAATACAGGTAACATCAATATCTCCACAAGAATACAGGTAACATCAATATCTCCACAAGAATACAGGTAACATCAATATCTCCACAAGAATACAGGTAACATCAATATCTCCACAATAATACAGGTAACATCAATATCTCCACAAGAAAACAGGTAACATCAATACCTCCACACGAATACAGGTAACATCAATATCTCCACAAGAATACAGGTAACATCAATATCTCCACACAAATACAGGTAACATCAATACCTCCACACGAATACAGGTAACATCAATATCTCCACAAGAATACAGGTAACATCAATATCTCCACAAGAATACAGGTAACATCAATATCTCCACAAGAATACAGGTAACATCAATATCTCCACAAGAATACAGGTAACATCAATACCTCCACACGAGTGACACGAATACAGGTAACATCAATATCTCCACAAGGATACAGGTAACATCAATATCTCCACAAGAACACAGGTAACATCAATATCTCCACAATAATACAGCTAACATCAATATCTCCACAAGAATACAGGTAACATCAATATCTCCACATGAGTGACACGAATACAGGTAACATCAATATCTCCACACGAATACAGGTAACATCAATACCTCCACAAGAATACAGGTAACATCAATACCTCCACAATAATACAGGTAACATCAATATCTCCACACGAATACAGGTAACATCAATATCTCCACAAGAATACAGGTAACATCAATACCTCCACACGAATACAGGTAACATCAATATCTCCACAAGAATACAGGTAACATCAATATCTCCACACAAATACAGGTAACATCAATATCTCCACAAGAATACAGGTAACATCAATATCTCCACAAGAATACAGGTAACATCAATATCTCCACACAAATACAGGTAACATCAATACCTCCACAAGAATACAGGTAACATCAATATCTCCACATGAATACAGGTAACATCAATACCTCCACACAAATACAGGTAACATCAATATCTCCACAAGAATACAGGTAACATCAATATCTCCACACGAATACAGGTAACATCAATATCTCCACACGAATACAGGTAACATCAATATCTCCACAAGAATACAGGTAACATCAATACCTCCACACGAATACAGGTAACATCAATATCTCCACAAGAATACAGGTAACATCAATATCTCCACACAAATACAGGTAACATCAATATCTCCACAAGAATACAGGTAACATCAATATCTCCACAAGAATACAGGTAACATCAATATCTCCACACAAATACAGGTAACATCAATACCTCCACAAGAATACAGGTAACATCAATATCTCCACATGAATACAGGTAACATCAATATCTCCACACGAGTGACACGAATACAGGTAACATCAATATCTCCACAAGAAAACAGGTAACATCAATACCTCCACACGAGTGACACGAATACAGGTAACATCAATATCTCCACACAAATACAGGTAACATCAATATCTCCACACAAATACAGGTAACATCAATATCTCCACAAGAATACAGGTAACATCAATATCTCCACAAGAATACAGGTAACATCAATATCTCCACAAGAATACAGGTAACATCAATACCTCCACACGAATACAGGTAACATCAATATCTCCACAAGAATACAGGTAACATCAATATCTCCACACGAATACAGGTAACATTAATATCTCCACAATAATACAGGTAACATTAATATCTCCACAAGAATACAGATAACATCAATATCTCCACAAGAATACAGGTAACATCAATATCTCCACAAGAATACAGGTAACATCAATATCTCCACACAAATACAGGTAACATCAATATCTCCACAAGAATACAGGTAACATCAATATCTCCACATGAATACAGGTAACATCAATACCACCACAAGAATACAGGTAACATCAATATCTCCACAAGAATACAGGTAACATCAATATCTCCACAAGAACACAGGTAACATCAATATCTCCACAAGAATACAGGTAACATCAATATCTCCACAAGAATACAGGTAACATCAATACCTCCACATGAGTGACACGAATACAGGTAACATCAATATCTCCACAAGAATACAGGTAACATCAATATCTCCACAAGAATACAGGTAACATCAATACCTCCACAATAATACAGGTAACATCAATATCTCCACAAGAATACAGGTAACATCAATATCTCCACTGAGTGACACGAATACAGGTAACATCAATATCTCCACAAGAATACAGGTAACATCAATATCTCCACAAGAATACAGGTAACATCAATATCTCCACAAGAATACAGGTAACATCAATATCTCCACACAAATACAGGTAACATCAATATCTCCACACAAATACAGGTAACATCAATATCTCCACAAGAATACAGGTAACATCAATATCTCCGCACGAGTGACACGAATACAGGTAACATCAATACCTCCACAAGAATACAGGTAACATCAATATCTCCACAAGAATACAGGTAACATCAATATCTCCGCACGAGTGACACGAATACAGGTAACATCAATACCTCCACAAGAATACAGGTAACATCAATATCTCCACAAGAATACAGGTAACATCAATATCTCCGCACGAGTGACACGAATACAGGTAACATCAATACCTCCACAAGAATACAGGTAACATCAATATCTCCACAAGAATACAGGTAACATCAATATCTCCGCACGAGTGACACGAATACAGGTAACATCAATACCTCCACAAGAATACAGGTAACATCAATATCTCCACAAGAATACAGGTAACATCAATATCTCCGCACGAGTGACACGAATACAGGTAACATCAATACCTCCACAAGAATACAGGTAACATCAATATCTCCACAAGAATACAGGTAACATCAATATCTCCACACGAATACAGGTAACATCAATACCACCACAAGAATACAGGTAACATCAATATCTCCGCACGAGTGACAAGAATACAGGTAACATCAATATCTCCACAAGAGTGACACAAATACAGGTAACATCAATATCTCCACAAGAAAACAGGTAACATCAATATCTCCACACAAATACAGGTAACATCAATATCTCCACACAAATACAGGTAACATCAATATCTCCACACAAATACAGGTAACATCAATATCTCCACAAGAATACAGGTAACATCAATATCTCCACATGAGTGACACGAATACAGGTAACATCAATATCTCCACAAGAATACAGGTAACATCAATACCTCCACAAGAATACAGGTAACATCAATATCTCCACAAGAATACAGGTAACATCAATATCTCCACATGAGTGACACGAATACAGGTAACATCAATATCTCCACAAGAATACAGGTAACATCAATATCTCCACAAGAATACAGGTAACATCAATATCTCCACACAAATACAGGTAACATCAATATCTCCACAAGAATACAGGTAACATCAATATCTCCACATGAGTGACACGAATACAGGTAACATCAATATCTCCACAAGAATACAGGTAACATCAATATCTCCACAAGAATACAGGTAACATCAATATCTCCACAAGAATACAGGTAACATCAATATCTCCACAAGAACACAGGTAACATCAATATCTCCACAAGAACACAGGTAACATCAATATCTCCACAATAATACAGGTAACATCAATATCTCCACAAGAATACAGGTAACATCAATATCTCCACATGAGTGACACGAATACAGGTAACATCAATATCTCCACACGAATACAGGTAACATCAATACCTCCACAAGAATACAGGTAACATCAATACCTCCACAATAATACAGGTAACATCAATATCTCCACAAGAATACAGGTAACATCAATATCTCCACACGAATACAGGTAACATCAATATCTCCACACAAATACAGGTAACATCAATACCTCCACACGAATACAGGTAACATCAATATCTCCACACAAATACAGGTAACATCAATATCTCCACACAAATACAGGTAACATCAATATCTCCACAAGAATACAGGTAACATCAATATCTCCACATGAATACAGGTAACATCAATATCTCCACAAGAACACAGGTAACATCAATATCTCCACATGAATACAGGTAACATCAATATCTCCACATGAATACAGGTAACATCAATATCTCCACAAGAATACAGGTAACATCAATATCTCCACATGAATACAGGTAACATCAATATCTCCACAAGAACACAGGTAACATCAATATCTCCACATGAATACAGGTAACATCAATATCTCCACATGAATACAGGTAACATCAATATCTCCACAAGAATACAGGTAACATCAATATCTCCACATGAATACAGGTAACATCAATATCTCCACAAGAACACAGGTAACATCAATATCTCCACATGAATACAGGTAACATCAATATCTCCACACGAATACAGGTAACATCAATATCTCCACAAGAATACAGGTAACATCAATATCTCCACATGAATACAGGTAACATCAATATCTCCACAAGAATACAGGTAACATCAATATCTCCACATGAATACAGGTAACATCAATATCTCCACAGAATACAGGTAACATCAATATCTCCACAAGAATACAGGTAACATCAATATCTCCACACGAGTGACACGAATACAGGTAACATCAATATCTCCACACAAATACAGGTAACATCAATATCTCCACAAGAATACAGGTAACATCAATATCTCCACACAAATACAGGTAACATCAATATCTCCACAAGAATACAGGTAACATCAATATCTCCACACAAATACAGGTAACATCAATATCTCCACAAGAACACAGGTAACATCAATATCTCCACAAGAATACAGGTAACATCAATATCTCCACACAAATACCGGTAACATCAATACCTCCACAAGAATACAGGTAACATCAATACCTCCACAATAATACAGGTAACATCAATATCTCCACAAGAATACAGGTAACATCAATATCTCCACATGAGTGACACGAATACAGGTAACATCAATATCTCCACAAGAATACAGGTAACATCAATATCTCCACAAGAATACAGGTAACATCAATATCTCCACAAGAATACAGGTAACATCAATATCTCCACAAGAATACAGGTAACATCAATATCTCCACAATAATACAGGTAACATCAATATCTCCACAAGAAAACAGGTAACATCAATACCTCCACACGAATACAGGTAACATCAATATCTCCACAAGAATACAGGTAACATCAATATCTCCACACAAATACAGGTAACATCAATACCTCCACACGAATACAGGTAACATCAATATCTCCACAAGAATACAGGTAACATCAATATCTCCACAAGAATACAGGTAACATCAATATCTCCACAAGAATACAGGTAACATCAATATCTCCACAAGAATACAGGTAACATCAATACCTCCACACGAGTGACACGAATACAGGTAACATCAATATCTCCACAAGGATACAGGTAACATCAATATCTCCACAAGAACACAGGTAACATCAATATCTCCACAATAATACAGCTAACATCAATATCTCCACAAGAATACAGGTAACATCAATATCTCCACATGAATACAGGTAACATCAATATCTCCACACGAATACAGGTAACATCAATACCTCCACAAGAATACAGGTAACATCAATACCTCCACAAGAATACAGGTAACATCAATATCTCCACACGAATACAGGTAACATCAATATCTCCACAAGAATACAGGTAACATCAATACCTCCACACGAATACAGGTAACATCAATATCTCCACAAGAATACAGGTAACATCAATATCTCCACACAAATACAGGTAACATCAATATCTCCACAAGAATACAGGTAACATCAATATCTCCACAAGAATACAGGTAACATCAATATCTCCACACAAATACAGGTAACATCAATACCTCCACAAGAATACAGGTAACATCAATATCTCCACATGAATACAGGTAACATCAATACCTCCACACAAATACAGGTAACATCAATATCTCCACAAGAATACAGGTAACATCAATATCTCCACACGAATACAGGTAACATCAATATCTCCACACGAATACAGGTAACATCAATATCTCCACAAGAATACAGGTAACATCAATACCTCCACACGAATACAGGTAACATCAATATCTCCACAAGAATACAGGTAACATCAATATCTCCACAAGAATACAGGTAACATCAATATCTCCACACGAGTGACACGAATACAGGTAACATCAATATCTCCACACGAATACAGGTAACATCAATATCTCCACAAGAATACAGGTAACATCAATACCTCCACACGAATACAGGTAACATCAATATCTCCACAAGAATACAGGTAACATCAATATCTCCACAAGAATACAGGTAACATCAATATCTCCACACGAGTGACGAATACAGGTAACATCAATATCTCCACAAGAATACAGGTAACATCAATATCTCCACAAGAATACAGGTAACATCAATACCTCCACACGAATACAGGTAACATCAATATCTCCACAAGAATACATGTAACATCAATATCTCCACACGAGTGACACGAATACAGGTAACATCAATATCTCCACACAAATACAGGTAACATCAATATCTCCACAAGAATACAGGTAACATCAATATCTCCACACAAATACAGGTAACATCAATATCTCCACAAGAATACAGGTAACATCAATATCTCCACACAAATACAGGTAACATCAATATCTCCACAAGAACACAGGTAACATCAATATCTCCACAAGAATACAGGTAACATCAATATCTCCACACAAATACCGGTAACATCAATACCTCCACAAGAATACAGGTAACATCAATACCTCCACAATAATACAGGTAACATCAATATCTCCACAAGAATACAGGTAACATCAATATCTCCACATGAGTGACACGAATACAGGTAACATCAATATCTCCACAAGAATACAGGTAACATCAATATCTCCACAAGAATACAGGTAACATCAATATCTCCACAAGAATACAGGTAACATCAATATCTCCACAAGAATATAGGTAACATCAATATCTCCACAATAATACAGGTAACATCAATATCTCCACAAGAAAACAGGTAACATCAATACCTCCACACGAATACAGGTAACATCAATATCTCCACAAGAATACAGGTAACATCAATATCTCCACACAAATACAGGTAACATCAATACCTCCACACGAATACAGGTAACATCAATATCTCCACAAGAATACAGGTAACATCAATATCTCCACAAGAATACAGGTAACATCAATATCTCCACAAGAATACAGGTAACATCAATATCTCCACAAGAATACAGGTAACATCAATACCTCCACACGAGTGACACGAATACAGGTAACATCAATATCTCCACAAGGATACAGGTAACATCAATATCTCCACAAGAACACAGGTAACATCAATATCTCCACATGAGTGACACGAATACAGGTAACATCAATATCTCCACACGAATACAGGTAACATCAATACCTCCACAAGAATACAGGTAACATCAATACCTCCACAATAATACAGGTAACATCAATATCTCCACACGAATACAGGTAACATCAATATCTCCACAAGAATACAGGTAACATCAATACCTCCACACGAATACAGGTAACATCAATATCTCCACAAGAATACAGGTAACATCAATATCTCCACACAAATACAGGTAACATCAATATCTCCACAAGAATACAGGTAACATCAATATCTCCACAAGAATACAGGTAACATCAATATCTCCACACAAATACAGGTAACATCAATACCTCCACAAGAATACAGGTAACATCAATATCTCCACATGAATACAGGTAACATCAATACCTCCACACAAATACAGGTAACATCAATATCTCCACAAGAATACAGGTAACATCAATATCTCCACACGAATACAGGTAACATCAATATCTCCACACGAATACAGGTAACATCAATATCTCCACAAGAATACAGGTAACATCAATACCTCCACACGAATACAGGTAACATCAATATCTCCACAAGAATACAGGTAACATCAATATCTCCACAAGAATACAGGTAACATCAATATCTCCACACGAGTGACACGAATACAGGTAACATCAATATCTCCACACGAATACAGGTAACATCAATATCTCCACAAGAATACAGGTAACATCAATACCTCCACACGAATACAGGTAACATCAATATCTCCACAAGAATACATGTAACATCAATATCTCCACACGAGTGACACGAATACAGGTAACATCAATATCTCCACAAGAAAACAGGTAACATCAATACCTCCACACGAGTGACACGAATACAGGTAACATCAATATCTCCACACAAATACAGGTAACATCAATATCTCCACACAAATACAGGTAACATCAATATCTCCACAAGAATACAGGTAACATCAATATCTCCACAAGAATACAGGTAACATCAATATCTCCACAAGAATACAGGTAACATCAATACCTCCACACGAATACAGGTAACATCAATATCTCCACAAGAATACAGGTAACATCAATATCTCCACACGAATACAGGTAACATTAATATCTCCACAATAATACAGGTAACATTAATATCTCCACAAGAATACAGATAACATCAATATCTCCACAAGAATACAGGTAACATCAATATCTCCACAAGAATACAGGTAACATCAATATCTCCACACAAATACAGGTAACATCAATATCTCCACAAGAATACAGGTAACATCAATATCTCCACATGAATACAGGTAACATCAATACCACCACAAGAATACAGGTAACATCAATATCTCCACAAGAATACAGGTAACATCAATATCTCCACAAGAACACAGGTAACATCAATATCTCCACAAGAATACAGGTAACATCAATATCTCCACAAGAATACAGGTAACATCAATACCTCCACATGAGTGACACGAATACAGGTAACATCAATATCTCCACAAGAATACAGGTAACATCAATATCTCCACAAGAATACAGGTAACATCAATACCTCCACAATAATACAGGTAACATCAATATCTCCACAAGAATACAGGTAACATCAATATCTCCACCTGAGTGACACGAATACAGGTAACATCAATATCTCCACAAGAATACAGGTAACATCAATATCTCCACAAGAATACAGGTAACATCAATATCTCCACAAGAATACAGGTAACATCAATATCTCCACACAAATACAGGTAACATCAATATCTCCACACAAATACAGGTAACATCAATATCTCCACACCTCCACACGAATACAGGTAACATCAATATCTCCACAAGAATACAGGTAACATCAATATCTCCACAAGAATACAGGTAACATCAATATCTCCACACGAATACAGGTAACATCAATATCTCCACACAAATACAGGTAACATCAATATCTCCACAAGAATACAGGTAACATCAATATCTCCACACGAATACAGGTAACATCAATACCACCACAAGAATACAGGTAACATCAATATCTCCACACAAATACAGGTAACATCAATATCTCCACAAGAATACAGGTAACATCAATATCTCCGCACGAGTGACACGAATACAGGTAACATCAATACCTCCACAAGAATACAGGTAACATCAATATCTCCACAAGAATACAGGTAACATCAATATCTCCGCACGAGTGACACGAATACAGGTAACATCAATACCTCCACAAGAATACAGGTAACATCAATATCTCCACAAGAATACAGGTAACATCAATATCTCCGCACGAGTGACACGAATACAGGTAACATCAATACCTCCACAAGAATACAGGTAACATCAATATCTCCACAAGAATACAGGTAACATCAATATCTCCGCACGAGTGACACGAATACAGGTAACATCAATACCTCCACAAGAATACAGGTAACATCAATATCTCCACAAGAATACAGGTAACATCAATATCTCCGCACGAGTGACACGAATACAGGTAACATCAATACCTCCACAAGAATACAGGTAACATCAATATCTCCACAAGAATACAGGTAACATCAATATCTCCACATGAGTGACACGAATACAGGTAACATCAATATCTCCACAAGAATACAGGTAACATCAATATCTCCACAAGAATACAGGTAACATCAATATCTCCACAAGAATACAGGTAACATCAATATCTCCACATGAGTGACACGAATACAGGTAACATCAATATCTCCACAAGAATACAGGTAACATCAATATCTCCACAAGAATACAGGTAACATCAATATCTCCACACAAATACAGGTAACATCAATATCTCCACAAGAATACAGGTAACATCAATATCTCCACATGAGTGACACGAATACAGGTAACATCAATATCTCCACAAGAATACAGGTAACATCAATATCTCCACAAGAATACAGGTAACATCAATATCTCCACAAGAATACAGGTAACATCAATATCTCCACATGAGTGACACGAATACAGGTAACATCAATATCTCCACAAGAATACAGGTAACATCAATATCTCCACAAGAATACAGGTAACATCAATATCTCCACACAAATACAGGTAACATCAATATCTCCACAAGAATACAGGTAACATCAATATCTCCACAAGAATACAGATAACATCAATATCTCCACAAGAATACAGGTAACATCAATACCACCACAAGAATACAGGTAACATCAATATCTCCGCACGAGTGACACGAATACAGGTAACATCAATATCTCCACAAGAATACAGGTAACATCAATACCACCACAAGAATACAGGTAACATCAATATCTCCGCACGAGTGACAAGAATACAGGTAACATCAATATCTCCACAAGAGTGACACAAATACAGGTAACATCAATATCTCCACAAGAACACAGGTAACATCAATATCTCCACAAGAATACAGGTAACATCAATATCTCCACAAGAACACAGGTAACATCAATACCTCCACAAGAATACAGGTAACATCAATATCTCCACAAGAAAACAGGTAACATCAATATCTCCACACAAATACAGGTAACATCAATATCTCCACAATAATACAGGTAACATCAATATCTCCACAAGAAAACAGGTAACATCAATATCTCCACACAAATACAGGTAGCATCAATAACTCCACAAGAATACAGGTTGACCTAAGCGCTTTTAAAACAATACCTACAAACAACTTACTAAAACATACAATGCATGTCATATTGTTGTATTTTTCAGCATGTTGTCAGCTAGCACTAGACAGTTTTCAACAGAAAGTAACCCAGAGGAAAATGACATTAGTAATAATCCATACTTTGAGAAGTATAAACAGAAGTTAAAACATATGCAAAGGTAAATACTTATAACTACAATGTATACAATAGGTTGTTCACCCAGGGCTGTCATTTGGAGGAAGTAGTATTTAGAACTGAACCTGGATAGCTGGATTAATGGTTTGTGGATATTGACAGCTGGATTAATGGCAAATGGATCATGACAGCTAGTTTTATAAGTCACGAACCTTGACAGCTGGATCAATGGCTCATGAACTTTGACAGCTGGATTATTTGTCTATGAATCTTGACAGTTATATATATTATTTGTTCATGAACCCTGACAGCTGGATTATTTGCTCATGAAGCATGACAGCTGGATTATTTGCCCATGAACCTTGACAGGTGGATTATTTGCCCATTAACCTTGACAGCTGGATTATTTGCTCATGAACCTTGACAGCTGGATTATTTGCTCATGAACCTTGACAGCTTGATTATTTGCTCATGAACCTTGACAGCTGGATTATTTGCTCATGAACATTGACAACTGAATGATTTGCTCATGCACATTAACAGCTGGATTATTTGCTCATGAAGCATGACATCTGGATTATTTGCTCATGAATCATGACAGCTGGATTATTTGCTCATGAACAATGACAGCTGGATTATTTGCTCATGAACCTTGACAGCTGGATTATTTGCTCATGAACCTTGCCAGCTGGATTATTTGCTCATTAACCTTGACAGCTGGATTATTTGCTCATGAACCTTGACAGCTGTATTTTCTCATGAACCTTGACAGCTGGATTATTTGCTCATGCACATTGACAGCTGGATTGTTTGCTCATGAACATTGACAGCTGGATTATTTGCTCATGAACATTGACAGCTGAATTATTTGCTCATGCACATTGACAGCTGGATTATTTGCTCATTAACCTTGCCAGCTGGATTATTTGCTCATTAACCTTGCCAGCTGGATTATTTGCTCATGAACCTTGACAGCTGGATTATTTGCTCATGAACCTTGACAGCTGGATTATTTGCTCATGAACCTTGACAGCTGGATTATTTGCTCATGAACCTTGACAGCTGGATTATTTGCTCATGAACCTTGACAGCTGGATTATTTGCTCATGAACCTTGACAGCTGGATTATTTGCTCATGAACCTTGACAGCTGTATTTTCTCATGAACCTTGACAGCTGGATTATTTGCTCATGCACATTGACAGCTTGATTATTTGCTCATGAACATTGACAGCTGAATTATTTGCTCATGCACATTGACAGCTGGATTATTTGCTCATGAACATTGACAGCTGGATTATTTCTCATGAAACATGACAGCGGGATTATTTGCTCATGAAGCATGACAGCGGGATTATTTGCTCATGCACATTGACAGCTGGATTATTTGCTCATGAACATTGACAGCTGGATTATTTCTCATGAAACATGACAGCGGGATTATTTGCTCATGAAGCATGACAGCGGGATTATTTGCTCATGCACATTGACAGCTGGATTATTTGCTCATGAACATTGACAGCTGGATTATTTCTCATGAAACATGACAGCGGGATTATTTGCTCATGAAGCATGACAGCGGGATTATTTGCTCATGCACATTGACAGCTGGATTATTTGCTCATGAACATTGACAGCTGGATTATTTCTCATGAAACATGACAGCGGGATTATTTGCTCATGAAGCATGACAGCGGGATTATTTGCTCATGCACATTGACAGCTGGATTATTTGCTCATGAACATTGACAGCTGGATTATTTCTCATGAAACATGACAGCGGGATTATTTGCTCATGAAGCATGACAGCGGGATTATTTGCTCATGAAGCATGACAGCGGGATTATTTGCTCATGAACATTGACAGCTGGATTATTTGCTCATGAACATTGACAGCTGGAATATTTCTCATGAAACATGACAGCGGGATTATTTGCTCATGAAGCATGACAGCGGGATTATTTGCTCATGAACATTGACAGCTGGATTATTCGCTATTTGCAAACTGGTATTAAAACTAACCATGATAGTATGTATGCATCATTGATCACTCGTGAAAATCCAATACAGGAACAATCCAGAAGAATTTGAAACAAAACTTGAAGAACTGAAAGAGTTGAAATTAGATAAACAACAGCCCGAGGAACCACCACCTCAGAAGACAGAACCAGCTCCAGCACCAGACATTCCTGGTGTGACAGGGCCCAGAACCTGGCCACCAAAGGTAATATCAGAGTTGGTGTTTGTTTTGAATAAGACCTTGTGTTTCTGTAATAAAATACTCTGTCTGTAACACGGGTATATCGACGTTTCGGTGGGATAAAACCACCTTTCTCAAGGTTTAATCACGTTTTTTTCAGCAATATGAAAAAAATGAAAGTTATTGTATTTAAGAATCCAAACAAAAGATCATGACGTGACATTGCCCTGTAGAATGTGCGGTTTCCCGATTTAACGCTGAATGTCCGTCATAATATGTCACGAGTCTTAAGGGCCCGTTGTTGACTGTGAATAGTGTAGATAACGGGATCCGATAATTGTAAATGTACGCAGTCTGGTAATCATATTCCTATGATTAACAATTATTTAGTTTATACAAATTTATTTTAGCTTGATTGCGAAACAAGTTGTTACACCTTATATTAATCACTCTCGAGACCTCATTCTTGATGGAATCCATCGCCACGAGGGAGAGAGAAGAGGCAACGTGGAATTTGGTTTAAACATATTTATTCCACTATATACATTCACAAAACAATACATGAATACAAATTCAAAGAATAGGAAAGGATCAAAACGGAAGCAGAGGTTATATAGTTTCTCTCCAACGTGGAATTTAAATGCCTTGTCTAAGGGCACAATCGCAACGGCTCCAGCAGGGCTGGACAATTATTTAGTTTTGTCGTGCAGATCAGACAGTTGGTCAAACTGATGAATGTTACCTTCCTCAAGTTTGCTCTCCGTACGTCTGGGTACACTTTGACATTGCCCTGTAGAACGTGTAGTTTCCCGATCTACTGTTGAATGTCCGTCGTAATCCGTCATGAGTCTTAAGGTCCTGTTGTTGAGCCTGTATAGTGTAGATAACTGAAATCGATTTTGGTATTATGTTGGTACCGTAGTTCTCCAATAAATGAGACCAACATTCCTACGCCTGTTTGACTCCATAACCTGAACCGTGTTTGTGCACTGTAAGAACTAAGATAGAAATCAATGACATATTACATGCACATTGTACTTTCAGACATTGGATGAGATGATGAAAATAGATTTGGTAAAAGATCTTCATCCTGAACAAATCAAACAGGTACAATGTATATGTGAGCTTGTGCTGTCCCAGCACTGTAGGTCAGACTAGACTATATGCCATCTTGTCAACATGGCACTGTAGGTCAGACTAGACTATATGCCATCTTGTCATCCTGGCACTGTAGGTCAGACTAGACTATATGCCATCTTGTCATCCTGGCACTGTAGGTCAGACTAGACTATATGCCATCTTGTCATCCTGGCACTGTAGGTCAGACTAGACTATGTGCCATCTTGAAATGTTTATAGTGACAGCGTGTTGATTAATACCGCTATATGAGAAATATCTATAGTTTTACTGATCAGAAATCTAATATGTAGCCATGTTGCTCCCCTTTCACCTGTCCCCCTTTCCCTCCCCCCCCAGGTCAGTAAAAATCCACCCATCATTTCTTTTCCCAATTTCATATGTATCATGCTATGTTTGGCTTAAACATATTTATTTTCTATCATGTACATGATTATTTACAACAATTGAAAAAATGAATTGGACAGAAAGCTATACAGCTTATGGTTGTGCTCTCCTTTCCGTGCTATGTTTGCCGATCTACCCCCTCACATACCCCCTCCAGGCTTGTACCCCACTCACCTTAATGTTCTTCTTTGTGTATTTACTTCCAGTATTCCACCAACCTATAGCTAATATTAACAAAAAAACTAGTAAATAGTATTAACAGTCTTTCAGGCGGGACTTTAAACCGAGGTTTCATGTCGGTGCTTTACACCATGCACGTAAAAGAACCAGAGGAGATTCTGGAATGGATCTCTGTCTGTATCATTGCACTATCCTCCAACAATCTAAACTGACTAATATCTTCAGGAGGCGTCGCTCATATGGGTAACCGGTAGCGACGATAAATAAACGTAAGCACACAACTGGTAAAAGAATTTATCTACACAATTGTTTTAGGGGTACATGTATAAATAACTGGCCCATTGATCGGGAATGTGATGAAAATTGGCATTTCATTCAAGGTGCTTTGTGGTAAGGAGTACCCCACCCACCAATTGTTGTGTATTAGTTTATACGAATTTATTTTAGCTCGATTGCGAAACAAGTTATTTCAACTTATATAAATCACTCTCGAGACCTCATTCCTGATGGAATCCATCGCCACGAGGGAGAGAGAAGAATGTTGTGTATTCATATCGCATACTATTAAGGGACATATTAGATATAGAACATAGGACCCGATTTATGCACCTTAATAGACTTTGGAAAAGGGGTGTGTGGAGGTTGTGTATTCATATTGTATAATATTAAGGGAAATAAATAGGGTCCTATGTTCTGTGTCTAAAATGTCCCTTAATTTGCATGCAATATGAATACACAACACCAATCAAACATATATCATGCATCAATCACTGCCAGCCAATCTGCCCTGTAACCCCCAGCTCCCCCTACCCCTACTTTGAAATGTTGTCCTGCTAAGCCATGTCTGACATGTATCCATATTATTGAGTGTCCGCCTCCGTGGTCGAGTGGTTACTGTCGTTGACTTGTATACAACTGTAACCTATCATCACTGATGGTCACAGGTTTGAGCCCCACTCAGACTGTGTCTCTTTATATGAAAAAGTTGGCAGTTTCTTACGGAGGTTGGTGCACCAAGTACTGGTTAACCACTGGAGCTTGCCCAGGAATGGTGTTGTTAGATAAACTGCCCGTCGCTCAAATGGGTAACCTGTAGCGACGTTAAATAAACTTAAATAAAAACTATGAAAATATATATTATAATTGAGCACATTATCAACAGTTGCTTTATTTCAGCTATGGCAGGAGTACCATCTGGCCAGGGATTGTATATTCTCAGTTGTGCCAGTAAGTGTTGTCTTAAATTTCCACAGTTACTATAGCGACGTTGAAATTTTAGTGCTGAAAATCACTGTTTTATCTTATCTTAGTGTAGTCAAACCTGTCTTAAGCAGCCAGCCATGGGAATCATAGAAAGTGGCTGCTTAGCACAGGTTGCTGCTTAATAGAGGTCAAATTTATAGCAAAAGTACATATTGGGAATCTGAAAACTGGCTGTTTAATACAGGTTGACTGCTTAACAGAGGTGACCACTAACATAGGTTTGACTGTACACAGTTCAACACATTGATTGTTAACTTTTAAGACGTAAATATATACATGCTTAAAACTTTAAAATAACAGGTAACAGATGTGTTTATTGAGTAACGCATGTGTGAAGTCTAAATAAAAAATATATATAAACAATTGATTGCCACCCATCACCGCCTATCATTAGTCGAGTGAAAACTGAAATACTGCTCGGAGTAACTCGGAGGGACACCCAGGATCTACCTCCACCAATAATAGTAGGAGAGTCGCCTAGTACAGTGGTTAACATGGACTGGTAATCCAGGGATTGCAGGTTCGATCCCCCGTCTGACCCTAATAAAATTAACAGTCTTTCAGATGGGACTTTAAGCCAAGGTCTTGTGTTGGTGCTGTACACGGTGCACTTAAAAGAACCAGAGGAGACTCTGGAATGGGTCTCTGTCTGTATCATTGCACTATCCTCCAAAAATCTGAAATGACTAATCTCTTCAGGAGGCGTCGCTCATATGGGCAACCAACCGGTAGTGACGAAAAATAAATGTAAAATACACAGGAAAGTCGCTATTTTGACCTAAGCTTTTGGTATGACTTTAACCCCCCCCCCCAATTTATAAAACCGAAATATCAATGTATGCAATTGTCTCATTTTTAATGCCAGCAATATTAAAAAAACATCCTATAAGTGAAAAGTGATGTACGACATTAATATCATTGCTGTTATAATTCGCTAATGGAGCTGCGAAGATAGACGAATGATAAAAGACAAACATCAAACCTAGGCCAAATAAGATCATATATTTTTCATCAATGTTAAAAGTGCATAAAAAAAGGGTACTGGTAATACATACTGTTTTTATAATGAATACAAATGTAGGATAGCAACAGACGGATATGTAGTCCAGTGGTAACACGCTGGACTGGTAATCCAGGGATCGCAGGTTCGATCCCCCGTCTGACCCTAATAAAATTAACAGTCTTTCAGATGGGATGTTAAACCGAGGTCTCGTGTCGGTGCTTTACACCGTGCACGTAAAAGAACCAGAGGAGATTCTGGAATGGGTCTCTGTCTGTATCATGCACTATCCTCCAAAATCAAAAATAACTAATCTCTTCAGGAGGCATCGCTCATATGGGCAACCGGTAGCGACGATAAATAAACGTAAAAACACACACAGATAGCAACTTTTTTTGTTAGTTTTTGTGACAATCAGTTTGAACAGGTATATAGCTCTTAAGGATTCTGTGAGTATGATAAAATGTTTAATTTAATTCAATTTTAGATAGAAGAATATGAAGAGATAATTTCAAAGTCAAAGCTATATCCAAATGTAAGTATATACAACCACAGGCAGCCGGTGCATACCCTGGACCCCCCACCCCCCCCGAGTCTTGAATATATATATTTTTTAATGATTCTACAATGTATTTTGGGTTGTAACTTGGTCCTGGGGTGTACTAACCCAGGGAAGGGGGATCCAGGGTATGCGTCAGATGCCTGTATATACATCTAGGAGCTACGGAACCACAGGAGCATGAAGTTTGATCCAGAAACCACCAAACATTTTGTGTCTAGCTTAAGACCACCTCTCTAATTGTCTTAGATTAGAGTTACAAGACTTTGGTTGTTTAAAGATTAATTTAGTTTATACAAATTTATTTTAGCTCGATTGCGAAACAAGTTCTTACAACTTATATTAATCACTCTCGAGACCTCATTCCTGATGGAATACATTGCCACGAGGGAGATAGAAGAGGCAACATGGAATTTTAATGCCTTGGAATAAACGACATTGAATGAAATTATGAAAATATTTATATTGTATGGTTGTAGTACTTAGTTATCAGGGATCATTCTAGAGAGCGATGTGGGCGAAATAGTCGCCCTAGGAACCCTGACTTCGCCCTCTGGGGGCCCCACTTCTCCCTAAAAAAAAAAAAATTAAACAAAATATTGTCTAGTAAGATACACTGGCCCATTATAAAGCACTCCTTCTATTCAAATGTTGTATTTAATGGTTGTACTGTGCATTTTAACCCTATTTTACAGAAGTGTATTAAAGAACACCATTTAAGGAAGCGATCACGCGCTTTCTCACTTCTCCCAAAAAATCTGAATGAACCCTGAGTTATTAAGTTTATTATTACTTGACTTGAGTTGGTTCCAAATATTACACAACACCAGATTAGGAATGTTCTGTTTTATTATCATATTGGTGTGGGAGAGACAACATTCAACTTATTGGATACACATGTCTAGTTCTACATGTTTGTTTTGTGTTGCTATCTGCACAGCACCAACACAAGTAGTTTACCTTTTACCTACGCTGACTTATCATCACTGATGGTCATGGGTTCGAGCCCCGCTCAGGCCGTGTCTCATTTATATGAAAAAGTTGGCAGTTTCTTACGGAGGTTGGTGCACCCAAGTACTGGGTAACAGCTGGAGCCTGCCCAGGAAAGGTGTTGTTAGGTAAACTGCCTGTCAGCGATATAGTCCAAAATGGTGCTGATGCAGGCTTAAAACCCGAAATATAACATAACATGAATTGGGTATCAGTTTTGCACTTACACTCTGAGACATACATTTGTGTAAGAAAAACATATATTTTTTCAGTTTATATTTCCACTTCCCAAAGAAGATGGCTACGAATTTTACCTGTGTCAGTTTAGTGGCAAAGATGTTTACTTCACTTCCTTAACAATATATCAGGTAGGTACAATACATTGACTTCACTTCCTTAACAATGTATCAGGTAGGTACAAGACATTGACTTCACTTCCTTAACAATGTATCAGGTAGGTACAAGACATTGACTTCACTTCCTTAACAATATATCAGGTAGGTACAAGACATTGACTTCACTTCCTTAACAACGTTAACAACGGAACGTTCCGTGATAGCTGATCTGGCTCTATGTTCTTTGCAAATACTGTTTGAATGGTATCCAGAATCAAATGGGTTAATAAGCATATAAATGTGTCCCAAACATTAGTATACGGGCATACACTTCTTACCACGTTCTACAGTATTTGTAGAAACTCTCATGCTCATAACCTTGTAAAAATGCATATATTTTTCAGCTTATAAAGGAAAATGCACCTCCTTGTTTAACTGTGGCACACTTCCCGGAACTCAAGGAGGAAAAAGGTAAGGAAGAACATTCTTGTAAAACTAAGCCAAAACTACATGTACTGTCAAACCTGTCTTAAGCAGCCAGCCAAGGGAATCGCAGAAAGTGGCTGCTTAGCACAGGTGGCTGCTTAATAGAGGTCAAATGTATAATGAAACATCATATTGGGAATCTGGAAACTGGCTGCTTAATACAGGTTGGCTGCTTAATAGAGGTGACCACTAACACAGGTTTGACTGTATGTCTATCTCTGATCTCCCACCGAAGAATTTTGAACCCACCCTAAAACGGTTAAACCTATATCTTTCTATTGCCAAATGATCAAAGGGAAAAATGTTTTCGTTTGGAGATTAAAGTCACTCAAACAGCTTAGGTCAAATAGCGACTCTCCAGCTATCACTTGTGGAGGAAGACCGTGTGTCTCTCAGCAGAATTTCAGGCACGGACATGCACTGGGGTAGTATCCATACCTTCTACAAGCCAGCTGGTTAGCTATGGGGTAGTATCCATGGTTAGCTAGGGGGTAGTATCCATACCTTCTACAAGCCAGCTGGTTAGCTAGGGGGTAGTATCCATACCTTCTACAAGCCTGCTGGTTAGCTAGGGGGTAGTATCCATACCTTCTACAAGCCAGCTGGTTAGCTAGGGGGTAGTATCCATACCTTCTACATGCCAGCTGGTTAGCTAGGGGGTAGTATCCATACCTTCTACATGCCAGCTGGTTAGCTAGGGGGTAGTATCCATGGTTAGCTAGGGGGTAGTATCCATGGTTAGCTAGGGGGTAGTATCCATGGTTAGCTAGGGGGTAGTATCCATACCTTCTACAAGCCAGCTGGTTAGCTAGGGGGTAGTATCCATACCTTCTACATGCCAGCTGGTTAGCTAGGGGGTAGTATCCATACCTTCTACATGCCAGCTGGTTAGCTAGGGGGTAGTATCCATGGTTAGCTAGGGGGTAGTATCCATACCTTCTACAAGCCAGCTGGTTAGCTAGGGGGTAGTATCCATGGTTAGCTAGGGGGTAGTATCCATGGTTAGCTAGGGGTAGTATCCATGGTTAGCTAGGGGGTAGTATCCATGGTTAGCTAGGGGGTAGTATCCATACCTTCTACATGCCTGCTGGTTAGCTAGGGGGTAGTATCCATGGTTAGCTAGGGGTAGTATCCATGGTTAGCTAGGGGGTAGTATCCATGGTTAGCTAGGGGGTAGTATCCATACCTTCTACATGCCAGCTGGTTAGCTAGGGGGTAGTATCCATACCTTCTACATGCCAGCTGGTTAGCTAGGGGGTAGTATCCATACCTTCTACATGCCAGCTGGTTAGCTAGGGGGTAGTATCCATACCTTCTACATGCCAGCTGGTTAGCTAGGGGGTAGTATCCATGGTTAGCTAGGGGGTAGTATCCATACCTTCTACAAGCCAGCTGGTTAGCTAGGGGGTAGTATCCATGGTTAGCTAGGGGGTAGTATCCATGGTTAGCTAGGGGGTAGTATCCATGGTTAGCTAGGGGGTAGTATCCATACCTTCTACATGCCAGCTGGTTAGCTAGGGGGTAGTATCCATGGTTAGCTAGGGGGTAGTATCCATACCTTCTACAAGCCTGCTGGTTAGCTAGGGGGTAGTATCCATGGTTAGCTAGGGGGTAGTATCCATGGTTAGCTAGGGGGTAGTATCCATGGTTAGCTAGGGGGTAGTATCCATACCTTCTACAAGCCTGCTGGTTAGCTAGGGGGTAGTATCCATGGTTAGCTAGGGGGTAGTATCCATACCTTCTACATGCCAGCTGGTTAGCTAGGGGGTAGTATCCATGGTTAGCTAGGGGGTAGTATCCATGGTTAGCTAGGGGGTAGTATCCATGGTTAGCTAGGGGGTAGTATCCATGGTTAGCTAGGGGGTAGTATCCATACCTTCTACATGCCAGCTGGTTAGCTAGGGGGTAGTATCCATGGTTAGCTAGGGGGTAGTATCCATGGTTAGCTAGGGGGTAGTATCCATGGTTAGCTAGGGGGTAGTATCCATACCTTCTACAGCCTGCTGGTTAGCTAGGGGGTAGTATCCATGGTTAGCTAGGGGGTAGTATCCATACCTTCTACAAGCCTGCTGGTTAGCTAGGGGGTAGTATCCATACCTTCTACATGCCAGCTGGTTAGCTAGGGGGTAGTATCCATACCTTCTACATGCCAGCTGGTTAGCTAGGGGGTAGTATCCATACCTTCTACATGCCAGCTGGTTAGCTAGGGGGTAGTATCCATACCTTCTACATGCCAGCTGGTTAGCTAGGGGGTAGTATCCATGGTTAGCTAGGGGGTAGTATCCATACCTTCTACATGCCAGCTGGTTAGCTAGGGGGTAGTATCCATGGTTAGCTAGGGGGTAGTATCCATGGTTAGCTAGGGGGTAGTATCCATGGTTAGCTAGGGGGTAGTATCCATACCTTCTACAAGCCAGCTGGTTAGCTAGGGGGTAGTATCCATACCTTCTACATGCCAGCTGGTTAGCTAGGGGGTAGTATCCATGGTTAGCTAGGGGGTAGTATCCATACCTTCTACAAGCCTGCTGGTTAGCTAGGGGGTAGTATCCATACCTTCTACATGCCAGCTGGTTAGCTAGGGGGTAGTATCCATGGTTAGCTAGGGGGTAGTATCCATACCTTCTACAAGCCAGCTGGTTAGCTAGGGGGTAGTATCCATACCTTCTACAAGCCTGCTGGTTAGCTAGGGGGTAGTATCCATACCTTCTACATGACTGATGGTTAGCTAGGGGGTAGTATCCATACCTTCTACAAGCCTGCTGGTTAGCTAGGGGGTAGTATCCATACCTTCTACATGCCAGCTGGTTAGCTAGGGGGTAGTATCCATACCTTCTACAAGCCTGCTGGTTAGCTAGGGGGTAGTATCCATACCTTCTACAAGCCAGCTGGTTAGCTAGGGGGTAGTATCCATACCTTCTACAAGCCAGCTGGTTAGCTAGGGGGTAGTATCCATACCTTCTACATGCCAGCTGGTTAGCTAGGGGGTAGTATCCATGGTTAGCTAGGCGGTAGTATCCATGGTTAGCTAGGGGGTAGTATCCATGGTTAGCTAGGGGGTAGTATCCATGGTTAGCTAGGGGGTAGTATCCATGGTTAGCTAGGGGTAGTATCCATGTGGTTAGCTAGGGGGTAGTATCCATGGTTAGCTAGGGGGTAGTATCCATACCTTCTACATGCCAGCTGGTTAGCTAGGGGGTAGTATCCATGGTTAGCTAGGGGGTAGTATCCATACCTTCTACATGCCTGCTGGTTAGCTAGGGGGTAGTATCCATGGTTAGCTAGGGGGTAGTATCCATACCTTCTACATGCCAGCTGGTTAGCTAGGGGGTAGTATCCATACCTTCTACAAGCCAGCTGGTTAGCTAGGGGGTAGTATCCATACTTCTACATGCCAGCTGGTTAGCTAGGGGGTAGTATCCATGGTTAGCTAGGGGGTAGTATCCATACCTTCTACAAGCCAGCTGGTTAGCTAGGGGGTAGTATCCAT
>CM026397.1:19116441-19147235 GCA_014843695.1 Archivesica marissinica | reverse complement strand
GGGTAGTATCCATGGTTAGCTATGGGGTAGTATCCATGGTTAGCTAGGGGGTAGTATCCATGGTTAGCTAGGGGGTAGTATCCATGGTTAGCTAGGGGGTAGTATCCATGGTTAGCTAGGGGGTAGTATCCATGGTTAGCTAGTGGGTAGTATCCATACCTTCTACATGCCAGCTGGTTAGCTAGTGGGTAGTATCCATACCTTCTACAAGCCAGCTGGTTAGCTAGGGGGTAGTATCCATACCTTCTACATGCCAGCTGGTTAGCTAGGGGTTAGTATCCATACCTTCTACATGCCAGCTGGTTAGCTAGTGGGTAGTATCCATACCTTCTACAAGCCAGCTGGTTAGCTAGGGGGTAGTATCCATACCTTCTACATGCCAGCTGGTTAGCTAGGGGGTAGTATCCATGGTTAGCTAGGGGGTAGTATCCATACCATTCTACAAGCCTGCTGGTTAGCTAGGGGAGTATCCATGGTTAGCTAGGGGGTAGTATCCATGGTTAGCTAGGGGTAGTATCCATGGTTAGCTAGGGGGTAGTATCCATGGTTAGCTAGGGGGTAGTATCCATGGTTAGCTAGGGGTAGTATCCATGGTTAGCTAGGGTAGTATCCATACCTTCTACAAGCCAGCTGGTTAGCTAGGGGGTAGTATCCATACCTTCTACATGCCAGCTGGTTAGCTAGGGGGTAGTATCCATACCTTCTACATGCCAGCTGGTTAGCTAGGGGGTAGTATCCATGGTTAGCTAGGGGGTAGTATCCATGGTTAGCTAGGGGTAGTATCCATGGTTAGCTAGGGGGTAGTATCCATGGTTAGCTAGGGGTAGTATCCATACCTTCTACAAGCCTGCTGGTTAGCTAGGGGGTAGTATCCATGGTTAGCTAGGGGTAGTATCCATACCTTCTACAAGCCAGCTTGTTAGCTAGGGGGTAGTATCCATGGTTAGCTAGGGGGTAGTATCCATGGTTAGCTATGGGATAGTATCCATTGTTAGCTAGGGGATAGTATCCATACCTTCTACAAGCCAGCTGGTTAGCTAGGGGGTAGTATCCATACCTTCTACATGCCAGCTTGTTAGCTAGGGGGTAGTATACATACCTTCTACAAGCCTGCTGGTTAGCTAGGGGGTAGTATCCATACCTTCTACATGCCAGCTGGTTAGCTAGGGGGTAGTAGCCATACCTTCTACATGCCAGCTGGTTAGCTAGGGGGTAGTATCCATACCTTCTACATGCCAGCTGGTTAGCTAGGGGGTAGTATCCATACCTTCTACAAGCCAGCTGGTTAGCTAGGGGGTAGTATCCATACCTTCTACAAGCCAGCTGGTTAGGTAGGGGGTAGTATCCATACCTTCTACATGCCAGCTGGTTAGCTAGGGGGTAGTATCCATGGTTAGCTAGGGGGTAGTATCCATACCTTCTACAAGCCAGCTGGTTAGCTAGGGGGTAGTATCCATACCTTCTACATGCCAGCTGGTTAGCTAGGGGGTAGTATCCATGGTTAGCTAGGGGGTAGTATCCATACCTTCTACATGCCAGCTGGTTAGCTAGGGGGTAGTATCCATGGTTAGCTAGGGGGTAGTATCCATACCTTCTACAAGCCTGCTGGTTAGCTAGGGGGTAGTATCCATACCTTCTACAAGCCAGCTGGTTAGCTAGGGGGTAGTATCCATACCTTCTACAAGCCAGCTGGTTAGCTAGGGGGTAGTATCCATGGTTAGCTAGGGGGTAGTATCCATGGTTAGCTAGGGGGTAGTATCCATACCTTCTACAAGCCAGCTGGTTAGCTAGGGGGTAGTATCCATGGTTAGCTAGGGGGTAGTATCCATGGTTAGCTAGGGGGTAGTATCCATACCTTCTACAAGCCAGCTGGTTAGCTAGGGGGTAGTATCCATGGTTAGCTAGGGGGTAGTATCCATACCTTCTACAAGCCAGCTGGTTAGCTAGGGGGTAGTATCCATGGTTAGCTAGGGGGTAGTATCCATGGTTAGCTATGGGGTAGTATCCATGGTTAGCTAGGGGGTAGTATCCATGGTTAGCTAGGGGGTAGTATCCATACCTTCTACATGCCAGCTGGTTAGCTAGGGGGTAGTATCCATACCTTCTACATGCCAGCTGGTTAGCTAGGGGGTAGTATCCATACCTTCTACAAGCCAGCTGGTTAGCTAGGGGGTAGTATCCATACCTTCTACATGCCAGCTGGTTAGCTAGGGGGTAGTATCCATACCTTCTACAAGCCAGCTGGTTAGCTAGGGGGTAGTATCCATACCTTCTACAAGCCAGCTGGTTAGCTAGGGGGTAGTATCCATGGTTAGCTAGGGGGTAGTATCCATACCTTCTACATGCCAGCTGGTTAGCTAGGGGGTAGTATCCATGGTTAGCTAGGGGGTAGTATCCATACCTTCTACAAGCCAGCTGGTTAGCTAGGGGGTAGTATCCATACCTTCTACATGCCAGCTGGTTAGCTAGGGGGTAGTATCCATGGTTAGCTAGGGGGTAGTATCCATACCTTCTACAAGCCAGCTGGTTAGCTAGGGGGTAGTATCCATACCTTCTACAAGCCTGCTGGTTAGCTAGGGGGTAGTATCCATACCTTCTACAAGCCTGCTGGTTAGCTAGGGGGTAGTATCCATACCTTCTACAAGCCAGCTGGTTAGCTAGGGGGTAGTATCCATACCTTCTACAAGCCAGCTGGTTAGCTAGGGGGTAGTATCCATGGTTAGCTAGGGGGTAGTATCCATGGTTAGCTAGGGGGTAGTATCCATACCTTCTGCAAGCCAGCTGGTTAGCTAGGGGGTAGTATCCATGGTTAGCTAGGGGGTAGTATCCATGGTTAGCTAGGGGGTAGTATCCATACCTTCTGCAAGCCAGCTGGTTAGCTACCTCAAATGAAACAATTTGATATCCTCCGAGGGATTCGAACATGAGGGATTCGAACATACAACAATGAGGGACAAGTGATATGAAGTCGATGACTGTTACCACTCTGCCATAGAGGCCACCCCACCCTCTCCGAAGGAAAATCTAAAATGATAAAATTGAAATACAGAAAGTTAGGCTTACTTTCTGTTGTTTAGCCACTGAGTAATACAATGAAATTAATAGGTTACTGTATTGTATTTTCTAAATTGTTAGGCTAGTTGTAGAAAATGTGCTTAAATGTTGATTATTTATGAATATGGTACAAATGTATGTAATTTATGTCTTGGAACAATGAAGATTGTTTATAGGTTTCGGTGGCCGAGTGGTTACGGTTTTTGACTTCAAATCACTTGCCCCTCACCGCTCTTGGTTCAATTCCCACTGGGGGTGTCGAATTTTTTTTCATGTGAGGAAGCTATCCAGCTGGCTTGCAGTGGGTCAGTGGTTCTATCCAGGTGTCCGTCTATGCCTGAAATATTGATTGGAAGGACATCTGGAGTCTTCCTCCACCAGTAATAGCTGGAGAGTCACTATATGATCTAAGCTGTTTGTGCGACTTTAAAGCGACACTACATCAGTGAAAACATAAATTTCTACAGAATGTATTTTCCTATTATATCGTATAATTGTTTTCAAAATATTTGCCTCAAATACTGAGTATTTCAACTAATAAACAAACGTCGTATACGCGGTTTGTTGACATAACAAAATAATGTAATTTATTAGGGTCGACATACATGCGTAATGCAACCTGTGTATCCTGAATAATACGAGTTATGGTACAGATTTACTGTTATATCTCACATTTGTGCCTATTTATTTGTAGAGTAATGATTATATTAGTAGTTAAATTATCTCTAAACGACATTATCACGCGTTTATTATTGACTCCGATGACGTCAATTCAGGAGCATGGATGACCGCTATATGAAATCCTACTTTCAATTTTGAAAGTTTGTATATACCACAAAAACGATGTTTATTGATTCAATGTGTTCGAATGTATTTGGAAGAATGTGTAGTAGCAATGCATTTATATGTGAAAAATGCATTTTATTTGCTTTGTGATGTAATGTCGCTTTAAGCCCAAAAAATAAACAACGAAATGTTTTTATATTTCAGGGATTGTTCTTATGGCTGGAGAATATGATGATAAAGTTATTGTAAGTAATGTATTGTAAATCTAAATATAACTTTTGTAATATGAACTATTCCACCCCTGTTCACCTGTAATGGATTCCTCCATAGTAGATGATGGGATACTGCACGTGTACAGTGGGCTGTAGGGACGAAATATGATCTCTTAAGTAAAAACTTTATTTATTTTACACTGTTTGCGAAACAAACTTTAACTTGTATTAACCCATTTCATTCTGGATACATCTAAAGGCTTTTGCTAACAAACATAGATCCAGATCAGCCGCAGCGTGACGCTGCATGCTGATCAGGATCTATGTTGTTTGCTACATAGCCAAGTGTCTTAGCAAGATCATCTGAATAGCAAACAGCGTAGAGCATGATCAGACGGCACGTTCCGTGGCAGCTGATCTGGCTCTATGTTCTTTGCAAATACTGTTTGAACAGTATCCAGAATCAAATGGTTTAATCACTCTCGTTGGCAGGGAGTACCTGAGAAAACCCAACTGTCCGATCTAGTGACGACTGTACTATCTCACATGCTTCCTGGTCTGAGGATCAAACCCTTGTTGCATTGTGAGAAACGAGCGTGCTGACAACTGCGCTAATCAGACAGCCATGATCTGTCAAGGGATTATCATAGATTTACTCACATCTGATGCATGATGGGTATTATTGATAGATGAAACCTATCTGATGCATGATGGGTATTGGTAGATGAACCCTGTCTGATGCATCATGGGTAGTGGTAGATGAACCTATCTGATGCATGATGGGTATTGGTAGGTGAACCCTATATGATGCATGATGGGTATTGGTAGATGAACCCTGTCTGATGCATGATGGGTATTGGTAGATGAACCCTATCTGATGCATGATGGGTATTGGTAGATGAACCCTGTCTGATGCATGATGGGTATTGGTAGATGAACCCTGTCTGATGCATGATGGGTAGTGGTAGATGAACCTATCTGATGCATGATGGGTATTGGTAGATGAACCCTATATGATGCATGATGGGTATTGGTAGATGAACCCTGTCTGATGCATCATGGGTATTGGTAGATGAACCCTATCTGATGCATCATGGGTAGTGGTAGATGAACCCTATCTGATGCATGATGGGTATTGGTAGATGAACCCTATATGATGCATGATGGGTATTGGTAGATGAACCTATCTGATGCATCATGGGTATTGGTAGATGAACCCTATCTGATGCATCATGGGTATTGGTAGATGAACCCTATCTGATGCATCATGGGTAGTGGTAGATGAACCCTATTTGATGCATGATGGGTATTGGTAGATGAACCTATCTGATGCATGATGGGTAGTGGTAGATGAACCCTATCTGATGCATGATGGGTATTGGTAGATGAACCCTATCTGATGCATGATGGGTATTGGTAGATGAACCCTATCTGATGCATGATGGGTAGTGGTAGATGAACCCTGTCTGATGCATCATGGGTAGTCGTAGATGAACCTATCTGATGCATGATGGGTATTGGTAGATGAACCTATCTGATGCATGATGGGTATTGGTAGATGAACCTATCTGATGCATGATGGGTAGTGGTAGATGAACCCCATCTGATGCATGATGGGTAGTGGTAGATGAACCTATCTGATGCATCATGGGTAGTGGTAGATGAACCTATCTGATGCATGATGGGTATTGGTAGATGAACCTATCTGATGCATGATGGGTATTGGTAGATGAACCTATCTGATGCATCATGGGTATTGGTAGATGAACCTATCTGATGCATGATGGGTATTGGTAGATGAACCTATCTGATGCATCATGGGTATTGGTAGATGAACCTATCTGATGCATCATGGGTATTGGTAGATGAACCTATCTGATGCATCATGGGTATTGGTAGATGAACCTATCTGATGCATCATGGGTATTGGTAGATGAACCTATCTGATGCATCATGGGTATTGGTAGATGTTATCCATTATTCTGAACCAATGTATTCTTTTATTCAGAACAAAGACGCTGCTCTTAATCTTGTGAAACAGATGTCATTGTATTATGGGACGGAGGCTGGTGCCCGGCACAACATGCTACACACGTTTCATACGAGATCGGAACAGTTCCAATACATGGATATAGTGGAGCAATATAAACAGGACATAGAGTTTCTAGAGAGTAATCCATATTGAAATAACAATTTCTGTGCTGTTATAACACGAGTTGTCGTTCTTTATCTTATATCCAGGGAGCATTCTAGAGGGCGATGTGGGCGAAATTGTCGCCCTAGGAACCCTGACCTCGCCCTCTGGGGGCCCCACTTCTCCCTAAAAAAAATTAAAATGTTTTTTTGGTTTTTACGATTTTCAAACAAAATATTGTCTAGTAAGAAACACTGGCCCATTATAAAGCACTCCTTCTATTCAAATGTTGTATTTAATGGTTGTTGTACTGTGTATTTTAACCCTAGTTTGCAGAAGTATATTAAAGAACACCATTTAACCCTTTCCTTCATAGAGATTTAGGTTAATATACTATTATATCTACATACAAATGATAGCCATATATCTATCATGCAGTGGATAAGTAGTCGCCATATCTATCCCACCTCCATAGATATTACTGGAACTACATGAGAGTCTGGCCATTATTATGAACATTGGTTTGACTACTACATTGTCAATGTATGTGGTATTGGTAATGGCGTCAAGAGGTGCTTCTATGAAGGAAAGGGTTAAGGAAGTGATCACGCGCTTTCTCACTTCTCCCAAAAATTCTGACCTAGAACGAACCCTGATTATATCCACATGTTTTCATACCATTTCTTGTCAACAGAAAGGAAAACGTCCCCATTACTGATTGTTTCAGATTACAGAGTGTGCGATCATTGTCGCAGAGTTATTTGTCTCTTTGTTTATTTTGGGGGTATAACGCACCAACAGCTTAGGTCATATGGCGAATCTGCAGATCGTATTGGTGGAGGAAGATCTCAGTTGCTCTCAATATTCCATGCATGGACGGGCACCCCAGTAGGACAACCGACCTTCCACAAGTCAACTCGATAGCTTCCTCATTTGAAATAATTTGATACCCACAGATTGATTCGAACCTACAGCGACTCTTAACAATTCAGCAACGTAGGCCCCTCGCTCAGTTATAAATAACATAGCATTGCAACAGTGAGTTTGTGGTCGAGTGGTTATGGTCGCTGACTTGTATACCACTGTAACCTATCATCTCTGAGGGTCACGGGTTCGAGTCACGCTCAGACCGTGTCTCTTCATATGCAAAAGTTGGCAGTTTCTTACGGAGGTTGGTGCACCAAGTACTGGTTAACCGCTGAAGCCTGCCCAGGAAAGCTGTGTTAGGTAAACTGTCCATCGCTCAAATGGGCAACCGGTAGCGACGTTAAATAAACTTAAATTTAAAAAAATGATGAGATAACACGCTTTGTTATTTTGCTATGCCATAATCATATGGGTATATAAAGCCGATATCCACGGCACCGTCGCCTAGCAATAATAACTGGGACTACTTTCATAATTGTGTGAATAACTACACTTGATGCCGCTTAATACCCGTCTGAAAATAAACATGATGCAATGTTGTCGAGACATGTTATTTATTCGTCCAAACAAAGGAATACATAACAACAATGCGAATGATTATTTTTCATCCTATCTGTTGCTTGACTTTAATTCCCGTCAGGTATGCCGACATTCCTCATCTCTCTGTACGTCATTCCTGAAAGGAAATATTGTATTTGTTATCACATACTGTACAATTAATCTAAATGCATCGATACTTAGAGGTTATTAAACGGCTGCGGTGGGCCATTTGTGGATATTGGCGCACCATATGGAGATATTAGGCCCGAGGGCCAATATCGGATAGGTGCGCCAATATCCACAAATGGCCCACCGCAGCCGTTTAATAACTTCTTTATTGCATACCTTAACGGCCCCAGGGCCAATATCGGATGCTTCGGCGGCCATGTTTACACAATGTAGTTACTATGTTGTTGCTACCTGTGACACGTGCTCGTGATTCGTTCTCGGCACGTGCCAATATCGGATATTGGCCCGGCAGAGCCGAAAATCGAAATATATTGCCTGCGTCGACCAGATATTTTGCTTTTCTACCATTAAATTTGTTACTATTTATAGTAACGTATGCAATAATATTTATTACTCTGCACTGTGTGGAACTGTAAGGCAGCCAGGTAAGTTTTAGGATCCTTGCCTTACACTTGGTTACTTGATGGCAGCCATACATACAACAATACATTACAAGTGTCTAAAGTGTCGACTCAAATGAAACAAAGAGGGATACTGAATGATGTATTATGTGCATGAACAAAGTAGCCATCGATCCTCGGACCGGGAAGTATGTGAGATGGTACGATGCTCGCCAGATCGGACAGGTGAGTATGTGAGATGGTACGATGCTCGCCAGATCGGACAGGTGGGCTTTCTCCGAGTACTCCGGTTTCCTCCCACATGAAGGACCATACAATGAATTATGCGCTTGTATCCGTGCCAACCGAGAGTGATTAATATAAGTTATCAAAGCCTGTTTCGCAATCGTTGTAAAATAAATAAAGGTTCAGGTCTTGTAACATTGTAAGATGGGAATGATAGATGTGAATAGGTATTTGCTGTATGAATGAGACCAGCATGTCTGCAGAATCTGATTCCACATCTCGTAAATGTACATTGATGTAGAATTGACTGCTGTTCTGTCCTGATTGGCACCATATACAAATATATCGGAGCATTTATGTTTGTGATTTTGGCTAGTTTAAAGTTTAAACTTTATTTATTATACAACGATTGCGAAGCAAGTTCTAACAACTTATATTAATCACTCTCGTTGGTGCGGTTGAAAGCGTATATGTGGGAGGAAACCGGAGTAATCAGAGAAAGCCCACCTGTCCGATCTGGCGAGGATCGTACCATCTCACATACTTCCCGGTCCGAGGATCGATGGCTACTTTGTTCATGCACATAATACATCATTCAGTATCCCTCTTTGTTTCATTTGAGTCGACACTTTAGACACTTGTAATGCATTGTACGATATAGACCATTATTTATGTACCTTGCTGTACTGTGGAGGGCTCACAGTCCATTGGTGTATACTACATGTATGTATACCAATGTGTATGATTGTATAATACATGCGTATACTACATGTATGTATACCAATGTGTATGATTGTTGAATGAGGGGTTTAAAGTTGCACCAACAGCTTAGGTCATATGGCGATTTTGAAAATCTGTATTGGAGAAGACAGACTCCAAACCCCCCACGTCGAGCAGCATTGCAGGCACCCGGATAGAACCGACCATCCACATTAAAGAAATTCGACATCTCCAGTGAGATTCGAACCTGCAGCAGTGGGAGGCAAGCGATTTGAAGTAACGGAGGCCAAGTGGTTATGGTTGTCTATCCCAGTCGTAAATCATAGTTAAGAAAACAACTGCAACATTACTGAGTATGTGGTATGTAAATTTTACATTTATTAAATGTATACGTTCGAAACTAAATAATATGAGACGGCACCACCACAGGCACAAGACAATTTATTTTTGCCCTATGGTCATATAGTAAGTAAACATCCACCACAGACACAAGACACAATTTTGTTTTGCCCTATGGTCATATAGTATGTAAACATCCACCACAGGCACAAGACACAATTTCGTTTTGCCCTATGGTCATATAGTAAGTAAACATCCACCACAGACACAAGACACAATTTTGTTTTGCCCTATGGTCATATAGTATGTAAACATCCACCACAGACACAAGACACAATTTTGTTTTGCCCTATGGTCATATAGTAAGTAAACATCCACCACAGGCACAAGACACAATTTCTTTTGCCCTATGGTCATATAGTAAGTAATGTTGACCATAGGGCAAAAATAATGTGTGCCTGTGGCACCACCTTGATGACCACACACGCCATGCCTTTAGCATGAACATTTTACATATCATGATCTTGGATATGTCTGCTAAGTGCTAGTCAATCTCAGTAACAGTCATACGGTAAAGCTGTATATATAAAATAAAATACATAGTCACCCCTAATCCCAACGTCGTCGTCTGCAGCAACGACTACGGCCCAATCCACATCGTCCCGTGTTTATCTCCCTATAGCTGCAACGATATTTGCAACTACATTCTCTACCACCACCACCACCATGGTACTGAGCTGAAGTAGGCAGTATGTAGCAATTAGGCAACAACTAATGTGGTCTTTAAATTTGACGTTTTCTTGTAAGTTGATGTGTTGAACACGTATTCATCACAAGCTTTTCTATAATTAATTAGCTACAATGTGTTCTACACTATATTTACCGTTAGTGACATGATGTTAATATGTATTCATGTAACGCGATACGTCGCTAGAAATAGACACATACGTCTTATCGCGTTTTTACCATGTCAATTCATATTATTTACAGCAACAAAATAATGACATGAATGTTGTAAGGCATTATTTACAGTATAATGGCCTCGTGGTAGATTGACTTAACTGTTTAGATGAGCTCTCGTTAAATAAAAGCCTTTATTATTATTATATTGTGATGTACACGTGCCAGTGTCTTCTAAGTAGGAAGCTCAAACTAGCTTTTATAAAAACGCTTTCCATAAACCGTTCTTGTATTCACAAGGTTTAATTATTGTATTTGTCTTAAACATCTAGGTATGTATTCGCGAATAAACATCTGAATATACATCTCAATAAACAACTGGCTGTGTATTCGCGAATAAACATCTGAATAGACATCTCAATAAACAACTGGCTGTGAATTCGCCAATAAACATCTGGATAGACATCTCAATAAACATCTGAATAGACATCTCAATAAACATCTGAATAGACATCTCAATAAACATCTAAATAGACATCTCAATAAACATCTGGATAAACATCTCAATAAACATCTGAATAGACATGTCAATAAACATCTGAATAGACATCTCAATAAACATCTGAATAGACATCTCAATAAACCTCTGAATAGACATCTCAATAAACAACTGGCTGTGTAAACGGTCGAGGTCCAAGACATTGGCTGTCTGATTAGCACAGTGGTTAGCGCCCTCGCTTCTCACCAATGCAACCCGGGCTCGATCCTCGGACCGGGAAGTATGTGAGATGTTACGGTGGTCGCCACAATCGGACAGGTGTGATTTCTCCGGGTACTCCGGATTCCTCCCACATGAATGACCACATTTACGCGTGAATCATCCGCGCCAACGAGAGTGATTAATATAATTTGCTAGAACTTGCTTCGAAATCGTTGTAAAATAAATCAAGTTTAAACATTAATAAAACCTTACCTTCAGTAACTTGCGGGATGGTAACCAACGTTAAACAACTGACTAACAGCAGCATGAGCATTAGTTTATTCATTCTGAATCCTGTCCTTTAATATGTATTGCCTCAAATTGAACAAAACACTAACAGTCCGAAATGTATTCGGTACTGATGTTTTTAAACGGACACAAATCCTTTTTATAAGATTATTGAACAGGATCTGCGCAACCATGTTTGCGGTTTATGCATATTTCCTTGTTTATTGAGGTTGTTATAGTGCCGTTATTACGCGAGAACATTGGTTGAACATATTTTTATATTGAAAATGAATGCCTAATTCGGTGTAATAAGTTGGTATCGTGGCTGTTTTCCGATATCATTTTCATCAACACTATTTTTTTATATATAATTATATATACGTGTCATTTTACTTTAGTTGGTTTGAATGTACAATAAATGTCTGATTTATTTTTTGTAACGCATCACATTTTGAAGGAAATGGGCCATATATTATGTTACATAATGTATATGTAATTCCGCGGAGACAGTATCTGTATATGTATGTAATTCCGCCAACATCGTGTTCTCCAAATCATTGACAACAGTTTCTCTTTAAGAAGTGTTTATTTTAATAGAATTTGATTCGATAAAAGCATATTAAATGATGGTCAGTGTTCAGCTGGATGGATCTGGTCCAGTGGTAACACGCTGGACTGGTAATCCAGGAATCGCTGGTTCGATCCCTCGTCTGACTCTAATAAAATTAACAGTCTTTCAGATGGGACGTTAAACCGAGGTCTCGTGTCGGTGCTTTACACCGTGCACGTAAAAGAACCAGAGGATACTCTGGAATGGGTCTCTGTCTGTATCATTGCACTATCCTCCACAATCTAAAATGACTAATCTCTTCAGGAGGCGTCGCTCATTTCCAATCCTTCCATATTAATATATTGGAGCTGTTTCCAATTGTAATCGCTGTCGAGCTATGGAGGCACAAGATGGCAAACCACAAAATTGATTTTTTTTCCCTGACAATCTGGCTACAGTGTGTGTATTAAACAAACTTACCTCGAAGGACACTATTATGATTAAACTGGTAAGACGTCTAGTTGTATCGTCCATGATATACAATGTTGTTTCGCGCTCTGGTAAGCCGTCTAGTTGTATCGTCCATGATATACAATGTTGTTTCGCGCTCTGGTAAGACGTCTAGTTGTATCGTCCATGATATACAATGTTTTGTTTCGCGCTAGGAATGTCCGGGGTACAGCTAATACTGTTGCTGACCATTTGTCTCGTTTTGAATTTCAGAAAGCTTTGTTGGAAGCCCCCTTTCCTGTGTCGCACACTGTTCCGTGTCCCGGGGCACTTGCTGTGGATTTAAATGTTCGCAGCGTATCATATCTCAAGCACTTTGTGACAGAACTACTTATTTCCACAACTGGAAAAGTATGATTGACGCTTTTTGTCAGGAAGATAACATTGTTTTGGAACTGCCTGTAACACCGGTACCATTTGTAAATATGTCTTGCTTTATTTATGGCCAATTACCGTGTCAACACGATAGCATCGCATGTTTCTGCAATATCATACATTAACAAGCTTGTTCACTTTCGATTTCAGCTTCCATGCGAACTTACCTGTTTCATACATCACATACTACCGGGGGCCATTGTTTCGGTTACCCGATGGGCAATGCTTGTTTTTCAGTCCACACCCCAAACACGCAATTCCAATCCTTGATTTTGATACAACTAGGTACAAGTCCAATTCATTTCGCATCGGGGCAGCCATTCATACGTTAATGCAAGGCTTCTCTGAATATGCGATACAGAAATGGGTGGCTGGAAGTCCAGTGCTTTGCAGCACTTTATTCGCCGAACAACATTACCGACCAGGGGCTGGAACCCGGGACTTTTCGCTTACAGGGCGAAAGGCTCTGCCGACTGAGCTAGCCGAGCCGTTTACACTTAATCTCCCCAATGGTGGTGTACCGTTACATATCTTGTCTTTTTTGTGGATGTTTAAAATGTATAATGATCTCTTTCAAAATGTAAATACGAATTGTTGGGCGACTAGAATTAATTCAGTAATCGATTATCTTGGTTTTGCTAATGTAAGACATAATTATGACGTAGATGTAAATTATTACCAAATTATACAGCGTAGAATCCGGGATCAGTATATTCAAGAATGGAGAGAAGCTATTAACACTATGTCAAAATTGGATCACTATTCATTTATTTGGCCGTGCGTATCATCAACATAGCTCCAGCGACGGCCCTGCTATTGTAAATATAAAACAGATTTTGTATTTGAAGATTATCTTTGTAATATTACCAATGATGAATTAAGAACACATTTTTCTAGATTAAGATTGTCTTCTCACAACTTAGAGATTGAATTTGGTCGGTATAGCGGTATTGAAAGAGAAAACAGATTGTGTAAGTTATGTAGTCAACATGCAGTTGAATCAGAATATCATGTTATGCTATGTTGTGAAACATATAGAACAGTAAGAAAAACATATTTTAACAATATTTCATGGCCTTGTGTACAGAAATTGTTCACGCTTATGTCGACAAAAAATAAACATTTGCAAGTAAAAGTATCTAAATATATTAAAGAATGTATGTTAATAAGGAAAATTGCCCTGGACATTTTAATTGTTTCTTAAATGTATGTTGTATGAAAATGTATACATATACATGTAGATATTTAATATTCATTACCATATGTATTTATATTTGTCTTTGCCATAGTTGTTTGTGTTTGTAAATGGCCAAAGGCAACTTGTTTGCTGATTATGCCAATAAAGTTTAATTGAATTGTTTAAAGTCGCACCAACAGCGTAAGTTATATGGCGACTCTCCGGCTATTATTAGTGGAGGAAGACCCCTGGTTCCCCCATGAGCACACGAGTAGAACCATTAATATTCCGCAAACCAAATGGCTAGCTTCCTCACATGAACCAATTGGAAACCCCACATGGGATTCGAACCTACAGCTGTCAGGGACCAGTTATTTGAAGTCAACGACCGTAACAACTCGGTCACGGAGGCCCCTCCGCGACATGGACTGCGCAATGGAGCACACATGACGTTACTGTTGTCAGAATCTCTGTCACCTCGGTCACACAGTCTCCGAGTCTTCACAGGCATGCTCTGCGGATATATCTATTTTCGTAGACAGACTTAGTATCGCAAATTCCAGTCATTTAGCGATTGCGTTACATTTTTAATGTATACTAACCGGAAGCCTTCTGCTGTACTAAAGTACCATGTCTGTTTCGGACACTAAGCGATGTCTTTGGAATAGTGCCAAACACAACAGCTCATTTTCAAATAAGTTCTTGAATTATATAATTCCCTAGGTTCGTAATACTGACTGATCTATTCTAGTATCTAGTGCCGCTCTCACCAACTGAGAGATTCCGCTCTCTTATATATAACTTCCCAGATACTCCAGGTAACCTGCAATTCCATAACAGAGAATCTTGGATGGTAAGAAGTACATATTCTGAGTCCACATCCGATAAATTGTTATACATGTAAGGGTGTGATATAACAGTCCTTGGTATCTCCAGAGGTAGAAGGAAACCGCCCACGCTGGATAACCAATGTGATGCAAGCAAACGGAGCAAGCATAGTTCGTGCTGCCGAGACGAGCAGTAACCCTAACTGATGCATGCAACAACGAACCTTTTTATACAGTTATTGGTCATTTAGATATTTTGGAGGATATCTACAGAATAGCTCCAATTCCAGAAGTATATCTGGTTCTTTTACATGCTTGGTGTATGCATGCAATCTCGGTCATATCTGAAAGACTTTCAACAAATGTGTGTGTTTTACGTTTATTTATCGTCGCTACCGGTTGCCCATATTAGCGACGCCTCCTGAAGAGATTAGTCATTTTAGATTTTATGATACAGACAGAGACCCATTCCAGAGTCTCATCTGGTTCTTTTACGTGCACTGTGTACAGCACCGACACGAGACCTCGGTTTAATGTCTCATCTGGAAGACTGTTAATTTTATTAGCGTCAGACGGGGGGGGGGGGGGGGGTCGACCCTAATAAAATTAACAGTATTTCAGATGGGACTTTTAAAATTACATGGGTCAGACTGGGGTGATAGAACCTGTTACACTGTGGCATGGGGCCCATGATATCGTAGTTAGTGGTGTCTCAATAAACAATTAGTACTTCGCTGTATTCGCTGTTACTGTATTGTACTTTCTAAATTGTTAGGCTAGTTGTAGAAAACGTGCTTAAATGTTGATTATTTATGAATATGGTACAAATGTATGTCTTGGAACAATGATGATTGTTTATACATTTCGGTGGCCGTGTGGTTAAGGTTTTTGACTTCAAATCACTTGCCCCTCACTACTGGGGGTGTCGAAATTCTTTCATGTGAGGAAGCTATACTGTTGGTCTGCAGTGGGTCAGTGGTTCTACCCAGGTGTCCGTCTGCGCCTGAAATATTGATTGGAAGGACATCTGGAGTCGTCCTCTACCAGTAATAGCTGGAGAGTCGCTATATGATCTAAGCTGTTGGTGCGACCTTAAAGCGACACTACATCAGTGAAAACACAAATTTCTACAGAATGTATTTTCCTATTATATCGTATAATTGTTTTCAAAATATTTGCCTCAAAAACTGTGTATTTCAACTAATAAACAAACGTCGTATACACGGTTTGTTGACATAACAAAATAATGTAATTAGGGTCGACATACATGCGTAATGCAACTAGTGTATCCTGCATAATACGATTTATTGTACAGATTTACCGTTATATCTCACATTTGTGCCTATTTATTTGTAGAGTAATGATTATTTTAGTAGTTAAATTATCTCTAAACGACATTATCTCGCGTTTACTATTGACTCCGATGACAAACAAACGTCAATTCAGGAACATGGATGACCGCTATATGAAATCCTACTTTCAATTTTGAAAGTTTATATATACCACAAAAACGCTGTTTATTGATTCAATGTGTTCGAATGTATTCGGAAGAATGTGTAGTAGCAATGCATTTATACGTGATAATTTTGAAAGTTTATATATACCACAAAAACGCTGTTTATTGATTCAATGTGTTTGAATGTAGTCGGAAGAATGTGTAGTAGCAATGCATTTATACGTGAAAAATGCATTTTATTTGCTTTGTGTGATGTAATGTCGCTTTAAGCCCCAAAAATAAACAACAACATGTTTTTATATTTCAGGGATTGTTCTTATGGCTGGAGAATATGATGATAAAGTTATTGTAAGTAATGTATTGTAAATCTAAATATAACTTTTGTAATATGAACTATTCCACCCCTGTTCACCTGTAATGGATTCCTCCATAGTAGATGACGGGATACTGCACGTGTACAGTGGGCTGTAGGGACGAAATATGCTCTTTTAAGTAAAATCTTTATTTATTTTACACTGTTTGCGAAACAAACTTTAACTTGTATTAACCCATTTCATTCTGGATACATTTAAAGACTTTTGCTAACAAACATAGATCCAGATCAGCCGCAGCGTGACGCTGCATGCTGATCAGGATCTATGTTGTTTACTACATGGCCAAGTTTTTACTACATGGCCAAGTGTCTTAGCAAGATCATCTGAATAGCAAACAGCATAGAGCCTGATCAGACGGAACGTTCTGTGGCAGCTGATCTGGCTCTTTTTTCATTGCAAATACTGTTTGAACGGTATCCAGAATCAAATGGTTTAATCACTCTCGTTGGCAGGGAGTACCTGAGAAAACCCAACTGTCCGATCTAGTGATGACTGTACTATCTTACATGCTTCCTGGTCTTCATGAACCCTATCTGATGCATGATGGGTAGTGGTAGATGAACATATCTGATGCATCATGGGTAGTGGTAGATGAACCCTATCTGATGCATGATGGGTATTGGTAGATGAACCCTATCTGATGCATGATGGGTATTGGTAGATGAACCCTATCTGATGCATCATGGGTAGTGGTAGATGAACCTATCTGATGCATCATGGGTATTGGTAGATGAACCTATCTGATGCATGATGGGTAGTGGTAGATGAACCTATCTGATGCATGATGGGTATTGGTAGATGAACCCTATCTGATGCATGATGGGTAGTGGTAGATGAACCTATCTGATGCATGATGGGTATTGGTAGATGAACCCTATCTGATGCATGATGGGTATTGATAGATGAACCCTAGCTGATGCATGATGGGTATTGGTAGATGAACCCTGTCTGATGCATGATGGGTATTGATAGATGAACCCTATCTGATGCATGATGGGTATTGGTAGATGAACCTATCTGATGCATGATGGGTATTGGTAGATGAACCCTATCTGATGCATGATGGGTATTGATAGATGAACCTATCTGATGCATCATGGGTATTGGTAGATGAACCCTATCTGATGCATGATGGGTATTGGTAGATGAACCTATCTGATGCATGATGGGTAGTGGTAGATGAACCCTGTCTGATGCATGATGGGTATTGGTAGATGAACCCTATCTGATGCATGATGGGTATTGGTAGATGAACCCTATATGATGCATGATGGGTAGTGATAGATGAACACTGTCTGATGCATCATGGGTAGTGGTAGATGAACCCTATCTGATGCATGATGGGTATTGATAGATGAACCCTATCTGATGCATGATGGATATTGGTAGATGAACCTATCTGATGCATGATGGGTTTGGTAGATGAACCCTATCTGATGCATGATGGGTATTGGCTGCTTTATAAATAGTTATGCATAATTCTAAACCAATGTATTCTTTTCTTCAGAACAAAGACGCTGCTCTTAATCTTGTGAAACAGATGTCATTGTATTATGGGACGGAGGCTGGTGCCCGGCACAACATGCTACACACGTTTCATACGAGATCGGAACAGTTCCAATACATGGATATAATGGAGCAATATAAACAGGACATAGAATTTCTAGAGAGTAATCCATATTGAAATAACAATTTCTGTGCCGTTATAACACGAGTTGTCGTTCTTTATCTTATATCCAGGGAGCATTCTAGAGGGCGATGTGGGCGAAATTGTCGCCCTAGGAACCCTGACTTCGCCCTCTGTGGGCCCTACTTCTCCCTAAAAAAAATAAAAATGTTTTTTTGGTTTTTACGATTTTCAAACAAAATATTGTCTAGTAAGATACACTGGCCCATTATAAAGCACTCCTTCTATTCAAATGTTGTATTTAATGGTTGTACTGTGTATTTTAACCCTAGTTTGCAGAAGTATATTAAAGAACACCATTTAACCCTTTCCTTCATAGAGATTTAGGTTAATATACTATTATATCTACATACAAATGATAGCCATATATCTATCATGCAGTGGATAAGTAGTCGCCATATCTATCCCACCTCCATAGATATTACTGGAACTACATGAGAGTCTGGCCATTATTATGAACATTGGTTTGACTACTACATTGTCAATGTATGTGGTATTGGTAATGGCGTCAAGAGGTGCTTCTATGAAGGAAAGGGTTAAGGAAGTGATCACGCGCTTTCTCACTTCTCCCAAAAATTCTGGCCTAGAATGAACCCTGATTATATCCACATGTTTTCATACCATTTCTTGTCAACAGAAAGGAAAACGTCCCCATTACTGATTGTTTCAGATTACAGAGTGTGCGATCATTGTCGCAGAGTTATTTGTCTCTTTGTTTATTTTGGGGGTATAACGCACCAACAGCTTAGGTCATATGGCGAATCTGCAGATCTTATTGGTGGAGGAAGATCTCAGTTGCTCTCAATATTCCATGCATGGACGGGCACCCCAGTAGAACAGCCGACCTTCCTCAAGCCAACTCGATAGCTTCCTCATTTGAAATAATTTGATACCCACATATTGATTCGAACCTACAGCGACTCTAACAATTCAGCAACGTAGGCCCCTTGCTCAGTTATGAATAACATAGCATTGCAACAGTGTGAGTTCGAGGTCGAGTGGTTACGGTTGCTGACTTGTATACCACTGTAACCTATCATCATTGATGGTCATGGGTTCGAGTCACGCTCAGACCGTGTCTCTTCATATGCAAAAGTTGGCAGTTTCTTACGGAGGTTGGTGCACCAAGTACTGGTTAACCGCTGAAGCCTGCCCAGGAAAGCTGTGTTAGGTAAACTGCCCATCGCTCAAATGGGCAACCGATAGCGACGTTAAATAAACTTAAATATAAAAAAATGATGAGATAACACGCTTTGTTATTTTGCTATGCCACACTAATATGGGTATATAAAGCCGATATCCACGGCACCGTCGCCTAGCAATAATAACTGGGACTACTTTCATAATTGTGTGAATAACTACACTTGATGCCGCTTAATACCCGTCTGAAAATAAACATGATGCAATGTTGTCGAGACATGTTATTTATTCGTCCAAACAAAGGAATACATAAGAACAATGCGAATGATTATTTTTCATCCTATCTGTTGCTTGACTTTAATTCCCGTCAGGTATGCCGACATTCCTCATCTCTCTGTACGTCATTCCTGAAAGGAAATATTGTATTTGTTATCACATACTGTACAATTAATCTAAATGCATCGATACTTAGAGGTTATTAAACGGCTGCGGTGGGCCATTTGTGGATATTGGCGCACCATATGGAGATATTAGGCCCGAGGGCCAATATCGGATAGGTGCGCCAATATCCACAAATGGCCCACCGCAGCCGTTTAATAACTTCTTTATTGCATACCTTAACGGCCCCAGGGCCACTATCGGATGCTTCGGCGGCCATGTTTACACAATGTAGTTACTATGTTGTTGCTACCTGTGACACGTGCTCGTGATTCGTTCTCGGCGCGTGCCAATATCGGATATTGGCCTGGCAGAGCCGAAAATCGAAATATATTGCCTGCGTCGACCAGATATTTTGCTTTTCTACCATTAAATTTGTTACTATTTATAGTAACGTAGCCTATGAAATAATATTTATTATTCTGCACTGTGTGGAACTGTAAGGCAGCCAGGTAAGTTTTAGGATCCTTGCCTTACACTTGGTTACTTGATGGCAGCCATACATACAACACTACATTTAAAGTGTCGACTCAAATGAAACAAAGAGGGATACTGAATGATGTATTATGTGCATGAACAAAGTAGCCATCGATCCTCGGACCGGGAAGTATGTGAGATGGTACGATGCTCGCCAGATCGGACAGGTGAGTATGTGAGATGGTACGATGCTCGCCAGATCGGACAGGTGGGCTTTCTCCGAGTACTCCGGTTTCCTCCCACATGAAGGACCATACAATGAATTATGCGCTTGTATCCGTGCCAACCGAGAGTGATTAATATAAGTTATCAAAGCCTGTTTCGCAATCGTTGTAAAATAAATAAAGGTTCAGGTCTTGTAAAATTGTAAGATGGGAATGATAGATGTGAATAGGTATTTGCTGTATGAATGAGACCAGCATGTCTGCAGAATCTGATTCCACATCTCGTAAATGTACCTTGATGTAGAATTGACTGCTGTTCTGTCCTGATTGGCACCATATACAAATATATCGGAGCATTTATGTTTGTGATTTTGGCTAGTTTAAAGTTTAAACTTTATTTATTATACAACGATTGCGAAGCAAGTTCTAACAACTTATATTAATCACTCTCGTTGGTGCGGTTGAAAGCGTATATGTGGGAGGAAACCGGAGTAATCAGAGAAAGCCCACCTGTCCGATCTGGCGAGGATTGTACCATCTCACATACTTCCCGGTCCGAGGATCGATGGCTACTTTGTTCATGCACATAATACATCATTCAGTATCCCTCTTTGTTTCATTTGAGTCGACACTTTAGACACTTGTAATGCATTGTACGATATAGACCATTATTTATGTACCTTGCTGTACTGTGGAGGGCTCACAGTCCATTGGTGTATACTACATGTATGTATACCAATGTGTATGATTGTATACTACATGTATGTATACCAATGTGTATGAGTGTATACTACATGTATGTATACCAATGTGTATGATTGTATAATACATGTATACCAATGTGTATGATTGTATACTACATGTATGTATACCAATGTGTATGATTGTATACTACATGTATGTATACCAATGTGTATGATTGTATACTACATGTATACCAATGTGTATGATTGTATACTACATGTATGCATACCAATGTGTATGATTGTATACTACATGTATACCAATGTGTATGATTGTATACTACATGTATACCAATGTGTATGGTTGTATACTACATGTATGTATACCAATGTGTATGATTGTATACTACATGTATGTATACCAATGTGTATGATTGTATACTACATGTATACCAATGTGTATGGTTGTATACTACATGTATGTATACCAATGTGTATGATTGTATACTACATGTATGTATACCAATGTGTATGATTGTATACTACATGTATGTATACCAATGTGTATGGTTGTATATTACATGTATGTATACCAATGTGTATGGTTGTATATTACATGTATGTATACCAATGTGTATGGTTGTATACTACATGTATGTATACCAATGTGTATGATTGTATACTACATGTATACCAATGTGTATGATTGTATACTACATGTATGTATACCAATGTGTATGATTGTATACTACATGTATACCAATGTGTATGGTTGTATTCTACATGTATGTATACCAATGTGTATGATTGTATACTACATGTATGTATACCAATGTGTATGATTGTATACTACATGTATGTATACCAATGTGTATGGTTGTATACTACATGTATGTATACCAATGTGTATGATTGTATACTACATGTATGTATACCAATGTGTATGATTGTATACTACATGTATGTATACCAATGTGTATGATTGTATACTACATGTATGTATACCAATGTGTATGATTGTATACTACATGTATGTATACCAATGTGTATGAGTGTATACTACATGTATACCAATGTGTATGATTGTATACTACATGTATGTATACCAATGTGTATGAGTGTATACTACATGTATGTATACCAATGTGTATGATTGTATACTACATGTATACCAATGTGTATGATTGTATACTACATGTATACCAATGTGTATGATTGTATACTACATGTATGTATACCAATGTGTATGATTGTATACTACATGTATACCAATGTGTATGATTGTATACTACATGTATACCAATGTGTATGATTGTATACTACATGTATGTATACCAATGTGTATGATTGTATACTACATGTATGTATACCAATGTGTATGATTGTATACTACATGTATACCAATGTGTATGATTGTATACTACATGTATGTATACCAATGTGTATGATTGTATACTACATGTATGTATACCAATGTGTATGATTGTATACTACATGTATGTATACCAATGTGTATGATTGTATACTACATGTATACCAATGTGTATGATTGTATACTACATGTATGTATACCAATGTGTATGGTTGTATACTACATGTATGTATACCAATGTGTATGATTGTATACTACATGTATGTATACCAATGTGTATGATTGTATACTACATGTATGTATACCAATGTGTATGATTGTATACTACATGTATGTATACCAATGTGTATGATTGTATACTACATGTATGTATACCAATGTGTATGATTGTATACTACATGTATACCAATGTGTATGATTGTATACTACATGTATGTATACCAATGTGTATGATTGTATACTACATGTATGTATACCAATGTGTATGATTGTATACTACATGTATGTATACCAATGTGTATGATTGTATACTACATGTATGTATACCAATGTGTATGATTGTATACTACATGTATGTATACCAATGTGTATGATTGTATACTACATGTATGTATACCAATGTGTATGATTGTATACTACATGTATGTATACCAATGTGTATGATTGTATACTACATGTATGTATACCAATGTGTATGATTGTATACTACATGTATGTATACCAATGTGTATGATTGTATACTACATGTATGTATACCAATGTGTATGATTGTATACTACATGTATGTATACCAATGTGTATGATTGTATACTACATGTATGTATACCAATGTGTATGATTGTATACTACATGTATACCAATGTGTATGATTGTATACTACATGTATGTATACCAATGTGTATGATTGTATACTACATGTATCTACATGTATACCAATGTGTATGATTGTATACTACATGTATGTATACCAATGTGTATGATTGTATACTACATGTATGTATACCAATGTGTATGATTGTATACTACATGTATGTATACCAATGTGTATGATTGTATACTACATGTATGTATACCAATGTGTATGATTGTATACTACATGTATGTATACCAATGTGTATGATTGTATACTACATGTATGTATACCAATGTGTATGATTGTATACTACATGTATGTATACCAATGTGTATGATTGTATACTACATGTATACCAATGTGTATGATTGTATACTACATGTATGTATACCAATGTGTATGATTGTATACTACATGTATGTATACCAATGTGTATGATTGTATACTACATGTATACCAATGTGTATGATTGTATACTACATGTATACCAATGTGTATGATTGTATACTACATGTATGTATACCAATGTGTATGATTGTATACTACATGTATGTATACCAATGTGTATGATTGTATACTACATGTATGTATACCAATGTGTATGATTGTATACTACATGTATACCAATGTGTATGATTGTATACTACATGTATGTATACCAATGTGTATGATTGTATACTACATGTATGTATACCAATGTGTATGATTGTATACTACATGTATGTATACCAATGTGTATGATTGTATACTACATGTATGTATACCAATGTGTATGATGTATACTACATGTATGTATACCAATGTGTATGATTGTATACTACATGTATGTATACCAATGTGTATGAGTGTATACTACATGTATGTATATCAATGTGTATGAGTGTATACTACATGTATGTATACCAATGTGTATGATTGTATACTACATGTATACCAATGTGTATGATTGTTTTCTACATGTATACCTATGTGTATGATTGTATACTACATGTATGTATACCAATGTGTATGGTTGTATACTACATGTATGTATACCAATGTGTATGATTGTATACTACATGTATACCAATGTGTATGATTGTATACTACATGTATACCAATGTGTATGATTGTATACTACATGTATACCAATGTGTATGATTGTATACTACATGTATGTATACCAATGTGTATGGTTGTATACTACATGTATACCAATGTGTATGGTTGTATACTACATGTATACCAATGTGTATGATTGTATACTACATGAATACCAATGTGTATGGTTGTATACTACATGTATGTATACCAATGTGTATGATTGTATACTACATGTATGTATACCAATGTGTATGGTTGTATACTACATGTATACCAATGTGTATGATTGTATACTACATGTATACCAATGTGTATGATTGTATACTACATGTATGTATACCAATGTGTATGATTGTATACTACATGTATACAAACCAATGTGTATGATTGTATACTACATGTATGTATACCAATGTGTATGATTGTATACTACATGTATGTATACCAATGTGTATGATTGTATACTACATGTATGTATACCAATGTGTATGATTGTATACTACATGTATGTATACCAATGTGTATGAGTGTATACTACATGTATGTATACCAATGTATGGTTGTATACTACATGTATGTATACCAATGTGTATGAGTGTATACTACATGTATGTATACCAATGTGTATGATTGTATACTACATGTATGTATACCAATGTGTATGATTGTATACTACATGTATGTATACCAATGTGAATGAGTGTATACTACATGTATGTATACCAATGTGTATGGTTGTATACTACATGTATGTATACCAATGTGTATGATGTATACTACATGTATACCAATGTGTATGATTGTATACTACATGTATGCATACCAATGTGTATGATTGTATACTACATGTATGTATACCAATGTGTATGATTGTATACTACATGTATGTATACCAATGTGTATGATTGTATATTACATGTATACCAATGTGTATGATTGTATACTACATGTATGTATACCAATGTGTATGATTGTATACTACATGTATGTATACCAATGTGTATGATTGTATACTACATGTATGTATACCAATGTGTATGATTGTATACTACATGTATGTATACCAATGTGTATGATTGTATACTACATGTATGTATACCAATGTGTATGATTGTATACTACATGTATGTATACCAATGTGTATGATTGTATACTACATGTATACCAATGTGTATGATTGTATACTACATGTATACCAATGTGTATGATTGTATACTACATGTATACCAATGTGTATGATTGTATACTACATGTATACCAATGTGTATGATTGTATACTACATGTATACCAATGTGTATGATTGTATACTACATGTATACCAATGTGTATGGTTGTATACTACATGTATACCAATGTGTATGATTGTATACTACATGTATGTATACCAATGTGTATGATTGTATACTACATGATACCAATGTGTATGTTGTATACTACATGTATACCAATGTGTATGATTGTATACTACATGTATACCAATGTGTATGATTGTATACTACATGTATACCAATGTGTATGATTGTATACTACATGTATGTATACCAATGTGTATGATTGTATACTACATGTATGTATACCAATGTGTATGATTGTATACTACATGTATGTATACCAATGTGTATGATTGTATACTACATGTATGTATACCAATGTGTATGATTGTATACTACATGTATGTATACCAATGTGTATGATTGTATACTACATGTATGTATACCAATGTGTATGATTGTATACTACATGTATGTATACCAATGTGTATGATTGTATACTACATGTATGTATACCAATGTGTATGATTGTATACTACATGTATGTATACCAATGTGTATGATTGTATACTACATGTATGTATACCAATGTGTATGATTGTATACTACATGTATGTATACCAATGTGTATGATTGTATACTACATGTATGTATACCAATGTGTATGATTGTATACTACATGTATGTATACCAATGTGTATGATTGTATACTACATGTATGTATACCAATGTGTATGATTGTATACTACATGTATGTAACCAATGTGTATGATTGTATACTACATGTATACCAATGTGTATGATTGTATACTACATGTATACCAATGTGTATGATTGTATACTACATGTATACCAATGTGTATGATTGTATACTACATGTATACCAATGTGTATGATTGTATACTACATGAATACCAATGTGTATGATTGTATACTACATGTATACCAATGTGTATGATTGTATACTACATGTATACCAATGTGTATGATTGTATACTACATGTATGTATACCAATGTGTATGATTGTATACTACATGTATACATACCAATGTGTATGATTGTATACTACATGTATGTATACCAATGTGTATGATTGTATACTACATGTATGTATACCAATGTGTATGATTGTATACTACATGTATGTATACCAATGTGTATGATTGTATACTACATGTATGTATACCAATGTGTATGATTGTATACTACATGTATGTATACCAATGTGTATGATTGTATACTACATGTATGTATACCAATGTGTATGATTGTATACTACATGTATGTATACCAATGTGTATGATTGTATACTACATGTATGTATACCAATGTGTATGATTGTATACTACATGTATGTATACCAATGTGTATGATTGTATACTACATGTATGTATACCAATGTGTATGATTGTATACTACATGTATGTATACCAATGTGTATGATTGTATACTACATGTATGTATACCAATGTGTATGATTGTATACTACATGTATGTATACCAATGTGTATGATTGTATACTACATGTATGTATACCAATGTGTATGATTGTATACTACATGTATGTATACCAATGTGTATGATTGTATACTACATGTATGTATACCAATGTGTATGATTGTATACTACATGTATGTATACCAATGTGTATGATTGTATACTACATGTATGTATACCAATGTGTATGATTGTATACTACATGTATGTATACCAATGTGTATGATTGTATACTACATGTATACCAATGTGTATGATTGTATACTACATGTATGTATACCAATGTGTATGATTGTATACTACATGTATGTATACCAATGTGTATGATTGTATACTACATGTATACCAATGTGTATGATTGTATACTACATGTTTACCAATGTGTATGATTGTATACTACATGTATGTATACCAATGTGTATGATTGTATACTACATGTATACCAATGTGTATGATTGTATACTACATGTATGTATACCAATGTGTATGGTTGTATACTACATGTATACCAATGTGTATGGTTGTATACTACATGTATACCAATGTGTATGATTGTATACTACATGAATACCAATGTGTATGGTTGTATACTACATGTATACCAATGTGTATGATTGAATACTACATGTATACCAATGTGTATGGTTGTATACTACATGTATACCAATGTGTATGATTGTATACTACATGTATGTATACCAATGTGTATGATTGTATACTACATGTATACATACCAATGTGTATGATTGTATACTACATGTATGTATACCAATGTGTATGATTGTATACTACATGTATACCAATGTGTATGATTGTATACTACATGTATACCAATGTGTATGATTGTATACTACATGTATGTATACCAATGTGTATGATTGTATACTACATGTATGTATACCAATGTGTATGATTGTATACTACATGTATGTATACCAATGTGTATGATTGTATACTACATGTATGTATACCAATGTGTATGATTGTATACTACATGTATGTATACCAATGTGTATGATTGTATACTACATGTATGTATACCAATGTGTATGATTGTATACTACATGTATGTATACCAATGTGTATGATTGTATACTACATGTATGTATACCAATGTGTATGATTGTATACTACATGTATGTATACCAATGTGTATGATTGTATACTACATGTATGTATACCAATGTGTATGATTGTATACTACATGTATGTATACCAATGTGTATGATTGTATACTACATGTATGTATACCAATGTGTATGATTGTATACTACATGTATGTATACCAATGTGTATGATTGTATACTACATGTATGTATACCAATGTGTATGATTGTATACTACATGTATACCAATGTGTATGATTGTATACTACATGTATACCAATGTGTATGATTGTATACTACATGTATGTATACCAATGTGTATGATTGTATACTACATGTATACCAATGTGTATGATTGTATACTACATGTATACCAATGTGTATGATTGTATACTACATGTATAATACCAATGTGTATGATTGTATACTACATGTATGTATACCAATGTGTATGATTGTATACTACATGTATGTATACCAATGTGTATGATTGTATACTACATGTATGTATACCAATGTGTATGATTGTATACTACATGTATGTATACCAATGTGTATGATTGTATACTACATGTATGTATACCAATGTGTATGATTGTATACTACATGTATGTATACCAATGTGTATGATTGTATACTACATGTATGTATACCAATGTGTATGATTGTATACTACATGTATGTATACCAATGTGTATGATTGTATACTACATGTATGTATACCAATGTGTATGATTGTATACTACATGTATGTATACCAATGTGTATGATTGTATACTACATGTATACCAATGTGTATGATTGTATACTACATGTATGTATACCAATGTGTATGATTGTATACTACATGTATGTATACCAATGTGTATGATTGTATACTACATGTATGTATACCAATGTGTATGATTGTATACTACATGTATGTATACCAATGTGTATGATTGTATACTACATGTATGTATACCAATGTGTATGATTGTATACTACATGTATGTATACCAATGTGTATGATTGTATACTACATGTATGTATACCAATGTGTATGATTGTATACTACATGTATGTATACCAATGTGTATGATTGTATACTACATGTATACCAATGTGTATGATTGTATACTACATGTATGTATACCAATGTGTATGATTGTATACTACATGTATGTATACCAATGTGTATGATTGTATACTACATGTATGTATACCAATGTGTATGATTGTATACTACATGTATGTATACCAATGTGTATGATTGTATACTACATGTATGTATACCAATGTGTATGATTGTATACTACATGTATGTATACCAATGTGTATGATTGTATACTACTGTATGTATACCAATGTGTATGATTGTATACTACATGTATGTATACCAATGTGTATGATTGTATACTACATGTATGTATACCAATGTGTATGATTGTATACTACATGTATGTATACCAATGTGTATGATTGTATACTACATGTATGTATACCAATGTGTATGAGTGTATACTACATGTATGTATACCAATGTGTATGATTGTATACTACATGTATGTATACCAATGTGTATGATTGTATACTACATGTATGTATACCAATGTGTATGATTGTATACTACTGTATGTATACCAATGTGTATGATTGTATACTACATGTATGTATACCAATGTGTATGATTGTATACTACTGTATGTATACCAATGTGTATGATTGTATACTACATGTATATACCAATGTGTATGGTTGTATACTACATGTATGTATACCAATGTGTATGATTGTATACTACATGTATGTATACCAATGTGTATGATTGTATACTACATGTATGTATACCAATGTGTATGATTGTATACTACATGTATACCAATGTGTATGATTGTATACTACATGTATGTTACCAATGTGTATGATTGTATACTACATGTATACCAATGTGTATGATTGTATACTACATGTATACCAATGTGTATGATTGTATACTACATTTATGTATACCAATGTGTATGATTGTATACTACATTTATGTATACCAATGTGTATGATTGTATACTACATGTATATATACCAATGTGTATGATTGTATACTACATGAATACCAATGTGTATGATTGTATACTACATGTATACCAATGTGTATGATTGTATACTACATGTATACCAATGTGTATGATTGTATACTAAATGTATACCAATGTGTATGATTGTATACTACATGTATACCAATGTGTATGGTTGTATACTACATGTATACCAATGTGTATGGTTGTATACTACATGTATACCAATGTGTATGATTGTATACTACATGTATACCAATGTGTATGATTGTATACTACATGT
>CM026397.1:19091517-19115441 GCA_014843695.1 Archivesica marissinica | reverse complement strand
GAACCTCATTACCACCAAAACAGTTGTCCCCAGGAACCTCATACCCACCGACACAGTTGTCCCCAGGAACCTCTTACCCACCAACACAGTTGTCCCCAGGAACCTGTTACCCACCAACACAGTTGTCCCCAGGAACCTCATTACCACCAACACAGTTGTCCCCAGGAACCTCTTATCCACCAACACAGTTGTCCCCAGGAACCTCTTACCCAACAACACAGTTGTCCCCAGGAACCTCATACCCACCAACACAGTTGTCCCCAGGAACCTCTTACCCACCAACACAGTTATCCCCAGGAACCTGTTACCCACCAACACAGTTGTCCCCAGGAACCTCTTACCCACCAACACAGTTGTCCCCAGGAACGTCTTACCCACCAACACAGTTGTCCCCAGGAACCTCTTACCCACCAACACAGTTATCCCCAGGAACCTGTTACCCACCAACACAGTTGTCCCCAGGAACCTCATTACCACCAAAACAGTGGTCCCCAGGAACCTCTTATCCACCAACACAGTTGTCCCCAGGAACCTCTTATCCACCAACACAGTTGTCCCCAGGAACCTCTTACCCAACAACACAGTTGTCCCCAGGAACCTCATTACCACCAAAACAGTTGTCCCCAGGAACCTCTTACCCACCAACACAGTTGTCCCCAGGAACCTCTTACCCACCAACACAGTTGTCCCCAGGAACCTCTTACCCACCAACACAGTTGTCCCCAGGAACCTCTTATCCACCAACACAGTTGTCCCCAGGAACCTCTTACCCAACAACACAGTTGTCCCCAGGAACCTCATTACCACCAAAACAGTTGTCCCCAGGAACCTCTTACCCACCAACACAGTTGTCCCCAGGAACCTCTTACCCACCAACACAGTTGTCCCCAGGAACCTCTTACCCACCAACACAGTTGTCCCCAGGAACCTCTTCCACCAACACAGTGTCCCCAGGAACCTCATACCCAACAACACAGTGTCCCCAGGAACCTCTACCCACCACACAGTTGTCCCCAGGAACCTCTACCCACCAACACAGTTGTCCCCAGGAACCTCTTACCCACCAACACAGTTGTCCCCAGGAACCTCTTACCCACCAACACAGTTGTCCCCAGGAACCTCTTACCCACCAACACAGTTGTCCCCAGGAACCTCTTACCCATCAATACAGTTGTCCCCAGGAACCTCTTACCCACCGACACAGTTGTCCCCAGGAACCTCATTACCACCAAAACAGTTGTCCCCAGGAACCTCATTACCACCAAAACAGTTGTCCCCAGGAACCTCATACCCACCGACACAGTTGTCCCCAGGAACCTCTTACCCACCAACACAGTTGTCCCCAGGAACCTGTTACCCACCAACACAGTTGTCCCCAGGAACCTCATTACCACCAACACAGTTGTCCCCAGGAACCTCTTATCCACCAACACAGTTGTCCCCAGGAACCTCTTACCCACCAACACAGTTATCCCCAGGAACCTCTTACCCACCAACACAGTTGTCCCCAGGAACCTCTTACCCACCAACACAGTTGTCCCCAGGAACCTCGTACCCACCAACACAGTTGTCCCCAGGAACCTCATTACCACCAAAACAGTTGTCCCCAGGAACCTCATACCCACCAATACAGTTGTCCCCAGGAACGTCTTACCCACCAACACAGTTGTCCACAGGAACCTCTTACCCACCAACACAGTTATCCCCAGGAACCTGTTACCCACCAACACAGTTGTCCCCAGGAACCTCATTACCACCAAAACAGTTGTCCCCAGGAACCTCTTACCCACCAACACAGTTGTCACGAGGAACCACATTACCACCAAAACAGTTGTCACCAGGAACCTCATTCCCACAAACACCCAAGGGATAGAAATTTTCACCCTGTCCAAAGCTGTGTATTAATGAAATAAAGGTAGTGTAGCTGTTACATGTATTTCAGTGTGTGAAACAAGACCGTGTGTAAATGGGGTATGTACAGAACTAGGAACTGGTGGATATTACTGCTCTTGTATTCCAGGTAACACATAGAAAAAAACGTACCTGCTTAAACCCTTAACATATTCTCGATCACCGTATGTTTGTGCCCCTTTTCAGCAAAATGCATGTCACAACCAATATTAGGAAGAATAAATAATATAATGTACTTGCTCGCTTTATTTCATCCTTTTTCTATAATTTTATCCATAAATTCCTTTAAAACAACGCATTTAACGCACCTAGATACTGAATAAATTGGAAGGAATGTGCAAACAAAGTAGATCTAGATCAGCCGCGGGATCTATGTTGTTTGCTATTCAGCCAAGTGTTTTAGCTCCACTATCCGAACAGCAAATATCATAGAGCCTGATCAGATGGCACATTATATGCCATCTGATCATGCTCTATGATATTTGCTGTTCGGATATATGCTATTTTCAAAAACGAATATACTTGTTTCCAACAGTGTACGGTTTAACCAATTCTCATATATAAGAAGCACAAGGTGTATGCTTGTACGTGGTAAAGGGTTATATTATCCATTGCATTCTGCAGATTTAACCTCATGTTACCTTAATAGATTTAAATATTGAATTCTTCAGGATATGGAGGAAGCCGGTGTGTAACTCAAATAGCATACAGGGTGTGTGAGTCTCAGCCCTGCTTGAATGGAGGAACTTGTAAGGTATACAGTCGAATAGCATACAGGGTGTGAGAGTATCAGCGCTGCATGAATGGAGGAACTTGTAAGGTATACAGTCGAATAGCATACAGGGTGTGAGAGTATCAGCGCTGCATGAATGGAGGAACTTGTAAGGTATATAGTCTGATAGCATACAGGGTGTGTGAGTATCAGTCCTGCATGAATGGAGGAACTTGTAAGGTATATAGTCTGATAGCTTACAGGGTGTGTGAGTATCAGTCCTGCATGAATGGAGGAACTTGTAAGGTATATAGTCTGATAGCTTACAGGGTGTGTGAGTATCAGTCCTGCATGAATGGAGGAACTTGTAAGGTATATAGTCTGATAGCTTACAGGGTGTGTGAGTATCAGTCCTGCATGAATGGAGGAACTTGTAAGGTATATAGTCTGATAGCTTACAGGGTGTGTGAGTATCAGTCCTGCATGAATGGAGGAACTTGTAAGGTATATAGTCTGATAGCTTACAGGGTGTGTGAGTATCAGTCCTGCATGAATGGAGGAACTTGTAAGGTATATAGTCTGATAGCTTACAGGGTGTGTGAGTATCAGTCCTGCATGAATGGAGGAACTTGTAAGGTATATAGTCTGATAGCATACAGGGTGTGTGAGTCTCAGCCCTGCTTGAATGGAGGAACTTGTAAGGTATATAGTCTGATAGCATACAGGGTGTGAGAGTATCAGCGCTGCTTGAATGGAGGAACGTGTAAGGTATATAGTCTGATAGCTTACAGGGTGTGTGAGTCTCAGCCCTGCTTGAATGGAGGAACATGTAAGGTATACAGTCGAATAGCATACAGGGTGTGAGAGTATCAGCGCTGCTTGAATGGAGGAACGTGTAAGGTATATAGTCTGATAGCATACAGGGTGTGTGAGTCTCAGCCCTGCTTGAATGGAGGAACATGTAGGTATATAGTCTGATAGCATACAGGGTGTGAGAGTACTTTGTGTAAATAGGGTGAATGTTAAGCAAAATCGTCCATTTTAGTTTAAACAATATTTTATTCAAGTATAAGACATAACACAGGAATGGTTGTAGCAAAATAATTAGGATTGGGAAAAACGGTTACGTAGTAACTGATTTGAATCCCCTTTCGATGGATCCCTTTAAATCTTCCATTTTATAGTATTGTAAAACGTACCACTAATTTATTAATTGAGGCATCGGCCGAGTGGTTTATGTTGCTGACTTCATATCACCGATCCCATACCACTGTATGTTCGATCAAACCAGTGATCTATGGATTCCCAACCCAACGTGTTAACAACTGGATCACCTACCCCACACCACTGTTTGTTCGATCAAACTGGTGATGTACGGATTCCCAGTCCACCGTGATAACCACTGGACCACCGACCCCACACCACTGTATGTTCTATCAAACCGGTGATCCATGAATTCCCAGTCCACTGTGATAGGATCACTGACCCCATACCACTGTATATTCTATAAAACCGGTGATCCATGGATTCTCAGTCCAACGTGTGAACCACTGGACCACCGACCCCACACCACTGTATGTTCTATTGAAGCAGTGATTGCTTCTCACCAATGCAAACCGGGTTCGATCCTCGGATTGGGAAGTATGTGAGATGGTACGGTGGTCGCCAGATCGGACAGGTGGGTTTTCTCCGGGTACCTCCGTTTCCTCCCACACGAATGACCACATATACGCTTTCATCCGTGCCAACGAGAGTGATTAATGTAAGTTGTTAGAACTTGCTTCGCAATCGTTGTAAAATAAATAGAGTTTAAACTAAACTAACCAGTGATCCCTGGATTCCCAGTCCAACCATAGGATCACTGACCCGTCTATAATGAACATATTTCAGGCATCTTGGGGATCATACAATTGTATCTGTCCGGTGGCTTATACAGGAACCAGGTGTGAAAGGGAACGGTTGATGTGTGAATTTAGCCCATGTGTACACGGGATCTGCATAAACCAGCTAGCGGGCTTCTCCTGTGTGTGTGATAGTGGATATCAAGGTATGTATTAAAATAGTTTTACGTTTCTTGGAAAGGGGCAGTCAATGTAACCATTTGATCCACATACACGGCATACCGCAGTTCCAGTACAGTGCCTGCTGCTTACCAATTAAGCAGCTGACCTGTATTAAGCAGCCAGTATCCAGATTTTTATTTCTTTGAATACAGTCTGTCAAACCTGTGTTAAGCAGCAAGCCAAGGGACTCATAGAAAGTGGCTGCTTAGCACAGGTGGCTGCTTAATAGATGTCAAAAATATAATAAAACAACATCTGGTAATCTGGACACTAGTTTTTACATTGTAAAGTAACTTTTGTTTAGCACCACTGACCTCTAAATTGGCTTACAACAAGTGTAGATCCACAGCTCATCAGGATCTGCACCTTTTACCAGTATTACTATTTTTAGACAAGATTACCCAATTTGATAAATGAACTTGTCCAAATGTAATTTTCTTATTAATTTATTGGTTTCAAAATATCATGGACCAGACCATTTTTTGAAATGTTCACCTTTGAAATGAGACTTGTCCCCCTTGTGTACTAGAAGTGGCTCACTAGTTCAGTTCTATTTTAAGTTTAAACTTTATTTATTTTACAACAATTGCGAAGCAAGTTTTAATAACTTATATTAATCACTCTCGTTGGCACAGATGATAGCGTAAATGTGGTCATTCGTGTGGGAGGAAACCGGAGTACCCGGAGAAAACCCACCTGTCCGATCTGGCGACCATCGTAACATCTCACATACTTCCCGGTCCGAGGATCGAACCCGGGTTGCATTGGTGATAAGCGAGCGCTAACCACTGCGCTAATCGGCCAGTTCTGTTTTCACTATTAGTGGCAAATTCATGCATCACTATATCAATGTAAGCATGAAATATCATATACTCATATTGTGTTGCATTTTGGAAGTCAGTTGCAAATAATTAATCTAAAATTTGGCAAAATCAATTAACACAACAGGGATCAGTTTAGAGGGCGATGTGGGCGAAATTGTCACCCTAGGGACCCTGACTTCGCCTCTGTGAGCCCCACTTCTCCCTAAAGAAAAAAATAATATTTTTTTGGTTTTTACGATTTTCAAACAAAATTTTGTCTAGTAAGATACACTGGCCCATTATAAAGCACTCCTTCTATTCAAATGTTGTATTTAATGGTTGTACTGTGCATTTTAACCCTATTTTGCAGAAGTATATTATTTAAGGAAGCGATCACACGCTTTCTCACTTCTCCCAAAAATTCTGACCTAGAATGAACCCTGACACAATATTTAACCCTTTCCTTCATAGAGATTTATGTTAATATACCATTATATCTCCATACAAACGACAGCCATTTAGCTATCATGCAGTTGATAAGTAGTCGCCATATCTATCCCACCTCCATAGATATTACTGGGACTACATGAGATTCTGGCCTTTATTATGAACATTGGTTTGGCCAATACATTGTCAATGTATGTCGTATTGGTAATGGCATCAAGAGGTGCTTCTATGAGGGAAAGGGTTACTGGTATGTTTATACATGTAGTTGTAATGTTTGTTTGAATTTGTTTTAGGGAAACTGTGTGACATTAACAAGGATGATTGTTTTACGCGTCCCTGTCAGAATGGTGGTCAGTGCTACGATGGAATCAACAGCTACCTGTGTGCATGCCCTGCGGACATGGCAGGAAAAGATTGCTCAAGACAACAGACATGTCTTGATGGTATAGTGTTGTATTTACAATTAGATGTTTTTGCAATTAATTGTATTAATTGACATATATACAGATTCCTTGATTATTAACAGTCTTTCAGATGGGACTTTAAACTGAGGTCTAGTGTCTGTGCTGTACACCATGCACGTAGACGAACCAGAGGAGACTCTGGAATGGGTCTCTGTCTGTATCATTGCACTATCCTCCAAAAATCTAAAATGACTAATCTCTTCAGGAGACGTCGCTCATATGGGCAACCGGTAGCGACGATAAATAAACGTAAAACACACACGATTCCTTGATTGAAAAAATGCATTTAACCTTAAAGTTAATTCTGTACAGCATATTTACATTCAGCTGTCATCGTTTGGAAACAAAGAACAACCGTATCTGGGACTCGAGTGTCAGACCTCTCGTGTATCACTGGGCTACTGTATGTCCTCAAGGATGCAATTTGTCACAAATATTATTTGCTGTAAATGTATGGCCAATATATTTAAGATATTGCAATTATAGAATGGCATTAGTCATGCTGTCAATAATTTTATTTATTGCTTTGCAATGAAATGCAGACATTTTATTTGTATTTTGGTTAAAGGCATTTTAAACTCTTACGGTTTCTAGTTTGAAATATTCACAATGTGAATGTTTTCGGACTCAAGCCATCAGTGATGAGTTTATTCGTGTTTTAAAGAGAGTTTATATGGGTCATGTAACTCATGTTTCAAATAAATTACGAATATTTGTTGTTGTCAATTTTAGGAGACCACTGCGAAAATGAAGGTGTGTGTATTCCGGGAACTCCAAAGTACTGTATATGTTTGACGGGATTTAGAGGGGACAGGTGTGAGATAAATATAGACGACTGTGTGAGTCACACTTGTATGAATGGAGGTATGTACCAGTTTGTTAGATCACCTGAGTATAAGGAGATGACGGTTGTTATTGGTTGTTTTACAGGTTACATTGTAACACTATCCTGCCGGCAAGCGGAAGGTCAGTGGTTCTACCTGTGTTTGAAATACTGCCTGGAGGGGCCCTCAGGGGGGTTTCCTTGACCAGAAATAGCTGGAGAATCACCATTTGACCCAAGCTGCTGGGCTTGCTTTAAGCCCCATAGAACAAACACAAGTATCTACCACAGTGTGGAACATCTCCCGTTCCATAGAACAAACACAAACACACATTGTAACATCTACCACAGTGTGGCACATCTCCCATTCCATAGAACAAACACAAACACACATTGTAACATCTACCACAATGTGGAACATCTCCCATTCCATAGAACAAACATACATTGTAACATCTACCACAGTGTGGAACATCTCCCGTTCCATAGAACAAACATACATTGTAACATCTACCACAGTGTGGCATATCTCCCGTTCCATAGAACAATCATACATTGTAACATCTACCACAGTGTGGCACATCTCCCATTCCATAGAACAAACACAAACACACATTGTAACATCTACCACAGTGTGGAACATCTCCCGTTCCATAGAACAAACATACATTGTAACATCTACCACAGTGTGGAACATCTCCAATTCCATAGAACAAACACACATTGTAACATCTACCACAGTGTGGCACATCTCCCGTTCCATAGAACAAACACAAACATACATTGTAGCATCTACCACAGTGTGGAACATCTCCAATTCCATAGAACAAACACACATTGTAACATCTACCACAGTGTGGCACATCTCCCGTTCCATAGAACAAACACAAACATACATTGTAGCATCTACCACAGTGTGGAGCATCTCCCGTTCCATAGAACAAACACAAACATCTACCACAGTGTGGAACATCTCCCGTTCCATAGAACAAACACACATTGTAACATCTACCACAGTGTGGAGCATCTCCTGTTCCATAGAACAAACACAAACATCTAGCACAGTGTGGAACATCTCCCGTTCCATAGAACAAACACAAACACACATTGTAACATCTACCACAGTGTGGAACATCTCCCGTTCCATAGAACAAACACACATTGTAACATCTACCACAGTGTGGAACATCTCCCGTTCCATAGAACAAACATACATTGTAACATCTACCAGTGTGTGGAACATCTACCGTTCCATAGAACAAACATACATTGTAACATCTACCACAGTGTGGAACATCTCACGTTCCATAGAACAAACACAAGCATACATTGTAACATCTACCACAGTGTGGAACATCTCCCGTTCCATAGAACAAACACACATTGTAACATCTACCACAGTGTGGAACATCTCCCGTTCCATAGAACAAACATACATTGTAACATCTACCACAGTGTGGAACATCTCCCGTTCCATAGAACAAACACCATACATTGTAGCATCTACCACAGTGTGGAACATCTCCCGTTCCATAGAACAAACATACATTGTAACATCTACCACAGTGTGGAACATCTCCCGTTCCATAGAACAAACACACATTGTAACATCTACCACAGTGTGGAACATCTCCCGTTCCATAGAACAAACACAAACATACATTGTAACATCTACCACAGTGTGGCACATCTCCCGTTCCATAGAACAAACACAAACATACATTGTAGCATCTAACACAGTGTGGAGCATCTCCTGTTCCATAGAACAAACACAAACATCTACCACAGTGTGGAACATCTCCCGTTCCATAGAACAAACACAAACACACATTGTAACATCTACCACAGCGTGGAACATCTCCCATTCCATAGAACAAACATACATTGTAACATCTACCACAGCGTGGAACATCTCCCATTCCATAGAACAAACATACATTGTAACATCTACCAGTGTGTGGAACATCTAAAGTTCCATAGAACAAACATACATTGTAACATCTATCACAGTGTGGAACATCTACCACAGTGTGGAACATCTCCCGTTCCATAGAACAAACACAAACATACATTGTAACATCTACCACAGTGTGGAACATCTATCACAGTGTGGAACATCTCCCGTTCCATAGAACAAACACACATTGTAACATCTACCACAGTGTGAACATCTCCCATTCCATAGAACAAACACAAACACACATTGTAACATCTACCACAGTGTGGAACATCTCCCGTTCCATAGAACAAACACAAACACACATTGTAACATCTACTACAGTGTGGCACATCTACCGTTCCATAGAACAAACACAAACATACATTGTAACATCTACCACAGTGTGGAACATCTCCCGTTCCATAGAACAAACACAAACACACATTGTAACATCTACCACAGTGTGGAACATCTCCCGTTCCATAGAACAAACACAAACACACATTGTAACATCTACCACAGTGTGGCACATCTACCGTTCCATAGAACAAACATACATTGTAACATCTACCACAGTATGGAACATCTCCCGTTCCATAGAACAAACACAAACACACATTGTACCATCTACCACAGTGTGGCACATCTCCCGTTCCATAGAACAAACATACATTGTAACATCTACCACAGTGTGGAACATCTCCCGTTCCATAGAACAAACACAAACATACATTGTAACATCTACCACAGTGTGGAACATCTCCCATTCCATAGAACAAACACACATTGTAACATCTACCACAGTGTGGAACATCTCCCGTTCCATAGAACAAACACACATTGTAACATCTACCACAGTGTGGCACATCTCCCATTCTATAGAACAAACACAAACACACATTGTAACATCTACCACAGTGTGGCACATCTCCCATTCTATAGAACAAACACAAACACACATTGTAACATCTACCACAGTGTGGAACATCACCCGTTCCATAGAACAAACACACATTGTAACATCTACCACAGTGTGGCACATCTCCCATTCCATAGAACAAACACACATTGTACCATCTACCACAGTGTGGAACATCTCCCATTCCATAGAACAAACATACATTGTAACATCTACCACAGTGTGGAACATCTCCCATTCCATAGAACAAACATACATTGTAACATCTACCACAGTGTGGAACATCTCCCGTTCCATAGAACAAACATACATTGTAACATCTACCACAGTGTGGAACATCTCCCGTTCCATAGAACAAACATACATTGTAACATTTACCACAGTGTGGAACATCTCCCGTTCCATAGAACAAACATATATTGTAACATCTACCACAGCGTGGAACATCTCCCATTCCATAGAACAAACATACATTGTAACATCTACCACAGCGTGGAACATCTCCCATTCCATAGAACAAACATACATTGTAACATCTACCAGTGTGTGGAACATCTACCGTTCCATAGAACAAACATACATTGTAACATCTATCACAGTGTGGAACATCTACCACAGTGTGGAACATCTCCCGTTCCATAGAACAAACAAAAACATACATTGTAACATCTACCACAGTGTGGAACATCTACCACAGTGTGGAACATCTCCCGTTCCATAGAACAAACACACATTGTAACATCTACCACAGTGTGGCACATCTCCCGTTCCATAGAACAAACACAAACATACATTGTAACATCTACCACAGTGTGGAACATCTACCACAGTGTGGAACATCTCCCGTTCCATAGAACAAACACACATTGTAACATCTACCACAGTGTGAACATCTCCCATTCCATAGAACAAACACAAACACACATTGTACCATCTACCACAGTGTGGCACATCTCCCGTTCCATAGAACAAACATACATTGTAACATCTACCACAGTGTGGAACATCTCCCGTTCCATAGAACAAACACAAGCATACATTGTAGCATCTACCACAGTGTGGAGCATCTCCCGTTCCATAGAACAAACACAAACATACATTGTAACATCTACCACAGTGTGGAACATCTCCCGTTCCATAGAACAAACACACATTGTAACATCTACCACAGTGTGAACATCTCCCATTCCATAGAACAAACACACATTGTAACATCTACCACAGTGTGGAACATCTCCCGTTCCATAGAACAAACATACATTGTAACATCTACCACAGTGTGGAACATCTCCCGTTCCATAGAACAAACACAAACATACATTGTAACATCTACCACAGTGTGGCACATCTCCCGTTCCATAGAACAAACACAAACATACATTGTAGCATCTAACACAGTGTGGAGCATCTCCTGTTCCATAGAACAAACACAAACATCTACCACAGTGTGGAACATCTCCCGTTCCATAGAACAAACACAAACACACATTGTAACATCTACCACAGCGTGGAACATCTCCCATTCCATAGAACAAACATACATTGTAACATCTACCACAGCGTGGAACATCTCCCATTCCATAGAACAAACATACATTGTAACATCTACCAGTGTGTGGAACATCTAAAGTTCCATAGAACAAACATACATTGTAACATCTATCACAGTGTGGAACATCTACCACAGTGTGGAACATCTCCCGTTCCATAGAACAAACACAAACATACATTGTAACATCTACCACAGTGTGGAGCATCTACCACAGTGTGGAACATCTCCCGTTCCATAGAACAAACACACATTGTAACATCTACCACAGTGTGAACATCTCCCATTCCATAGAACAAACACAAACACACATTGTAACATCTACCACAGTGTGGCACATCTCCCGTTCCATAGAACAAACACAAACATACATTGTAACATCTACCACAGTGTGGAACATCTCCCGTTCCATAGAACAAACACACATTGTAACATCTACCACAGTGTGGAACATCTCCCGTTCCATAGAACAAACACACATTGTAACATCTACCACAGTGTGGCACATCTCCCGTTCCATAGAACAAACATACATTGTAACATCTACCACAGTGTGGAACATCTCCCGTTCCATAGAACAAACACAAACACACATTGTAACATCTACCACAGTGTGGCACATCTCCCGTTCCATAGAACAAACACACATTGTAACATCTACCACAGTGTGGAACATCTCCCGTTCCATAGAACAAACACAAACATACATTGTAACATCTACCACAGTGTGGAACATCTCCCGTTCCATAGAACAAACACACATTGTAACATCTACCACAGTGTGGAACATCTCCCGTTCCATAGAACAAACACACATTGTAACATCTACCACAGTGTGGCACATCTCCCATTCTATAGAACAAACACAAACACACATTGTACCATCTACCACAGTGTGGCACATCTCCCATTCTATAGAACAAACACAAACACACATTGTAACATCTACCACAGTGTGGCACATCTCCCATTCTATAGAACAAACACAAACACACATTGTAACATCTACCACAGTGTGGAACATCACCCGTTCCATAGAACAAACACACATTGTAACATCTACCACAGTTTGGCACATCTCCCATTCCATAGAACAAACACACATTGTACCATCTACCACAGTGTGGAACATCTCCCGTTCCATAGAACAAACATACATTGTAACATCTACCACAGTGTGGAACATCTCCCGTTCCATAGAACAAACACAAGCATACATTGTAGCATCTACCACAGTGTGGAACATCTCCCGTTCCATAGAACAAACATACATTGTAACATCTACCACAGTGTGGAACATCTCCCGTTCCATAGAACAAACACACATTGTACCATCTACCACAGTGTGGAACATCTACCGTTCCATAGAACAAACACAAACATACATTGTAACATCTACCACAGTGTGGCACATCTCCCATTCCATAGAACAAACACAAACATACATTGTAGCATCTAACACAGTGTGGAGCATCTCCTGTTCCATAGAACAAACACAAACATCTACCACAGTGTGGAACATCTCCCGTTCCATAGAACAAACACAAACACACATTGTAACATCTACCACAGCGTGGAACATCTCCCATTCCATAGAACAAACATACATTGTAACATCTACCACAGCGTGGAACATCTCCCATTCCATAGAACAAACATACATTGTAACATCTACCAGTGTGTGGAACATCTAAAGTTCCATAGAACAAACATACATTGTAACATCTATCACAGTGTGGAACATCTACCACAGTGTGGAACATCTCCCGTTCCATAGAACAAACACAAACATACATTGTAACATCTACCACAGTGTGGAACATCTACCACAGTGTGGAACATCTCCCGTTCCATAGAACAAACACACATTGTAACATCTACCACAGTGTGAACATCTCCCATTCCATAGAACAAACACAAACACACATTGTAACATCTACTACAGTGTGGCACATCTACCGTTCCATAGAACAAACACAAACATACATTGTAACATCTACCACAGTGTGGAACATCTCCCGTTCCATAGAACAAACACAAACACACATTGTAACATCTACCACAGTGTGGAACATCTCCCGTTCCATAGAACAAACACAAACACACATTGTAACATCTACCACAGTGTGGCACATCTACCGTTCCATAGAACAAACATACATTGTAACATCTACCACAGTATGGAACATCTCCCGTTCCATAGAAGCAAACACAAACACACATTGTACCATCTACCACAGTGTGGCACATCTCCCGTTCCATAGAACAAACATACATTGTAACACACCACAAACACCCCCCAAAAAAACAACATTGTAACATCTACCACAGTGTGGAACATCTCCATTCCATAAACAAACACACATTGTAACATCTACCACAGTGTGGAACATCTCCCGTTCCATAGAACAAACACACATTGTAACATCTACCACAGTGTGGAACATCTCCCGTTCCATAGAACAAACACAAACAACATTGTAACATCTACCACAGTGTGGAACATCTCCCGTTCCATAGAACAAACACAAACATACATTGTAACATCTACCACAGTGTGGAACATCTCCCGTTCCATAGAACAAACACACATTGTAACATCTACCACAGTGTGGAACATCTCCCGTTCCATAGAACAAACACACATTGTAACATCTACCACAGTGTGGCACATCTCCCATTCTATAGAACAAACACAAACACACATTGTAACATCTACCACAGTGTGGCACATCTCCCATTCTATAGAACAAACACAAACACACATTGTAACATCTACCACAGTGTGGCACATCTCCCATTCTATAGAACAAACACAAACACACATTGTAACATCTACCACAGTGTGGCACATCTCCCATTCCATAGAACAAACACACATTGTAACATCTACCACAGTGTGGAACATCTCCCGTTCCATAGAACAAACACAAACACACATTGTAACATCTACCACAGTGTGGAACATCTCCCATTCCATAGAACAAACACAAACAACATTGTAACATCTACCACAGTGTGGAACATCTCCCGTTCCATAGAACAAACACAAACAACATTGTAACATCTACCACAGTGTGGAACATCTCCCGTTCCATAGAACAAACATACATTGTAACATCTACCACAGTGTGGAACATCTCCCGTTCCATAGAACAAACATACATTGTAACATCTACCACAGTGTGGAACATCTCCCGTTCCATAGAACAAACATACATTGTAACATCTACCACAGTGTGGAACATCTCCCGTTCCATAGAACAAACATACATTGTAACATCTACCACAGTGTGGAACATCTCCCGTTCCATAGAACAAACACAAACATACATTGTAACATCTACCACAGTGTGGAACATCTCCCGTTCCATAGAACAAACATACATTGTAACATCTACCACAGTGTGGAACATCTCCCGTTCCATAGAACAAACATACATTGTAACATCTACCACAGTGTGGAACATCTCCCGTTCCATAGAACAAACATACATTGTAACATCTACCACAGTGTGGAACATCTCCCGTTCCATAGAACAAACATACATTGTAACATCTACCACAGTGTGGAACATCTCCCGTTCCATAGAACAAACACAAACACACATTGTAACATCTACCACAGTGTGGAACATCTCCCGTTCCATAGAACAAACATACATTGTAACATCTACCACAGTGTGGAACATCTCCCGTTCCATAGAACAAACATACATTGTAACATCTACCACAGTGTGGAACATCTCCCGTTCCATAGAACAAACACAAACATTGTAACATCTACCACAGTGTGAACATCTCCCGTTCCATAGAACAAACAACATTGTAACATCTACCACAGTGTGGAACATCTCCCGTTCCATAGAACAAACACACATTGTAACATCTACCACAGTGTGGCACATCTCCCATTCCATAGAACAAACACAAACACACATTGTAACATCTACCACAGTGTGGAACATCTCCCGTTCCATAGAACAAACACAAACACACATTGTAACATCTACCACAGTGTGGAACATCTCCCGTTCCATAGAACAAACACAAACAACATTGTAACATCTACCACAGTGTGGAACATCTCCCGTTCCATAGAACAAACATACATTGTAACATCTACCACAGTGTGGAACATCTCCCGTTCCATAGAACAAACATACATTGTAACATCTACCACAGTGTGGAACATCTCCCGTTCCATAGAACAAACACAAACATACATTGTAACATCTACCACAGTGTGGAACATCTCCCGTTCCATAGAACAAACATACATTGTAACATCTACCACAGTGTGGAACATCTCCCGTTCCATAGAACAAACATACATTGTAACATCTACCACAGTGTGGAACATCTCCCGTTCCATAGAACAAACATACATTGTAACATCTACCACAGTGTGGAACATCTCCCGTTCCATAGAACAAACACAAACACACATTGTAACATCTACCACAGTGTGGCACATCTCCCATTCCATAGAACAAACACAAACACACATTGTAACATCTACCACAGTGTGGAACATCTCCCGTTCCATAGAACAAACACAAACATACATTGTAACATCTACCACAGTGTGGAACATCTCCCGTTCCATAGAACAAACACACATTGTAACATCTACCACAGTGTGGAACATCTCCCGTTCCATAGAACAAACACACATTGTAACATCTACCACAGTGTGGCACATCTCCCATTCTATAGAACAAACACAAACACACATTGTACCATCTACCACAGTGTGGCACATCTCCCATTCTATAGAACAAACACAATCACACATTGTAACATCTACCACAGTGTGGCACATCTCCCATTCTATAGAACAAACACAAACCCACATTGTAACATCTACCACAGTGTGGCACATCTCCCATTCCATAGAACAAACACACATTGTAACATCTACCACAGTGTGGAACATCTCCCGTTCCATAGAACAAACACAAACACACATTGTAACATCTACCACAGTGTGGCACATCTCCCATTCCATAGAACAAACACACATTGTAACATCTACCACAGTGCGGAACATCTCCCGTTCCATAGAACAAACATACATTGTAACATCTACCACAGTGTGGAACAATTCCCGTTCCATAGAACAAACATACATTGTAACATCTACCACAGTGTGGAACATCTCCCGTTCCATAGAACAAACACACATTGTACCATCTACCACAGTGTGGAACATCTCCCGTGCCATAGAACAAACACACATTGTAACATCTACCACAGCGTGGAACATCTCCCATTCCATAGAACAAACATACATTGTACCATCTACCACAGTGTGGAACATCTCCCGTTCCATAGAACAAACATACATTGTAACATCTACCACAGTGTGGAACATCTCCCGTTCCATAGAACAAACATACATTATAACATCTACCACAGTGTGGAACATCTCCCGTTCCATAGAACAAACACAAGCATACATTGTAGCATCTACCACAGTGTGGAACATCTCCCGTTCCATAGAACAAACATACATTGTAACATCTACCACAGTGTGGAATATTCCCGTTCCATAGAACAAACATACATTGTAACATCTACCACAGTGTGGCACATCTACCGTTCCATAGAACAAACATACATTGTAACATCTACCACAGTGTGGCACATCTCCCGTTCCATAGAACAAACATACATTGTAACATCTACCACAGTGTGGAACATCTACCGTTCCATAGAACAGACACAAACATACATTGTAACATCTACCACAGTGTGGAACATCTCCTGTTCCATAGAACAAACATACATTGTAACATCTACCACAGTGTGGAACATCTCCCGTTCCATAGAACAAACATACATTGTAACATCTACCACAGTGTGGAACATCTCCCGTTCCATAGAACAAACACACATTGTAACATCTACCACAGCGTGGAACATCTCCCGTTCCATGGAACAAACATACATTGTAACATCTACCACAGTGTGGAGCATCTCCCGTTCCATAGAACAAACATACATTGTAACATCTACCACAGTGTGGCACATCTCCCGTTCCATAGAACAAACACAAACACACATTGTAACATCTACCACAGTGTGGCACATCTCCCGTTCCATAGAACAAACACAAACATACATTGTAACATCTACCACAGTGTGGAACATCTCCCGTTCCATAGAACAAACATACATTGTATCATCTACCACAGTGTGGAACATCTCCCGTTCCATAGAACAAACACAAACATACATTGTAACATCTACCACAGTGTGGAACATCTCCCGTTCCATAGAACAAACATACATTGTAACATCTACCACAGTGTGGAACATCTCCCATTCCATAGAACAAACATACATTGTAACATCTACCACAGTGTGGCACATCTCCCGTTCCATAGAACAAACACAAACATACATTGTAACATCTACCACAGTGTGGAACATCTCCCGTTCCATAGAACAAACATACATTGTAACATCTACCACAGTGTGGAACATCTCCCATTCCATAGAACAAACATACATTGTAACATCTACCACAGTGTGGAACATCTCCCGTTCCATAGAACAAACACACATTGTACCATCTACCACAGTGTGGAACATCTCCCGTTCCATAGAACAAACACAAACACACATTGTAACATCTACCACAGTGTGGAACATCTCCCGTTCCATAGAACAAACACAAACATACATTGTAACATCTACCACAGTGTGGAACATCTCCCGTTCCATAGAACAAACATACATTGTAACATCTACCACAGTGTGGAACATCTCCCGTTCCATAGAACAAACATACATTGTAACATCTACCACAGTGTGGAACATCTCCCGTTCCATAGAACAAACATACATTGTAACATCTACCACAGTGTGGAACATCTCCCGTTCCATAGAACAAACACAAAAACACAGTGTAAACATCTACAACAGTGTGGCACATCTCCCATTCCATAGAACAAACACAAACACACATTGTAACATCTACCACAGTGTGGAACATCTCCCGTTCCATAGAACAAACACAAACATACATTGTAACATCTACCACAGTGTGGAACATCTCCCGTTCCATAGAACAAACACACATTGTAACATCTACCACAGTGTGGAACATCTCCCGTTCCATAGAACAAACACACATTGTAACATCTACCACAGTGTGGCACATCTCCCATTCTATAGAACAAACACAAACACACATTGTACCATCTACCACAGTGTGGCACATCTCCCATTCTATAGAACAAACACAATCACACATTGTAACATCTACCACAGTGTGGCACATCTCCCATTCTATAGAACAAACACAAACCCACATTGTAACATCTACCACAGTGTGGCACATCTCCCATTCCATAGAACAAACACACATTGTAACATCTACCACAGTGTGGAACATCTCCCGTTCCATAGAACAAACACAAACACACATTGTAACATCTACCACAGTGTGGCACATCTCCCATTCCATAGAACAAACACACATTGTAACATCTACCACAGTGCGGAACATCTCCCGTTCCATAGAACAAACATACATTGTAACATCTACCACAGTGTGGAACAATTCCCGTTCCATAGAACAAACATACATTGTAACATCTACCACAGTGTGGAACATCTCCCGTTCCATAGAACAAACACACATTGTACCATCTACCACAGTGTGGAACATCTCCCGTGCCATAGAACAAACACACATTGTAACATCTACCACAGCGTGGAACATCTCCCATTCCATAGAACAAACATACATTGTACCATCTACCACAGTGTGGAACATCTCCCGTTCCATAGAACAAACATACATTGTAACATCTACCACAGTGTGGAACATCTCCCGTTCCATAGAACAAACATACATTATAACATCTACCACAGTGTGGAACATCTCCCGTTCCATAGAACAAACACAAGCATACATTGTAGCATCTACCACAGTGTGGAACATCTCCCGTTCCATAGAACAAACATACATTGTAACATCTACCACAGTGTGGAATATTCCCGTTCCATAGAACAAACATACATTGTAACATCTACCACAGTGTGGCACATCTACCGTTCCATAGAACAAACATACATTGTAACATCTACCACAGTGTGGCACATCTCCCGTTCCATAGAACAAACATACATTGTAACATCTACCACAGTGTGGAACATCTACCGTTCCATAGAACAGACACAAACATACATTGTAACATCTACCACAGTGTGGAACATCTCCTGTTCCATAGAACAAACATACATTGTAACATCTACCACAGTGTGGAACATCTCCCGTTCCATAGAACAAACATACATTGTAACATCTACCACAGTGTGGAACATCTCCCGTTCCATAGAACAAACACACATTGTAACATCTACCACAGCGTGGAACATCTCCCGTTCCATGGAACAAACATACATTGTAACATCTACCACAGTGTGGAGCATCTCCCGTTCCATAGAACAAACATACATTGTAACATCTACCACAGTGTGGCACATCTCCCGTTCCATAGAACAAACACAAACACACATTGTAACATCTACCACAGTGTGGCACATCTCCCGTTCCATAGAACAAACACAAACATACATTGTAACATCTACCACAGTGTGGAACATCTCCCGTTCCATAGAACAAACATACATTGTATCATCTACCACAGTGTGGAACATCTCCCGTTCCATAGAACAAACACAAACATACATTGTAACATCTACCACAGTGTGGAACATCTCCCGTTCCATAGAACAAACATACATTGTAACATCTACCACAGTGTGGAACATCTCCCATTCCATAGAACAAACATACATTGTAACATCTACCACAGTGTGGCACATCTCCCGTTCCATAGAACAAACACAAACATACATTGTAACATCTACCACAGTGTGGAACATCTCCCGTTCCATAGAACAAACATACATTGTACCATCTACCACAGTGTGGAACATCTCCCATTCCATAGAACAAACATACATTGTAACATCTACCACAGTGTGGAACATCTCCCGTTCCATAGAACAAACACACATTGTAACATCTACCACAGTGTGGCACATCTCCCATTCCATAGAACAAACACACATTGTAACATCTACCACAGTGTGGAACATCTCCCGTTCCATAGAACAAACATACATTGTAACATCTACCACAGTGTGGAACATCTCCCGTTCCATAGAACAAACACACATTGTAACATCTACCACAGTGTGGAACATCTCCCGTTCCATAGAACAAACACACATTGTAACATCTACCACAGTGTGGAACATCTCCCGTTCCATAGAACAAACATACATTGTAACATCTACCACAGTGTGGAACATCTCCCGTTCCATAGAACAAACATACATTGTAACATCTACCACAGTGTGGAACATCTCCCGTTCCATAGAACAAACACAAACACACATTGTAACATCTACAACAGTGTGGCACATCTCCCATTCCATAGAACAAACACAAACACACATTGTAACATCTACCACAGTGTGGAACATCTCCCGTTCCATAGAACAAACACAAACATACATTGTAACATCTACCACAGTGTGGAACATCTCCCGTTCCATAGAACAAACACACATTGTAACATCTACCACAGTGTGGAACATCTCCCGTTCCATAGAACAAACACACATTGTAACATCTACCACAGTGTGGCACATCTCCCATTCTATAGAACAAACACAAACACACATTGTACCATCTACCACAGTGTGGCACATCTCCCATTCTATAGAACAAACACAATCACACATTGTAACATCTACCACAGTGTGGCACATCTCCCATTCTATAGAACAAACACAAACCCACATTGTAACATCTACCACAGTGTGGCACATCTCCCATTCCATAGAACAAACACACATTGTAACATCTACCACAGTGTGGAACATCTCCCGTTCCATAGAACAAACACAACATTGTAACATCTACCACAGTGTGGAACATCTCCCGTTCCATAGAACAAACACACATTGTAACATCTACCACAGTGTGGAACATCTCCCGTTCCATAGAACAAACATACATTGTAACATCTACCACAGTGTGGCACATCTCCCGTTCCATAGAACAACACAAACATACATTGTAACATCTACCACAGTGTGGAACATCTCCCGTTCCATAGAACAAACATACATTGTAACATCTACCACAGTGTGGAACATCTCCCGTTCCATAGAACAAACATACATTGTAACATCTACCACAGTGTGGAACATCTCCCGTTCCATAGAACAAACATACATTGTAACATCTACCACAGTGTGGAACATCTCCCGTTCCATAGAACAAACATACATTGTAACATCTACCACAGTGTGGAACATCTCCCGTTCCATAGAACAAACATACATTATAACATCTACCACAGTGTGGAACATCTCCCGTTCCATAGAACAAACACAAGCATACATTGTAGCATCTACCACAGTGTGGAACATCTCCCGTTCCATAGAACAAACATACATTGTAACATCTACCACAGTGTGGAATATTCCCGTTCCATAGAACAAACATACATTGTAACATCTACCACAGTGTGGCACATCTACCGTTCCATAGAACAAACATACATTGTAACATCTACCACAGTGTGGCACATCTCCCGTTCCATAGAACAAACATACATTGTAACATCTACCACAGTGTGGAACATCTACCGTTCCATAGAACAGACACAAACATACATTGTAACATCTACCACAGTGTGGAACATCTCCCGTTCCATAGAACAAACATACATTGTAACATCTACCACAGTGTGGAACATCTCCCGTTCCATAGAACAAACATACATTGTAACATCTACCACAGTGTGGAACATCTCCCGTTCCATAGAACAAACACACATTGTAACATCTACCACAGCGTGGAACATCTCCCGTTCCATAGAACAAACATACATTGTAACATCTACCACAGTGTGGAACATCTCCCGTTCCATAGAACAAACATACATTGTAACATCTACCACAGTGTGGACATCTCCCGTTCCATAGAACAAACACAAACACACATTGTAACATCTACCACAGTGTGGCACATCTCCCCATAGAACAACACAAACATACATTGTAACATCTACCACAGTGTGGAACATCTCCCGTTCCATAGAACAAACATACATTGTATCATCTACCACAGTGTGGAACATCTCCCGTTCCATAGAACAAACACAAACATACATTGTAACATCTACCACAGTGTGGAACATCTCCCGTTCCATAGAACAAACATACATTGTAACATCTACCACAGTGTGGAACATCTCCCATTCCATAGAACAAACATACATTGTAACATCTACCACAGTGTGGCACATCTCCCATTCCATAGAACAAACACACATTGTAACATCTACCACAGTGTTGAACATCTCCCGTTCCATAGAACAAACACAAACACACATTGTAACATCTACCACAGTGTGGAACATCTCCCGTTCCATAGAACAAACACACATTGTAACATCTACCACAGTTTGGCACATCTCCCATTCCATAGAACAAACACACATTGTACCATCTACCACAGTGTAGAACATCTCCCGTTCCATAGAACAAACATACATTGTAACATCTACCACAGTGTGGAACATCTCCCATTCCATAGAACAAACATACATTGTAACATCTACCACAGTGTGGAACATCTCCCGTTCCATAGAACAAACATACATTGTAACATCTACCACAGTGTGGAACATCTCCCTTCCATAGAACAAACATACATTGTAACATCTACCACAGTGTGGAACATCCCGTTCCATAGAACAAACATACATTGTAACATCTACCACAGTGTGGAACATCTCCCGTTCCATAGAACAAACATACATTGTAACATCTACCACAGTGTGGAACATCTCACGTTCCATAGAACAAACACAAACACACATTGTAACATCTACAACAGTGTGGCACATCTCCCATTCCATAGAACAAACACACATTGTAACATCTACCACAGTGTGGAACATCTCCCGTTCCATAGAACAAACACAAACATACATTGTAACATCTACCACAGTGTGGAACATCTCCCGTTCCATAGAACAAACACACATTGTAACATCTACCACAGTGTGGAACATCTCCCGTTCCATAGAACAAACACACATTGTAACATCTACCACAGTGTGGAACATCTCCCGTTCCATAGAACAAACACAAACACACATTGTAACATCTAACACAGTGTGGAACATCTCCCATTCCATAGAACAAACACAAACACACATTGTAACATCTACCACAGTTTGGCACATCTCC
>CM026397.1:19042148-19090517 GCA_014843695.1 Archivesica marissinica | reverse complement strand
ACAAACATACATTGTACCATCTACCACAGTGTGGAACATCTCCCGTTCCATAGAACAAACATACATTGTAACATCTACCACAGTGTGGAACATCTCCCGTTCCATAGAACAAACACAAACACACATTGTAACATCTACAACAGTGTGGCACATCTCCCATTCCATAGAACAAACACAAACACACATTGTAACATCTACCACAGTGTGGAACATCTCCCGTTCCATAGAACAAACACAAACATACATTGTAACATCTACCACAGTGTGGAACATCTCCCGTTCCATAGAACAAACACACATTGTAACATCTACCACAGTGTGGAACATCTCCCGTTCCATAGAACAAACATACATTGTAACATCTACCACAGTGTGGAACATCTCCCGTTCCATAGAACAAACATACATTGTAACATCTACCACAGTGTGGAACATCTCCCGTTCCATAGAACAAACACAAACACACATTGTAACATCTACAACAGTGTGGCACATCTCCCATTCCATAGAACAAACACAAACACACATTGTAACATCTACCACAGTGTGGAACATCTCCCGTTCCATAGAACAAACACAAACATACATTGTAACATCTACCACAGTGTGGAACATCTCCCGTTCCATAGAACAAACACACATTGTAACATCTACCACAGTGTGGAACATCTCCCGTTCCATAGAACAAACACACATTGTAACATCTACCACAGTGTGGCACATCTCCCATTCTATAGAACAAACACAAACACACATTGTACCATCTACCACAGTGTGGCACATCTCCCATTCTATAGAACAAACACAATCACACATTGTAACATCTACCACAGTGTGGCACATCTCCCATTCTATAGAACAAACACAAACCCACATTGTAACATCTACCACAGTGTGGCACATCTCCCATTCCATAGAACAAACACACATTGTAACATCTACCACAGTGTGGAACATCTCCCGTTCCATAGAACAAACACAAACACACATTGTAACATCTACCACAGTGTGGCACATCTCCCATTCCATAGAACAAACACACATTGTAACATCTACCACAGTGCGGAACATCTCCCGTTCCATAGAACAAACATACATTGTAACATCTACCACAGTGTGGAACAATTCCCGTTCCATAGAACAAACATACATTGTAACATCTACCACAGTGTGGAACATCTCCCGTTCCATAGAACAAACACACATTGTACCATCTACCACAGTGTGGAACATCTCCCGTGCCATAGAACAAACACACATTGTAACATCTACCACAGCGTGGAACATCTCCCATTCCATAGAACAAACATACATTGTACCATCTACCACAGTGTGGAACATCTCCCGTTCCATAGAACAAACATACATTGTAACATCTACCACAGTGTGGAATATTCCCGTTCCATAGAACAAACATACATTGTAACATCTACCACAGTGTGGCACATCTACCGTTCCATAGAACAAACATACATTGTAACATCTACCACAGTGTGGCACATCTCCCGTTCCATAGAACAAACATACATTGTAACATCTACCACAGTGTGGAACATCTACCGTTCCATAGAACAGACACAAACATACATTGTAACATCTACCACAGTGTGGAACATCTCCTGTTCCATAGAACAAACATACATTGTAACATCTACCACAGTGTGGAACATCTCCCGTTCCATAGAACAAACATACATTGTAACATCTACCACAGTGTGGAACATCTCCCGTTCCATAGAACAAACACACATTGTAACATCTACCACAGCGTGGAACATCTCCCGTTCCATGGAACAAACATACATTGTAACATCTACCACAGTGTGGAGCATCTCCCGTTCCATAGAACAAACATACATTGTAACATCTACCACAGTGTGGCACATCTCCCGTTCCATAGAACAAACACAAACACACATTGTAACATCTACCACAGTGTGGCACATCTCCCGTTCCATAGAACAAACACAAACATACATTGTAACATCTACCACAGTGTGGAACATCTCCCGTTCCATAGAACAAACATACATTGTATCATCTACCACAGTGTGGAACATCTCCCGTTCCATAGAACAAACACAAACATACATTGTAACATCTACCACAGTGTGGAACATCTCCCGTTCCATAGAACAAACATACATTGTAACATCTACCACAGTGTGGAACATCTCCCATTCCATAGAACAAACATACATTGTAACATCTACCACAGTGTGGCACATCTCCCGTTCCATAGAACAAACACAAACATACATTGTAACATCTACCACAGTGTGGAACATCTCCCGTTCCATAGAACAAACATACATTGTACCATCTACCACAGTGTGGAACATCTCCCATTCCATAGAACAAACATACATTGTAACATCTACCACAGTGTGGAACATCTCCCGTTCCATAGAACAAACACAAACACACATTGTACCATCTACCACAGTGTGGCACATCTCCCATTCCATAGAACAAACACAAACACACATTGTAACATCTACCACAGTGTGGAACATCTCCCGTTCCATAGAACAAACACAAACATACATTGTAACATCTACCACAGTGTGGAACATCTCCCGTTCCATAAAACAAACACACATTGTAACATCTACCACAGTGTGGAACATCTCCCGTTCCATAGAACAAACACACATTGTAACATCTACCACAGTGTGGCACATCTCCCATTCTATAGAACAAACACAAACACACATTGTAACATCTACCACAGTGTGGCACATCTCCCATTCTATAGAACAAACACAAACCCACATTGTAACATCTACCACAGTGTGGCACATCTCCCATTCCATAGAACAAACACACATTGTAACATCTACCACAGTGTTGAACATCTCCCGTTCCATAGAACAAACACAAACACACATTGTAACATCTACCACAGTGTGGCACATCTCCCATTCCATAGAACAAACACAAACATACATTGTAACATCTACCACAGTGTGGAACATCTACCGTTCCATAGAACAAACACAAACATACATTGTAACATCTACCACAGTGTGGAACATCTCCCGTTCCATAGAACAAACATACATTGTAACATCTACCACAGTGTGGAACATCTCCCGTTCCATAGAACAAACATACATTGTAGCATCTACCACAGTGTGGAACATCTCCCGTTCCATAGAACAAACACAAACATACATTGTAACATCTACCACAGTGTGGAACATCTACCGTTCCATAGAACAAACATACATTGTAACATCTACCACAGTGTGGAACATCTCCCGTTCCATAGAACAAACATACATTGTAACATCTACTACAGTGTGGAACATCTCCCGTTCCATAGAACAAACACAAACATACATTGTAACATCTACCACAGTGTGGAACATCTCCCGTTCCATAGAACAAACATACATTGTACCATCTACCACAGTGTGGAACATCTCCCATTCCATAGAACAAACATTCATTGTAACATCTACCACAGTGTGGAACATCTCCCGTTCCATAGAACAAACACAAACACACATTGTAGCATCTACCACAGTGTGGAACATCTCCCGTTCCATAGAACAAACACAAACACACATTGTAACATCTACCACAGTGTGGCACATCTCCCATTCCATAGAACAAACACAAACATACATTGTAACATCTACCACAGTGTGGAACATCTACCGTTCCATAGAACAAACATACATTGTAGCATCTACCACAGTGTGGAACATCTCCCGTTCCATAGAACAAACATACATTGTAACATCTACCACAGTGTGGAACATCTACCGTTCCATAGAACAAACATACATTGTAACATCTACCACAGTGTGGAACATCTCCCGTTCCATAGAACAAACACAAACATACATTGTAACATCTACCACAGTGTGGCACATCTCCCATTCCATAGAACAAACACAAACACACATTGTAACATCTACCACAGTGTGGAACATCTCCCGTTCCATAGAACAAACACAAACATACATTGTAACATCTACCACAGTGTGGAACATCTCCCGTTCCATAGAACAAACACACATTGTAACATCTACCACAGTGTGGAACATCTCCCGTTCCATAGAACAAACATACATTGTAACATCTACCACAGTGTGGAACATCTCCCGTTCCATAGAACAAACATACATTGTAACATCTACCACAGTGTGGAACATCTCCCATTCCATAGAACAAACATACATTGTAACATCTACCACAGTGTGGAACATCTCCCGTTCCATAGAACAAACACAAACACACATTGTAACATCTACCACAGTGTGGCACATCTCCCATTCCATAGAACAAACACAAACACACATTGTAACATCTACCACAGTGTGGAACATCTCCCGTTCCATAGAACAAACACAAACATACATTGTAACATCTACCACAGTGTGGAACATCTCCCGTTCCATAGAACAAACACACATTGTAACATCTACCACAGTGTGGAACATCTCCCGTTCCATAGAACAAACACACATTGTAACATCTACCACAGTGTGGCACATCTCCCATTCTATAGAACAAACACAAACACACATTGTACCATCTACCACAGTGTGGACATCTCCCATTCTATAGAACAAACACAAACACACATTGTAACATCTACCACAGTGTGGCACATCTCCCATTCTATAGAACAAACACAAACCCACATTGTAACATCTACCACAGTGTGGCACATCTCCCATTCCATAGAACAAACACACATTGTAACATCTACCACAGTGTGGAACATCTCCCGTTCCATAGAACAAACACAAACACACATTGTAACATCTACCACAGTGTGGCACATCTCCCATTCCATAGAACAAACACAAACATACATTGTAACATCTACCACAGTGTGGAACATCTCCCGTTCCATAGAACAAACACAAACATACATTGTAACATCTACCACAGTGTGGAACATCTCCCGTTCCATAGAACAAACATACATTGTAACATCTACCACAGTGTGGAACATCTCCCGTTCCATAGAACAAACATACATTGTAACATCTACCACAGTGTGGAACATCTCCCGTTCCATAGAACAAACATACATTGTAACATCTACCACAGTGTGGAACATCTCCCGTTCCATAGAACAAACATACATTGTAACATCTACCACAGTGTGGCACATCTCCCATTCCATAGAACAAACACAAACATACATTGTAACATCTACCACAGTGTGGAACATCTCCCGTTCCATAGAACAAACATACATTGTAACATCTACCACAGTGTGGAACATCTCCCGTTCCATAGAACAAACATACATTGTAACATCTACCACAGTGTGGAACATCTCCCGTTCCATAGAACAAACATACATTGTAACATCTACCACAGTGTGGAACATCTCCCGTTCCATAGAACAAACATACATTGTAACATCTACCACAGTGTGGAACATCTCCCATTCCATAGAACAAACATACATTGTAACATCTACCACAGTGTGGAACATCTCCCGTTCCATAGAACAAACACACATTGTAACATCTACCACAGTGTGGAACATCTCCCGTTCCATAGAACAAACACAAACACACATTGTAACATCTACCACAGTGTGGAACATCTCCCGTTCCATAGAACAAACACACATTGTAACATCTACCACAGTGTGGAACATCTCCCGTTCCATAGAACAAACACACATTGTAACATCTACCACAGTGTGGAACATCTCCCGTTCCATAGAACAAACACACATTGTAACATCTACCACAGTGTGGCACATCTCCCATTCTATAGAACAAACACAAACACACATTGTAACATCTACCACAGTGTGGCACATCTCCCATTCTATAGAACAAACACAAACCCACATTGTAACATCTACCACAGTGTGGCACATCTCCCATTCCATAGAACAAACACACATTGTAACATCTACCACAGTGTTGAACATCTCCCGTTCCATAGAACAAACACAAACACACATTGTAACATCTACCACAGTGTGGCACATCTCCCATTCCATAGAACAAACACAAACATACATTGTAACATCTACCACAGTGTGGAACATCTACCGTTCCATAGAACAAACACAAACATACATTGTAACATCTACCACAGTGTGGAACATCTCCCATTCCATAGAACAAACATACATTGTAACATCTACCACAGTGTGGAACATCTCCCGTTCCATAGAACAAACATACATTGTAGCATCTACCACAGTGTGGAACATCTCCCGTTCCATAGAACAAACACAAACATACATTGTAACATCTACCACAGTGTGGAACATCTACCGTTCCATAGAACAAACATACATTGTAACATCTACCACAGTGTGGAACATCTCCCGTTCCATAGAACAAACATACATTGTAACATCTACTACAGTGTGGAACATCTCCCGTTCCATAGAACAAACACAAACATACATTGTAACATCTACCACAGTGTGGAACATCTCCCATTCCATAGAACAAACATACATTGTACCATCTACCACAGTGTGGAACATCTCCCATTCCATAGAACAAACATTCATTGTAACATCTACCACAGTGTGGAACATCTCCCGTTCCATAGAACAAACACAAACACACATTGTAGCATCTACCACAGTGTGGAACATCTCCCGTTCCATAGAACAAACACAAACACACATTATAACATCTACCACAGTGTGGCACATCTCCCATTCCATAGAACAAACACAAACATACATTGTAACATCTACCACAGTGTGGAACATCTACCGTTCCATAGAACAAACATACATTGTAGCATCTACCACAGTGTGGAACATCTCCCGTTCCATAGAACAAACACAAACATACATTGTAACATCTACCACAGTGTGGAACATCTACCGTTCCATAGAACAAACATACATTGTAACATCTACCACAGTGTGGAACATCTCCCGTTCCATAGAACAAACATACATTGTAACATCTACCACAGTGTGGCACATCTCCCATTCCATAGAACAAACACAAACATACATTGTAACATCTACCACAGTGTGGAACATCTCCCGTTCCATAGAACAAACATACATTGTAACATCTACCACAGTGTGGAACATCTCCCATTCCATAGAACAAACATACATTGTAACATCTACCACAGTGTGGAACATCTCCCGTTCCATAGAACAAACATACATTGTAACATCTACCACAGTGTGGAACATCTCCCGTTCCATAGAACAAACATGCATTGTAACATCTACCACAGTGTGGAACATCTCCCATTCCATAGAACAAACATACATTATAACATCTACCACAGTGTGGAACATCTCCCGTTCCATAGAACAAACACAAGCATACATTGTAGCATCTACCACAGTGTGGAACATCTCCCGTTCCATAGAACAAACATACATTGTAACATCTACCACAGTGTGGAACAATTCCCGTTCCATAGAACAAACATACATTGTAACATCTACCACAGTGTGGCACATCTACCGTTCCATAGAACAAACATACATTGTAACATCTACCACAGTGTGGCACATCTCCCGTTCCATAGAACAAACATACATTGTAACATCTACCACAGTGTGGAACATCTACCGTTCCATAGAACAAACACAAACATACATTGTAACATCTACCACAGTGTGGAACATCTCCCGTTCCATAGAACAAACATACATTGTAACATCTACCACAGTGTGGAACATCTCCCGTTAGGGAAAATTTAATTAAAATATTCGTATATGCCAAAGAGGAAAATTTACAATTTGGTTAAGATATAGATCAGTTTAAAGAAATATTGATCCCGCGGAGGGCACCAACTCCACCCACCCTATGTACAACAGGGCTTATTCTAGAGGGCGACATGGGTGAAGTTGGCACCCTTGTGATCCTGAATTCGCCCCCTTGTGGCACCACCAATATTACAATTTTCAGACAAAATATTGTCCAGTAAGATGCAGTGGCCATTGTAAAGCACTCCTTCTATTCAAATGTTGTATTTTATGGTCGTAATGTGTATTTTAACCCTTTTATTTTGAAAATTATTAAATAATACCATTAGATGACGCAATTGCACGCTTTCTCACTTCTCCCAAACATTTGGGTCTAGCTTTCTATTAGTATATTGATATTGTGTGTTTCCAGCCGTCTGTGTCGATGAAATCAACTCTTATTCATGCCAGTGTGATCAAAGTCATACAGGAGCTTTCTGTGAGATTGAACAGGATCCATGTCACTCAAACCCTTGCAAAAATGGAGCTAAATGTTATGCATATGATTCAGGATATGGGTGCTACTGCGTGTCACCATTCTCAGGTATTTGTTTAACATTGTTTCGCACTATCAGCGCAAAGTCATTAAACTGATTTAGCATTCTCTAATGTTTTTCTTGTTGTTGAGTTGGGTTTTACGGCACATCATCATTGTTCAGGTTATGTGGCACTGGCTGGACAGGACTGATCATTTTGGTTTCTCATCTAGATCAATCGGAAACGGTGCTATAGCAAAAGTGTAAAATTCGAAAGTTCAAGAAATTAGCGGATATTTGGACCTTCGTTTTGAAGATCATCCGACTTCCATTTTCTTCAGTGGAAGTCGTGATAGCGCAGTGGATGCGCGTTCGCTTCAGGTGTGAAAGGTCCGGAGTTCGAGCCCCGCTGGAGCCGTTACGATTGTGTCCTTAGGCAAGGCATTTAAATTCCACGTTGCCTCTTCTCTCTCCCTCGTGGCGATGGATTCCATTAGGAATGAGGTCTCGAGAGTGATTTATATAAGTTGAAATAACTTGTTTCGCAATCGAGCTAAAATAAATTTGTATAAACTAAGATCATCCGATATAACATATACAAATTATATATACATGGAGGAGGATTAATTAATAACAAGTAAATTGTTGTTAAGCTAAATACAATCATGACTAAGATATGGCATAACGATACAATATTACTTGGAAAATGATACAATGTTACTTGGAAAATGATACATTGTTACTTGGAAAATGGAAAATGTTTCTTGGAAAATGATACAATGTTACTTGGAAAATGTTACTTGGAAAATGATACAATGTTACTTGGAAAATGAAACATTGTTACTTGGAAAATGATACAATGTTATTTTTATTTTTAGGTGACGACTGTGAGATCACGAACAATTTTGAGTGCGAATCTGCTCCTTGTTTAAATGGTGGGGTGTGTACATTCATGGGCAACACATACCACTGTACATGCCTACTGAATTACTACGGAACTAGGTGCGAGATCTCTGTCCCCTGTGCTAGTCAGCCATGTCTCAACTCTGGAAAATGTGAAGCAAGAGGCGGTGACCAGTATACTTGCTCGTGTTCGGAATATTATACCGGAGCAAACTGTGAGTCACAGATCCTGTGTACTAATAATCACTGTCAGAATGGCGGGAAATGTCAGCTGATTGATTCGCAAGAAACTTGCATATGTCCGCAAAGTCACTTAGGGAAATTTTGTGAGATAAAATCACCATGTTTTCCTAATCCGTGTAAAAATAGTGGCCAGTGTTCCGATATTGGGAATTTAGACTTTGAATGCACCTGCTCTCAGCTGTTCACAGGAAGAACATGTGAGAATGAGGTAGGTTTACCTTGTACCTCAGAGCCTTGTAGGAATTCTGGGATATGTTTGGATTTGTCCTTAACTGAATATAGTTGTGAGTGTAGAGCTGGATTTACTGGGAGCACTTGTGAGACAATTGAATATTTCTGCAATGATAGTCCGTGTTTGAATGATGCACAATGTCAGGAAGCATACAATGGATATAAATGTCTGTGTACAAACCAGTACACTGGGGACCACTGTGAAACAAACATGGCCGCCGTGACATGTGACATGTGTATCAACAGTAAGAGATGCATAAATGAAGGAAATGACATCATTTGTGAATGCCTGGAAAATTACTCCGGAAAATTTTGCAATGTCACATTGCCATGTAAACATAGCGAGTGTCAAACTAGTGCCGTATGTGAAAACGTTAGTGAAGATGAATACCAATGTATTTGTAATATCGACACAACTGGTAGATTTTGTGAAACAGTATTACCTTGCAGTTCAGATCCATGCAGAAATGGTGCCTTTTGTGAGAATACCGAAGATTTTTCAACATTCTCATGCGTTTGTCGATTCGGATTTACTGGGAGGCTTTGCGAGAGTTTCCTACCTTGTTCATCTTCTCCGTGTCTAAATGATGGAACATGTTTGAATAATGAGGACTCATTTACTTGTGTTTGCTTTGGTATTTATACAGGAGAAACTTGCGAGATTTACAATCCTTGTGGGAGTGACCCGTGTTTTAATGATGGTACGTGTATAAAACTCAAAGACAGCTCGTACACTTGTCTATGTACAGAAAACTACATGGGTGTAAAATGTGAGACTGCAAAGTATCCGTGTGAATTTTCACCTTGTAAAAATAATGGAACCTGCCAGCCTGTTGAACAAGGTGTACATACATGTACATGTCTGCCTACTTACGCTGGGAAAACGTGCGAGACATATGTTCCATGCGCTAGCGGACCATGTGAAAATGGTGGTCAGTGTTTCAATGAAAGGGACACGTATGCATGTGAATGTCCAGTGAACTTTAACGGAGGTAAGTAATGGTTAATGTTAGAAATCATGAATGTCCAGTGAACTTTAACGGAGGTAAGTAATGGTTAATGTTAGACATCATGAATGTCCAGTGAACTTTAACGGAGGTAAGTAATGGTTAATGTTAGAAATCATGAATGTCTAATGAACTTTAACGGAGGTAACTAATGGTTAATGTTAGACATCATGAATGTCCCGTGAACTTTAACGGAGGTAAGTAATGGTTAATGTTAGACATCATGAGTGTCCAGTGAACTTTAACGGAGGTAAGTAATGGTTAATGTTAGACATCATGAATGTCCAGTGAACTTTAACGGAGGTAACTAATGGTTAATGTTAGACATCATGAATGTCCAGTGAACTTTAACGGATGTAAGTAATGGTTAATGTTAGACATCATGAATGTCCAGTGAACTTTAACGAAGGTAACTAATGGTTAATGTTAGACATCATGAATGTCCAGTGAACTTTAACGGAGGTAACTAATGGTTAATGTTAGACATCATGAATGTCCAGTGAACTTTAACGGAGGTAAGTAATGGTTAATGTTAGACATCATGAATGTCCAGTGAACTTTAACGGAGGTAAGTAATGGTTAATGTTAGAAATCATGAATGTCTAATGAACTTTAACGGAGGTAACTAATGGTTAATGTTAGACATCATGAATGTCCCGTGAACTTTAACGGAGGTAAGTAATGGTTAATGTTAGACATCATGAGTGTCCAGTGAACTTTAACGGAGGTAAGTAATGGTTAATGTTAGACATCATGAATGTCCAGTGAACTTTAACGGAGGTAACTAATGGTTAATGTTAGACATCATGAATGTCCAGTGAACTTTAACGGATGTAAGTAATGGTTAATGTTAGACATCATGAATGTCCAGTGAACTTTAACGGAGGTAACTAATGGTTAATGTTAGACATCATGAATGTCCAGTGAACTTTAACGGAGGTAACTAATGGTTAATGTTAGACATCATGAATGTCCAGTGAACTTTAACGGAGGTAAGTAATGGTTAATGTTAGACATCATGAATGTCCAGTGAACTTTAACGGAGGTAAGTAATGGTTAATGTTAGACATCATGAATGTCCAGTGAACTTTAACGGAGGTAAGTAATGGTTAATGTTAGACATCATGAATGTCCAGTGAACTTTAACGGAGGTAAGTAATGGTTAATGTTAGACATCATGAATGTCCAGTGAACTTTAACGGAGGTAAGTAATGGTTAATGTTAGACATCATGAATGTCCAGTGAACTTTAACGGAGGTAAGTAATGGTTAATGTTACACATCATGAATGTCCAGTGAACTTTAACGGAGGTAAGTAATGGTTAATGTTACACATCATGAATGTCCAGTGAACTTTAACGGAGGTAAGTAATGGTTAATGTTAGAAATCATGAATGTCCAGTGAACTTTAACGGAGGTAAGTAATGGTTAATGTTAGACATCATGAGTGTCCAGTGAACTTTAACGGAGGTAAGTAATGGTTAATGTTAGACATCATGAATGTCCAGTGAACTTTAACGGAGGTAACTAATGGTTAATGTTACACATCATGAATGTCCAGTGAACTTTAACGGAGGTAAGTAATGGTTAATGTTAGACATCATGAATGTCCAGTGAACTTTAACGGAGGTAAGTAATGGTTAATGTTAGACATCATGAATGTCCAGTGAACTTTAATGGAGATAAGTAATGGTTAATGTTAGACATCATGAATGTCCAGTGAACTTTAACGGAGGTAAGTAATGGTTAATGTTACACATCATGAATGTCCAGTGAACTTTAACGGAGGTAAGTAATGGTTAATGTTAGAAATCATGAATGAAGTAGATTTTGTAATAAAATTATACTGGTATAAAATGATAGATACCTTAATTAATGTGCATACACTGTTGTTCAGTGATGGAAGGAGGGCTGTTATATTATCTACATTGTTAAGTTGAATCAGTTTTATGAGATGGACTGTAATTATATATGTGATCACATTGTCTTGGTCAACTAAATCGCTGCAGTTATGCCACAAAGGCTTGTAGAATAAACACACAGTGTTGTTTTATTGTATTTGCCCACACTTGTGGAAAGACTCGAACTAAGTATTTACAAACCATAAATACAACAATGCCAGATAGAAGTGCACATGTATGCAAAGTATAGGTGAAGCATAATGTCTTTCAAAAAGGCCTTTCTAAAGATAACACTTGATAACTAATGGTTCATTGTGATAAGAAATCTGTTCCAATGGAATTACAATTATAAAGTGGCAGAGTGGTTGACAGAGTGGGTGTCAAATTCTTTCATGTGAGGAAGCTATCCAATTGCCTTGCGGAAGGTCGGTGGTTCCAACCAGGCACCCATACATGCCTGAAATACTGCTTGGATGGGCACCCGGGGTCTTCCTCCACAAGCTGGAGAGTCACCATGTGACTTCAGCTGTTGATGTGACTTTAAACCCCAAACAAACAAACATTGATGACAGTTTCTCATCTTGTTATTTTACAGCCAGCTGTGAGTTTCCACTACCTTGTGCCTCTAAGCCTTGTATCCATGGAGACTGCACCAACTCACCTGATGGCTTGACCTTCAACTGTGTATGTTACCAAGGTTACGAGAGTGATCTCTGTGACAGAGCTATTTCCTCATGTGATGATAGCACTTGTATCCATGGCAACTGTGTTACTGATGAAGAACAGACAAGTTGTGTCTGTGATAGTGGATATAAAGGTAGGATTTCCAAGTTCAAGATCATGTCTTCTAGAGTTATGCGCCCTTTTTGTGTAGCATTTATAGAGACACAAATAATTCTATTAAAACATGAACATCGGATCACTTTAAATCAACAGACGGATCTGTAGTCCAATGGTAACACGCTGGACTGGTAATCCAGGGATCGCAGGTTCGATCTCCCCGTCTGACCCTAATAAAATTAACAGTCTTTCAGATGGGACGTTAAACCGAGGTCTCATGTCGGTGCTTTACACCGTGCACGTAAAATAACCAGAGGAGACTCTGGAATGGGTCTCTGTCTGTATCATTGCACTATCCTCCAAAAATGTAAAATGACTAATCTCTTCAGGAGGCATCGCTCATATGGGCAACCGGTAGCGACGATAAATAAACGTAAAACACACACACTTTAAATCATTTATCCTGCATAATTTTCCCCAAAAAGATGTCAAATTAGGCTGAATTTAATTAGTTTATACAAATTTATTTTTATTTAAGGCATTTAAATTCCACATTGCCTCTTCTCTCTCCCTCGTGGCGATGGATTCCATCAGGAATGAGGTCTCGAGAGTGATTAATATAAGTTTCACAATGGAGCTAAAATAAATTTGTATAAACTAAATTAGTTGATCATGAACTATTTTTTCACCCCTGATATGAGTCCAATCAACATCTACCAAACAATATTTGTCAAGTGTGAAATGTTGTATGCAAATCTTACCTAAACACATGAATAGAATAGTCCAAACAACACACACAGTATCCCTTTTCCCACTTGAATTTATCAAATTTGCAATTGGAAGTCGCTGAATTTGCACCCAAGTTGAGTCGTTACGGTTCCGTTGTGACATAAGGCAAGGCATTTAAATTCCACATGCCTCTTCTCTCCTTCGTTGCGATGGATTCCATCAGGAATTCTCTCAAGAGTGATTAATTTAAATATAAGTTAGTTTATACACAAATTTATTTTAGCTCGATTGCGAAACAAGTTCTTATAACTTATACTAATCACTCTCGAGACCACATTCCTGATGGAATCCATCGCCACGAGGGAGAGAGAAGAGGCATGTGGAATTTAAATGCCTTGCCTAAGGACACAATCGTAACGGCTCCAGCGGGGCTCGAACTCCGGGCCTTTCACACGTGAAGTGAACGCGCTACCACTGAGCTATCATGACTTCCATATACTTTAATATAAGTTGTAAGAACTTGTTTCGCAATCAAGCTAAATTTGAAATTCTAATTTTTCAGATTCCAAATGTGATGTTAAAAAGACAGCCTGTGACTCTTCACCCTGCCAGAATAATGCTGAGTGTGAGCCCAGTGGCCTGTCGTTCATCTGTAAATGTTTGGCTGGTTACCATGGAAACCTATGCCAGTATCAGATAGATTCGTGTTTCTCACAGCCGTGCTATAACGAGGCAACGTGTGAGTCGTGTTACGGGCCAGACTGTGTTGTCGAGTTCACTTGCACATGTGCAATGGGTTACAAAGGTAAGAAGGTACATCCCCATACAAATGACAGCCATTTAGCTATCATGCAGTGCATAAGTAGTCGCCATATCTATCCCACCTCCATATATATTACTGGGACTACATAGAGATTTAGGTTAATATACTATTATATCTCCATACAAACGACAGCCATTTAGCTATCATGCAGTGCATAAGTAGTCGCCATATCTGTCCCACCTCCATATATATTACTGGGACTACATAGAGATTTAGGTTAATATACTCTTATCACTCCATGCAAACGACAGCCATTTAGCTATCATGCAGTGGATAAGTAGTCGCCATATCTATCCCACCTCCATAGATATTACTGGGACTACATGAGATTCAGGCCTTTATTACGAACATTGGTTTGACTACTACATTGTCAATGTATGCCGTATTGGTAATGGCGTCAAGAGGTGTTTCTATGGGGGAAGGGGTTAAGAACATTGGTTTGACTACTACATTGTCAATGTATGCCGTATTGGTAATGGCGTCAAGAGGTGTTTCTATGGGGGAAAGGGTTAAGAACATTGGTTTGACTACTACATTGTCAATGTATGTCGTATTGGTAATGGCGTCAAGAGGTGTTTCTATGGGGGGAATGGTTTATTACGAACATTGGTTTGACTACTACATTATCAATGTATGCCATATTGGTAATGGCGTCGGTAGGTGTTTCTATGGGGGAAATGGTTTATTACGAACATTGGTTTGACTACTACATTGTCAATATATGCCGTATTGGTAATGGCGTCGGTAGGTGTTTCTATGGGGAAATGGTTTATTACGAACATTGGTTTGACTACTACATTGTCAATATATGCCGTATTGGTAATGGCGTCGGTAGGTGTTTCTATGGGGAAATGGTTTATTACGAACATTGGTTTGACTACTACAAACAACACACACAAATGCCGTATTGGTAAGGCTCGGTAGGTGTTTCTATGGGGGAAGACACACACAAAACCAAACTCGGTAGGTGTTCTATGGGGGATAGGTAGGTGTTTCTATGGGGATAGGGTAGGTGTTTCTATGGGGATAGGGTAGGTGTTTCTATGGGGGATAGGGTAGGGTTTTCTATGGGGGATAGGGTAGTTTTCTATGGGGGATAGGGTAGGTGTTCTATGGGGGATAGGGTAGGTGTTTCTATGGGGGATAGGGTAGGTGTTTCTATGGGGGATAGGGTAGGTGTTTCTATGGGGGAAGGGTAGGTGTTTCTATGGGGGATAGGGTAGGTAGGTTTTCTATGGGGGATAGGGTAGGTGTTTCTATGGGGGATAGGGTAGGTGTTTCTATGGGGGATAGGGTAGGTGTTTCTATGGGGGATAGGGTAGGTGCTTCTATGGGGGATAGGGTAGGTGTTTCTATGGGGGATAGGGTAGGTGTTTCTATGGGGGATAGGGTAGGTGTTTCTATGGGGATAGGGTAGGTGTTTCTATGGGGGATAGGGTAGGTGTTTCTATGGGGGATAGGGTAGGTGTTTCTATGGGGGATAGGGTAGGTGTTTCTATGGGGAATAGGGTAGGTGTTTCTATGGGGGATAGGGTAGGTGTTTCTATGGGGGATAGGGTTAAGACAGGTTTGACTGTATAATACACTGCAAATACAAATATTATTTCGATTCAAACGTGACCAAAATATCTAAAAATCGCAAAAGATACGAGTAAAATGGCGTCACACGCTAAACAAAATGTTTTATTGCAGATTTATATACGTTAGGTTTCTTCTTTGCATATAAATATACAGACAAGATGCTGAGCCATGTTGGAATCAAGTATATACAGTTAAACCTGTCTTAAACAGCCAGCCAAGGAAGTTGTAAAAATTGGCTGCTTAACAAAGGTGGCTGCTTAATAGAGGTTAAATGCTGAACCAATTGCCACAGTGGGAGTTTGGTTACTGGCTGCTTAATAGAGGTTAAATTCTGAACCAATTGCCACAGTGGGAGTTTTGGTTACTGGCTGCTTAATAGAGGTTGGCTGCTTAATAGAGGTGACCGCTAACACAGGTTTGACTGTAGTCTTGTATGATGTGATGTATTTCAGGGTCACGTTGTGACACGGCAGTATCTCCCTGTGACAACAGCCCTTGCCTTAACTCAGCTGAATGTATTGAAGTTAATACAGTGGATAGATATCATTGTAGATGTTCGCCTGGATTCTCAGGTACGTTTTCATGTTGGACGTCGTATAAATATATGAAACTATATTATACTATGTAACCCGTTTCATTCTGGATACATTTAAAGGCTTTTGCAAACAACATAGATCCAGATCAGCCGCAGCGTGACGCTGCGTGCTGATCAGGATCTATGCTGTTTGCTACATAGCCAAGTGTCTTAGCAAGATCATCTGAATAGCAAACAGCATAGAGCCTGATCAGACAGCATGTTCTTTGCAAATACTGTTTGAACGGTTTTCCAGAATCAAATGGGTTAATGTATGGTAGCATGACAATATATCGCACAAATAAAACATTTTCCAATATAAAATAAAAAGATTTTTTTTCATTTTTATGGTAGTTGGAACATTGTAAGCAATAGCCTCATGAGATTGTGAGATTGATCCCCATCAGAACCTTGGAAGTATCCTTAGGCAAGACACTTCACAAGATCTCAGTTTCCCATCAGAACCTTGGACATATCCATAGGCAAGACTTCACAAGATCTCAGTTTCCCATCACAACCTTGGTATCCATAGGCAAGACTCGTCACAAGATCTCAGTTTCCCATCAGAACCTTGGACATATCCATAGGCAAGACTCGTCACAAGATCTCAGTTTCCCATCAGAACCTTGGACATATCCATAGGCAAGACTTCACAAGATCTCAGTTTCCCATCAGAACCTTGGACATATCCATAGGCAAGACTTCACAAGATCTCAGTTTCCCATCAGAACCTTGGTATCCATAGGCAAGACTCTTCACAAGATCTCAGTTTCCCATCACAACCTTGGTATCCTTAGGCAAGACTCTTCGAGATCTCAGTTTCCCATCACAACCTTGGTATCCATAGGCAAGACTCGTCACAAGATCTCAGTTTCCCATCACAACCTTGGTATCCTTAGGCAAGACTCGTCACGAGATCTCAGTTTCCCATCAGAACCTTGGACATATCCTTAGGCAAGACTCGTCACGAGATCTCAGTTTCCCATCAGAACCTTGGTATCCTTAGGCAAGACTTCACAAGATCTCAGTTTCCCATCAGAACCTTGGTATCCTTAGGCAAGACTCGTCACGAGATCTCAGTTTCCCATCAGAACCTTGGACGTATCCTTAGGCAAGACTTCACAAGATCTCAGTTTCCCATCAGAACCTTGGACGTATCCATAGGCAAGACTCGTCACAAGATCTCAGTTTCCCATCAGAACCTTGGACATATCCTTAGGCAAGACTCGTCACAAGATCTCAGTTTCCCATCAGAACCTTGGACGTATCCTTAGGCAAGACTCGTCACAAGATCTCAGTTTCCCATCAGAACCTTGGACGTATCCTTAGGCAAGACTCGTCACGAGATCTCAGTTTCCCATCAGAAAGGATGTTAATATTATTAGGGTCTGACTGAGAATTGAACCTGCGATCCCTGGATTCGGAGTCTAATGTGTTAGCGACTGCACCAACTATGCTCTATGCAAGAAAAACTTAGACATGCAGTAAAGATACTTATTATCATGTTTAATTTCGCTCACATATCGTGCTCATATCTTGCTCACTTGGCACGTTCACAGGCATTAAATATCTTGTTCATATCACAGGCATTAAATATAACTTCTGTGCTTGTATCGAGTGATGGTAGAGACTGGTTACATATCACAGGCGTTAAATATAACTTCTGTGCTTGTATCGAGTGATGGTAGAGACTGGTTACATATAAACGGTGTTAAATATAACTTCTGTGCTTGGATGGAGTGATGGTAGAGACTGGTTACATATAAACGGTGTTAAATATAACTTCTGTGCTTGTATCGAGTGATGGTAGAGACTGGTTACATATAAACTGTGTTAAATATAACTTCTGTGCTTGGATGGAGTGATGGTAGAGACTGGTTACATATAAACTGTGTTAAATATAACTTCTGTGCTTGGATGGAGAATCATGGAGTGATGGTGAAGACTGGTTACATATAAACTGTGTTAAATATAACTTCTGTGCTTGGATGGAGAATCATGGAGTGATGGTGAAGACTGGTTACATATAAACTGTGTGAGTTAGAAGCTTGCAGATAAACTGTGTGAGTTAGAAGCTTGCAGATAAACTGTGTGAGTTAGAAGCTTGCAGATAAACTTTGTGAGTTAGAAGCTTGCAAATAAACTGTGTGAGTTAGAAGCTTGCAGATAAACTGTGTGAGTTAGAAGCTTGCAGATAAACTGTGTGAGTTAGAAACTTGCAGATAAACTGTGTGAGTTAGAAGCTTGCAGATAAACTGTGTGAGTTAGAAGCTTGCAGATGAACTGTGCAAGTTAGAAGCTTGCAGATAAATTGTATGAGTTAGAAGCTTGCAGATAAACTGTGTGAGTTAGAAGCTTGCAGATAAACTGTGTGAGTTAGAAGCTTGCAGATAAACTGTGTGAGTTAGAAGCTTGCAGATAAACTGTGTGAGTTAGAAGCTTGCAGATAAAGATGTTAAATAGAGTAAGAAAGGGAATAAATTGTATTATTTCAGGCCGTAATTGTGAAAGTGCCATCAATTTATGCAGTAGCAGACCGTGCCATAATGAAGGCATATGTGTATCTGAAGTGGGCTCAAACTACATATGTGAATGTCAAGGCGCTTATACAGGTATGCACAATCTGGCAATGATGTAAATATCAAAATAAGATAAAGTTTTGTGACGCTAGGCTATTATAAGAAGAAAGGTGTTTGTTTCCAATTTCCCCACCCACCGATCCATTACAAATGGCTTACTCAAATATTTATATTTAACTTTTTCTAAGAAAAATATTTGTTATTTGAACATACACATATCATTCTATTGGGTGGCGTCCGTCGTCCAGTGGTAGAACGTCAGATTTGGAATCAACTGGTCCTCGAGTTCGATAGGCCACGTATGTAGTGTCATTGAGCAAGGCACCTCACACACATTGCTTTTGGAAGTGGAAGTCTTGATAGCACCGTGGATGCGCGTTCGCTTCAGGTACGAAAGGTCCGGAGTTCGAGCCCCGCTGGAGCCGTTACGATTGTGCCCTTAGGCAAGGCATTTAAATTCCACATTGCCTCTTCTCTCTCCCTCGTGGCAATGGATTCCATCAGGAATGAGGTCTCGAAAGTGATTAATATAAGTTGTAAGAACTTGTTTCGCAATCGAGCTAAAATAAATTTGTATAAAATAAACACACATTGCTTAGTACTGGTTAACCTCTTAGGTCGGCTAAGTCTGTCCAGGAAAACATGTCTAGGTCCCCTCAAGGAGTTTGACATTAATTGTACACATACATATCAGTATTGAAATCTAGCCATCATTCTAGTCTCCATTTTATGATACAGCTTCATATTTATAAAAATCTGGTTCGTGAAATGGGAAACATACATTCATTTAATTGTGGTCGTCGAGCCTCCGAGTTACAAGTGATCTAGCACACTGTTGTTAGAACTTGCCATTCATTGTTATCATCAGGGCCACACGTTCTCTCCATTTACATGTCGGGGAAAGTGGCAATTAATATTCTATCAACATGTATTTATAATCACACTGCTACGTTTTATCCATATTTTAAATTACAACACGTTGTTCTAAATATGATGGTTGAATCCAGAATAACATGTCCATGATTCGAACCACCCATGGCTCGGTTCAATAATCATGGGCCCAACGAGTATGAGCAATCGAAGTTCGACTGTAGCTGTATTCCCTGCAAACATAGTTATTGTGGACTGTATGTGTATAAATCGAAGTTCGACTGTAGCTGCATTCCCTGCAAACATAGTTATTGTGGACTGTTTGTGTATAACTTCTCAATAACTTGCCATGTACAGGGCCGCAATGTGAGATGAAGTTCGACTGTAGCTGTATTCCCTGCAAACATAGTTATTGTGGACTGTCTGTGTTTAACTTCTCAATAACTTGCCATGTACAGGGACTCAATGTGAGATAACGATCGCCAACTGTGTAGATCACCAGCCTTGTAAGAACAACGGGACGTGTAACACCGACTCCATATCGGCATATTGTGATTGTCCGCCACAGTTTTATGGCATCTTCTGTCACTATACCATAAGTAAGTTCCGTAAAGTTTGCATATTGTGTCCTATATTGTTCTTAAAACTGCTTGGTTACGGTATATAATTATGATGCCTAACTAAAAGTAAGTGGCTTCTGTATAAAATAGTACGTACGTTATGATTAAGGTAGCTATCCAATAGTGCAAAGTATTTATTTATTCTTCTTTAATACAAAATAATGGTCAAAAATGGCCTGCCTAAAAATATTTGTGTTGCGGTCAAACTATGCACAATGCAGCTGTACAAGTCGCCAAAATTAATATGGAGGTCATTCCTCTATATTTTTCACTACAAGTATTTAGATGTGCTGAATTTCTTAACACATGGTAAGACTACAGCGAAATACAAAATGAAAATCCATTGGACATTTACAGGATTCCAAATCTGGACGTTCCAGTGTCAAGGCAAAAAATCACCCATTTCATGAAATTACTCAATTGAGGCACATGACAATCTTGTGACTGAAAACATTGTTTTTAAGCTGAAATAACAAGGTTTTCAGCGTAATAAAATTGTTATTTGTTTTGTTTAACAGGGTACATGGGTATACAGTGCCGGCCGGGAGTGATGTTCCCCTTGAATGTGGCTCGGGGAAGATCACACCTCGCCGGCACTATTTACTCATAATCCTTGTCAACAAACCAAATAACAATGTCATAATTGTGTGTTTGATTGTCATTATGGTACGATGTTGTTGACAGCATCTTAGATTCCATATCTGTGTAACAGAGCACACCAGTTTATAATTACACATAAATAATTTTACATGATACTGAACTATGTTACATGATACTGAACTATTTTACATGATACTGAACTATTTTACATGATACTGAACTATTTTACATGATACTGAACTATTTTACATGATACTGAACTATTTTACATGATACTGAACTATTTTACATGATACTGAACTATTTTACATGACACGGAACTATTTTACATGATACTGAACTATTTTACATGATACTGAACTATTTTACATGATACTGAACTATTTTACATGACACGGAACTATTTTACATGATACTGAACTATTTTACATGATACTGAACTATTTTACATGATACTGAACTATTTTACATGATACTGAACTATTTTACATGATACTGAACTATTTTACATGATACTGAACTATTTTACATGACACGGAACTATTTTACATGATACTGAACTATTTTACATGATACTGAACTATTTTACATGATACTGAACTATTTTACATGATACTGAACTATTTTACATGATGATACTGAACTATTTTACATGATACTGAACTATTTTACATGATACTGAACTATTTTACATGATACTGAACTATTTTACATGATACTGAACTATTTTACATGACACTGAACTATTTTACATCATGACACTGAACTATTTTACATGATACTGAACTATTTTACATGATACTGAACTATTTTACATGATGATACTGAACTATTTTACATGATACTGAACTATTTTACATGATACTGAACTATTTTACATGATACTGAACTATTTTACATGATACTGAACTATTTTACATGATACTGAACTATTTTACATGATACTGAACTATTTTACATGATACTGAACTATTTTACATGACACGGAACTATTTTACATGATACTGAACTATTTTACATGACACGGAACTATTTTACATGATACTGAACTATTTTACATGACACTGAACTATTTTACATCATGATACTGAACTATTTTACATGATACTGAACTATTTTACATGATACTGAACTATTTTACATGATACTGAACTATTTTACATGACACGGAACTATTTTACATGATACTGAACTATTTTACATGACACGGAACTATTTTACATGACACGGAACTATTTTACATGATACTGAACTATGTTACATGATACTGAACTATTTTACATGATACTGAACTATGTTACATCATGATACTGAACTATTTTACATGATACTGAACTATGTTACATCATGACACTGAACTATTTTACATGATACTGAACTATTTTACATGACACTGAACTATTTTACATGATACTGAACTATTTTACATCATGACACTGAACTATTTTACATGATACTGAACTATTTTACATGATACTGAACTATTTTACATGATACTGAACTATGTTACATCATGACACTGAACTATTTTACATGATACTGAACTATTTTACATCATGACACTGAACTATTTTACATGATACTGAACTATTTTACATGATACTGAACTATTTTACATCATGATACTGAACTATTTTACATGATACTGAACTATTTTACATGATACTGAACTATGTTACATGATACTGAACTATAGTTTACTGTTGATGTACGTGTTATGCCTGTTTCTTTGATTCGATTAATCATGTGACTTCATGATTACATTTTAATGCATATTGGCCGGTGTACTGTATATAACTCCTAATTATATAGATAAGTTGTATTACACAGTACATACTGGGGTTTGCACCCAGTACACACACCCTCTGCAGTCCGTCAAGCATAGGTTCAATACCCTATGCTGCACTTTTAGAGTGTATATTATGTTAAACGTTGGCACATTGTTCTCACTCACCCATTGTATAATGTAAAACCAACAGTTTTCATCTGTACAGTATGCAGTTATCATTGTGTAGTAAGTTATGCTTTCGACCATGACCTATTGAGGAGTTCTGTGTTCCCGTGAATGAGCTCAATCAGATGTGCTCATTTCCTATTACACAGACGGATCTGTAGTCCAGTGGTAACACGCTGGACTGGTAATCCAGGGATCGCAGGTTCGATCCCCCGTCTGACCCTAATAAAATTAACAGTCTTTCAGATGGGACGTTAAACCGAGGTCTCGTGTCGGTGCTTTACACCGTGCACGTAAAAGAACCAGAGGAGATTCTGGAATGGGTATCTGTCTGTATCATGCACTATCCTCCAAAATCTAAAATAACTAATCTCTTCAGGAGGCGTCGCTCATATGGGTAACCGGTAGCGACGATAAATAAACGTAAAATAAAAAAACTTTCCTATTACAAACATAGACACCATCAAAATTGGTTGGGTTGCTATATTGATAGTATTACATAGTGTCGCTGTTATTTGGCAATAACAAAACACCCAGATAATGCACCACAATACACCAAGCGCAATTCCCCCCCCCCCCCAAGAAAGGAGGGGCTTGCACCCAGACACCCTAGTCAACTCATGCCCAACACATTCTTGGAACCGCCCCTGAAGCTGAACTCGGTAGATACATTACTAAGGTTTTAAAATACTGTCAGGGTTCCCTCTGTCTGATTTTTTGTCGGAGCCATTTCTGTCGCCAATTGAAAAAAACTGGAGCCAATTTGAGCCATATAGTTCACAGATATATATTTGAAGCTATGTACTTGATTTGTGCCCAAAAAAAATAAATATTTTCTTCCATTTCACAAAATTGATTGCCAGAATTTGATTTTTGTTGCAATTGGCACCATTGGCGACCGACAGCGGGAACCCTGAATGTGATTAGTATTAATGTTGACAGTGTAAAGTTAAGAAAGCTATGAAAAATGAACTACTAGTATTCTAATTGAATTTTTATCATTGAATTTTCAGGAGGTAAGTTGTACACTTGCATGAAAATAATGAATAGTGTTTAATAACAATGAATAACAATCACATTTTTTAAACCATTAACCTGCCGAATAAATTGGATAGAATGTGCAAACAACATAGATCCAGTAATGCGTAGGCGTAACGCTGCATCTGATCAGGATCTATGTTGTTTGCTATTCAGATAAGTGTTTCTTCTTGTCGTTCGCGAATCACATGGACAAGCCGGCAGCAAACACGAAATGGGCCGTCCTCCTCAGATCCTCCCAGCTGATAAGTGTTTTAGATCCACTATCTGAATAGCAAACAGCATATAGCCTGATCAGACAGCACAAAAGACTGTGCCCGACATTAGATTGGCAGGTTAAGGGTTAGACTCACTGCTTACACGTATGTTTGTTAGTCAAGTTTCACAAACTGCAGTGTAGCACACAAGTAATTGCAAGCATGCATGTTTATAGCATAATCGTGGCGTCTGTTGTCCAATCGTAGTGCGTCTGATTTCGGATCCAGAAGTCCCCGATTTAATATGTGGTCATGGTACGTATGTAGTGTCCTTGAGCAAGGCAAACGATTCTATCGACCAATTACGTCCCTTTCCATCAGGATCATACGAGTACATAACCTCAGGAGTACGAAAAGGCTTATTCAAATACTCTTCATTGCCAGAAATGCCACGAATGGGATCGAATCTTCCACTCGTCGTAAATAAGACCCATTGTCCCTATTCGGTGTTGGCAGAGGTTCCACACATCAGTGTTAAGAATGTTGAGATTATGCAACGAATTACACGTTTTATCCATTATCCATTTATGTGAGTTGGAAGTCTCCCCCTCTCACAAACATGTGGAAGATCTTGTTTCCTTGTCGAATTGCAGGGATACCTTTACGTCCACGTCGTGTAAATCGTCAAGTTCTATATTTTCTATATACACAAGGTTTATATCTACGCCGTCGATATGTGATCATGGTACGTATGTAGTGTCCTTGAGCAAGGCACCACAAACACATTGTTTAGTACTAGTTATCAGTTGAGGTCGGCTGTTTAGTACTAGTTATCAGTTGAGGTCGGCTAAGCGTGCCCAGGAAAACATATCTAGGTCGCCCGCCCCAATTGGTGTGACACAAATGGATCATGCATACTTACAACAGTTCTTTGATTGGGGTTACATGTAATAGAGAATTTGGTTTGACCTCTGCGGGAAATGGGCGCGTGTATAGAAGTGAACAGAGCGTGTATATCCGAGTATCCAGGAGTGTACAGATATGTATACAGTCAAACCTGTCCTAAGCAGCCAGCCAAGGGAATCACAGAAAGTGGCTGCTTAACGCAGGTGGCTGCTTAATAGAGGTCAAATGTATAGTAAACCAACATATTGGGAATCTAGATACTGGCTGCTTAATACAGGTTGGCTGCTTAATACGGGTGCCCACTAACACAGGTTTGCCTGTACTAGGTATTTTGTATTTTTGGTTGCGGTCAATGAAACTGATTGATGTTGTTTGAAACCGTATTGATCAAAACGAAAGGTTATGTTTATTGTGTAATACAAACAACGTGGAAGATGAGTTTCATTTCATGTTTAAATGTGAGGTGTATAGTACATTAAGAAAAAAATATATAAAACGTTTATATTCTAATCGACCAAGTATGTTCAAATTATTGCAAATATTTCAATGTGACAATTCCCTAGAGCTGGTTTACTTTAGTAAATATATTCATGAAGCTTTATCCCTTCGTAATTCACTTGTTTAGGATATATGAGTTACCAGTTGAATACTCCCTACACTCTTAATACAGTCATGATCATGTTTTGCATAGTCTAAAATCCATCATGACATTGTCATTATTTTTCCATGTATGTCCATAATCATTACATCATTTGTCCATCCTCATCATGATTGCATATATCATAATATTGTACTATATATATTGTAAATATGTTTAAATGTTACAGACGAGAAACTGTAAAGTTTAAGTCTTAATAAAGCATTCTTCTTCTTCTTCATAACAATAAATTATCTACTGCTCGTTGCTGCTCGTTACCATCGCTATATAGAACAACATTACCATCGCTATATAGAACAACATTACCATCGCTATATAGAACACCGTTACCATCGCTATATAGAACAATGTTACCATCGCTATGTAGAACAATGTTACCATCGCTATATAGAACAACGTTACCATCGCTATATAGAACAATGTTACCATCGCTATATAGAACAATGTTACTATCACTATATAGAACAACATTACCATCGCTATATAGAACAATGTTACCATTGCTATATAGAACAACGTTACCATCGCTATATAGAACAACATTACCATCGCTATATAGAACAACGTTACCATCGCTATATAGAACAACGTTACCATCGCTATATAGAACAACGTTACCATCGCTATATAGAACAACATTACCATCGCTATATAGAACAACATTACCATCGCTATATAGAACAACATTACCATCGCTATATAGAACAACATTACCATCGCTATATAGAACAACGTTACCATCGCTATATAGAACAACGTTACCATCGCTATATAGAACACCATTACCATCGCTATATAGAACAACGTTACCATCACTATATAGAACAACATTACCATCGCTATGTAGAACACCATTACCATCGCTATATAGAACAATGTTACCATCGCTATGTAGAACACCATTACCATCGCTATATAGAACAATGTTACCATCGCTATGTAGAACACCATTACCATCACTATATAGAAAAACATTACCATTGCTATATAGAACAACGTTACCATCGCTATATAGAACACCATTACCATCGCTATATAGAACAACATTACCATCGCTATATAGAACAATGTTACCATCGCTATGTAGAACAACGTTACCATCGCTATATAGAACAACATTACCATCGCTATATAGAACAACATTACCATCGCTATATAGAACAACATTACCATCGCTATATAGAACAACATTACCATCGCTATATAGAACAACGTTACCATCGCTATATAGAACAACGTTACCATCGCTATATAGAACACCATTACCATCGCTATATAGAACAACGTTACCATCACTATATAGAACAACATTACCATCGCTATGTAGAACACCATTACCATCGCTATATAGAACAATGTTACCATCGCTATGTAGAACACCATTACCATCGCTATATAGAACAATGTTACCATCGCTATGTAGAACACCATTACCATCACTATATAGAAAAACATTACCATCGCTATATAGAACAACATTACCATCGCTATGTAGAACAACATTACCATCACTATATAGAACAACATTACCATCGCTATGTAGAACACCATTACCATCGCTATATAGAACAATGTTACCATCGCTATGTAGAACACCATTACCATCGCTATATAGAACAATGTTACCATCGCTATGTAGAACACCATTACCATCACTATATAGAACAACATTACCATCGCTATATAGAACAATGTTACCATCGCTATATAGAACAATGTTACCATCGCTATATAGAACAACGTTACCATCGCTATATAGAACAATGTTACCATCGCTATATAGAACAACGTTACCATCGCTATATAGAACAATGTTACCATCGCTATATAGAACAACATTACCATCGCTATATAGAACAACATTACCATCGCTATATAGAACAACATTACCATCGCTATATAGAACAATGTTACCATCGCTATATAGAACAATGTTACCATCGCTATATAGAACAATGTTACCATCGCTATATAGAACAATGTTACATCGCTATATAGAACAAGTTATCATCGCTATATAGAACAACGTTACCATCGCTATATAGAACAACGTTACCATCGCTATATAGAACAACGTTACCATCGCTATATAGAACAATGTTACCATCGCTATATAGAACAACATTACCATCGCTATATAGAACAACATTACCATCGCTATATAGAACAATGTTACCATCGCTATATAGAACAATGTTACCATCGCTATATAGAACAATGTTACCATCGCTATATAGAACAATGTTACCATCGCTATATAGAACAATGTTACCATCGCTATATAGAACAACGTTACCATCGCTATATAGAACAACGTTACTATCGCTATATTGAACAATGTTACCATCGCTATATAGAACAACATTACCATCGCTATATAGAACAATGTTACCATCGCTATATAGAACACCGTTACCATCGCTATATAGAACACCATTACCATCGCTATATAGAACAACGTTACCATCGCTATATAGAACAACGTTACCATCGCTATATAGAACAACATTACTATCGCTATATAGAACAACATTACCATCGCTATATAGAACAACGTTACAATCGCTATATTGAACAACATTACCATCGCTATATAGAACACCGTTACCATCGCTATATAGAACAACATTACCATTGCTATATAGAACAACGTTACTATCGCTATATAGAACAACATTACCATCGCTATATAGAACAAAGATACCATCGCTATATAGAACAACGTTACCATCGCTATATAGAACAACGTTACCATCGCTATATAGAACAACGTTACCATCGCTATATATAACAACGTTACCATCGCTATATAGAACAACGTTACCATCGCTATATAGAACAACATTACCATCGCTATATAGAACAACGTTACCATCGCTATATAGAACAACATTGCCATCGCTATTTAGAACAACGTTACCATCGCTATATAGAACAACATTGACATCGCTATTTAGAACAACGTTATCATCGCTATATAGAACAACGTTACCATCGCTATATAGAACAACATTACCATCGCTATATAGAACAATGTTACCATCGCTATATAGAACAACATTACCATCGCTATATAGAACAACGTTACCATCGCTATATAGAACAACGTTACCATCGCTATATAGAACAATGTTACCATCACTATATAGAACAACATTACCATCGCTATATAGAACAACGTTACCATCGCTATATAGAACAACATTACCATCGCTATATAGAACAATGTTACCATCACTATATAGAACAACATTACCATCGCTATATAGAACAACGTTACCATCGCTATATAGAACAACATTACCATCACTATATAGAACAACGTTACCATCGCTATATAGAACAACGTTACCATCGCTATATAGAAAAACGTTACCATCGCTATATAGAACAACGTTACCATCGCTATATAGAACAACATTGCCATCGCTATATAGAACACCGTTACCATCGCTATATAGAACAATGTTACCATCACTATATAGAACAACATTACCATCGCTATATAGAACAACGTTACCATTGCTATATAGAACAACATTGCCATCGCTATATAGAACAATGTTACCATCACTATATAGAACAACGTTACCATCGCTATATAGAACAACATTACCATCGCTATATAGAACAATGTTACCATCGCTATATAGAACACCATTACCATCGCTATATAGAACAACGTTACCATCGCTATATAGAACAATGTTACCATCGCTATATAGAACAACGTTACCATCGCTATATAGAACAATGTTACCATTGCTATATAGAACACCATTACCATCGCTATATAGAACAACATTACTATCGCTATATAGAACAATGTTACCATCGCTATATAGAACAACGTTACCATCGCTATATAAAACACTAGTACCATCGCTATATAGAACACTGTTACCATCACTATATAGAACAACGTTACCATCGCTATATAGAACAATGTTACCATCGCTATATAGAACAACATTACTATCGCTATATAGAACAATGTTACCATCGCTATATAGAACAACGTTACTATCGCTATATAGAACAATGTTACCATCGCTATATAGAACAACGTTACCATCACTATATAGAACACCGTTACCATCGCCATATAGAACAATGTTACCATCGCTATATAGAATAATGTTACCATCGCTATATAGAACAACGTTACCATCGCTATATAGAACAACGTTACCATCACTATATAGAACAATGTTACCATCACTATATAGAACAACGTTACCATCACTATATAGAACAATGTTACCATCGCTATATAGAACAATGTTACCATCGCTATATAGAACAACATTACCATCGCTATTTAGAACAACATTACCATCGCTATATAGAACAACGTTACCATCGCTATATAGAACAACGTTACCATCACTATATAGAACAACATTACCATCGCTATATAGAACACCATTATCATTGCTATATAGAACAACATTGCCATCGCTATATAGAACAATGTTACCATCACTATATAGAACAACGTTACCATCGCTATATAGAACAACGTTACCATCGCTATATAGAACAACATTACCATCGCTATGTAGAACACTGTTACCATCGCTATATAGAACAACGTTACCATCGCTATATAGAACAACGTTACCATCGCTATATAGAACAACATTACCATCGCTATATAGAACAACGTTACCATCGCTATATAGAACAACGTTACCATCGCTATATAGAACAACGTTACCATCGCTATATAGAACACCATTACCATCGCTATATAGAACAACGTTACCATCGCTATATAGAACAACGTTACCATCGCTATATAGAACAACGTTACCATCGCTATTTAGAACAACGTTACCATCGCTATATAGAACAACGTTACCATCGCTATATAGAACAATGTTACCATCGCTATATAGAACAACATTACCATCGCTATATAGAACAATGTTACCATCGCTATATAGAACAACGTTACCATTGCTATATTGAACAACATTACCATCGCTATGTAGAACACCATTACCATCGCTATATAGAACAACGTTACCATCGCTATATAGAACAACATTACCATCGCTATATAGAACAATGTTACCATCGCTATATAGAACAATGTTACCATCGCTATATAGAACAACGTTACCATCACTATGTAGAACACCGTTACCATCGCTATATAGAACAACGTTACCATCGCTATATATAACAACGTTACCATCGCTATGTAGAACACCGTTACCATCGCTATATAGAAGAACGTTACCATCGCTATATAGAACAATGTTACCATCACTATATAGAACACTGTTACCATCACTATATAGAACAACGTTACCATCACTATATAGAACAATGTTACCATCGCTATATAGAACAACATTACCATCGCTATATAGAACAACGTTACCATCGCTATATAGAACAACATTACCATCGCTATGTAGAACACCATTAACATCGCTATATAGAACAACGTTACCATCGCTATATAGAACAACATTACCATCGCTATATAGAACAACATTACCATCGCTATATAGAACAACGTTACCATCGCTATATAGAACAACGTTACCATCGCTATATAGAACAACATTACCATCGCTATATAGAACAATGTTACCATCGCTATATAGAACAATGTTACCATCGCTATATAGAACACCATTACCATCGCTATATAGAACAACGTTACCATCGCTATATTGAACAACGTTACCATCGCTATATAGAACAATGTTACCATCGCTATGTAGAACAACGTTACCATCGCTATATAGAACAACATTACCATCGCTATATAGAACAACGTTACCATTGTTATATAGAACAACGTTACCATCGCTATCTAGAACAACGTTACCATCGCTATATATAACAACGTTTTTTTTTGTTTTTTTAAATTTTGAGGCCCCTTTTCGAGTAACCCCGTTTATTTCTTTCATGTATGTACATAAAAAGCATTTACACAATGTTACAACATAAATGATATCATAAGACGTTTGCCTTCCATGTATATACACAAAAGGGTTATTTCTGGATAAGTATCCCTAGTTTGAAAAATAAATTGTAAAGCAAAAAAGAGAAGGGTGAAGAAAAAGAAAAAAGCATATGGGTGATCGTTTCCATTTATTTATTTTCAAATTACACAAATAGAGGAATTAATTGATTATATAAACGCTACCCACTTGGAGTTGTATTTTTCTAATTTGTCTGTTCGTAAAGCAATCTCCCGTTCTAAATTAATTCTAATATTTAGATAGCTTTTAAAGCATTCAAAACGTGGCAATTCTTTTCTACACTTCATTCTATATATAAAAGATTTACATAGAATAATTACGAAATTAATTGTATTGTTTATTACTGAGTTGTTTATTTTACCAAAACAAATTACCTCAAAATTTATATCCACATCTATATTTTTGTTTTTAGAAATGTGCTTAGTTGTTTCCACATGTGTTGTACACATGGGCATTCCCAAAACAAATGTTCAATATTTTCGACATTCATATTACAGAAATCACAAAGACTTGTCGGAACTAATTTGCATTTTAATAAATGTGTATTAGTCGGTAGAATATGCTTCAAGAATTTGTATTGAAAACTTCTTAACTTCGTATCTATTGTCGCAAAATACAGAACTGAGTAAATACGTTTCCATTCAAAATCTTGTTTACCTAGTATGATATTCCATTTATTTTCTGATTTAATTCCTTCAATCTCTGAATTGTCCATTTGTGTTTTATATAATAGTTGATTGGGGCTTATTGAGGTTTTTAGTTTGTCAATTAACGTTTCTGTTCTTGTTTCTGCAAGGAGTCGTTGGTTCATTTTATTTACGTATGATTGTGGTATACTGTGTTTTAGTTTATGATAGGTTAAGAAATCCTTTTCATTTAAATTAAATAACTCTATCATGTCATCAAATGTTGAGTATTTACCATTCCTAAAATTGAATAATTGATCTACATATTTTATTCCTTTATTGAACCAATCCCTATAGAAGACAGTGTTTCCCTCCACTTTAATTTCAGAATTATTCCAGATGATATGTTGTTTAAAAGAAACACTAGAATTACTAAATTGTGCAGAAATATTAAACCATGACTTTAGAATATCATGTAAAAATGAATTACCACCACTGACGTTATGAATATCATTATCAGACAGATTGCAATCTAGTAACATTTCACCCCCATATTTCTCTATTTGCTTTGCATAAATACATTTCCAGAGTCCTTTATTTTTGTCGTCTAAGATTCTCTTAAGCCAACAAGCTTTTATTGAGTTTAAAAAATATGTTATGTTTGTTAACTTTAAACCGCCACTTTCATAATTTTTATATAATGTAGTTCTCTTGATTTGTTCTGGTTTTTCAACGTTACCATCGCTATATAGAACAACGTTACCATCGCTATATAGAACAACATTACCATCGCTATATAGAACAATGTTACCATCGCTATATAGAACAACATTACCATCGCTATATAGAACAACGTTACCATCGCTATATAGAACAACGTTACCATTGCTATATAGAACAACGTTACCATCGCTATGTAGAACGTTACCATCGCTATATAGAACAACATTACCATCGCTATATAGAACAACATTACCATCACTATATAGAATAATGTTACCATCGCTATGTAGAACAACGTTACCATCGCTATATAGAACAACGTTACCATCGCTATATAGAACAACATTACCATCACTATATAGAACAATGTTACCACCGCTATATGGAACAACGATACCATCGTTATATATAGAAAAACGTTACCATCGCTATATAGAACAACATTACCATTGGTACATAGAACAATGTTACCATCGCTATTTAGAACAACGTTACCATCGCTATATAGAACAACGTTACCATCGCTATATAGAACAAATAGAGTATACTTGACCGAGTCAAATATCTTCTTGGTACGGCGGTCACCAGATCGGACAGGTGGGTTTTCTCCGGGTCCTTCGGTTTCCTCCCACACTAATGACCACATTTACGCTTTCATCAGTGCCAACGAGAGTGATTAATATAAGTTGTTAAAACTTGCTAAATAAAGTTTAAAGTAATTATTGTTATATTTCGGGTTTTACGCCTGCATCAGCACCATTTTGGGCTATATCGCCGGCGGGCAGTTGTGACCTAACAACACCTTTCCTGGGCAGGCTCCAGCGGACAACCAGTACTTGGGTGCACAACCTCCGTAAGAAACTGCCAACATTTTCATATAAAGAGACATGGTTTGAGCAAAGTTTAAACTAAAATTTAATATCTTCTCTTACAAAAACCTTGTATTTCCCTCTATTTTGAATGTAAAGCTTCAGCTCTGTTTTCACCATCCATAATAGTACATAAAACAATGTCTATCTGATGTCCCCCTGACTTCCTGTGTGGCTCAATTGATGCTTGAATGTGTTTAGTGTTTGCACCACAGGCATCTGGCGCATACCCTGGACCCCCCCCCTGGACCCCTCCGGGCATACTCTGGACCCAAGTACAACCCCAAATAGTCATAATACATTGTAACATCACAAATGGGTTTTTGGAACTAGAAATGATACTTGATTGATGTTACAATGTATTATGACTATTTGGGGTTGTACTTGGGTCCAGGGTATGCCCGGAGGGGTCCAGGGTATGCGCCGGATGCCTGTGGTTTGCACCAACTTATTCAACTTATCCAACAATTGCAACTTGTTTTAGAATTGAGGCAATACCAGTATCTCAAATCTCAAACCCAAGCACAGACGGGTCTGTAGTTCAGTGGCTAACATGCTGGACTGGTAATCCAGGGATCGCAGGATCGATCCCCCATCTGACCCTAATAAAATTAACAGTCTTTAAATTGGAACTTTAAGCCGAGGTCTCGTGTCGGTGCTTTACACTGTGCATGTAAAAGAACCAGAGGAGACTCTGGAATTGGTCTCTGTCTATATCATTGCACTATCCTCCAAATATCTGAAATGACTAATCTCTTCAGGAGGCGTCGCTCATATGGGCAACCGGTAGCGACGATAAATAAACGTAAAACACACTCAAATACAAGCACAAGAAATTTCATTGACTGACTCTAAAGAGTTACACTCAGCTGAACCAATCATAAGATTGAGACTGTGTTTCAGATTTGAGAAAAGTTTTAATCACCTTTTACCTTGTTCTATTGTGTTGTTTATTTATATTACATGTACCTTGTTCTGTTGTGTTGTTTATAAATGAATCATTATGTACATGTACTCAAGAGGTTTTCGAAAACTGTCCAAAATCTTCAGTTTTGTAGCCATGGCAACGGCTATTCTATAGGATTGTGTTGTTTATAAATGAATCATTAAGTACGTGTACTCAAGAGTTTTTCGAAAACTGTCCAAAATCTTCAGTGTTGTAGCCATGGCAACGGCTATTCTATAGGACTGGTTCTCTATAATCTAAAACCTGGGCAGTTGATGGAATTCAAGTACAAATACAGCTACAAGGTTGGCAATTCATATTAATTACCAAAATAAATAGCATACCATTTATGGTTTGATGTGATGACTGTTCAAGTGCTATGAATAAATATCTAGAGGCAAGATGAGGGTAAAAATGTGAAAATCTGTCCACAAATGTGAAATTATTATTAGTGAGTTACCTCCCTGTACCTCTCTTTATTGAAGTGTCAATAGCTTAGTAGATTACTGTTTGCCAATGTTAACACTAGAATAAATGTCATATGAACTATATTTTGTTTTTACTGGCGGATCTGTAGTCCAGTTGTTAACACGCTGGACTGGTAATCCAGGGATCGCAGGTTCGATCACCCGTCTGACCGTAATAGAATTAACAGTCTTTCAGATGTGACTTTAAATCGAGGTCTCGTGTTGGTTCTGTACACCGTGCACATAAAAGAACCAGAGGAGACTCTGGAATGGGTCTCTGTCTGTATCATTGCACTATCCTCCAAAAATCTAAAATGACTAATCTCTTCAGGAGGTGTCGCTCATATGGGCAACCGGTAGCGACGATAAATAAGCGTAACACACACAGAGTTTATTATTTGAAGAAACAAAATGCACAAAAGGACTAAGTGAATATAAAGTGTGTAAGATTGTATACATAAATATTTGTTGTTACAGACGACGAGTGTTTAACGTCTCCCTGTCAGAATGGCGGTGAATGTTGGATGAAAGATGGACAACCAGTTTGTCAGTGTCTGTCGGGCTTCTCTGTGAGTATATCATTATGGCGCAGGGTTCATTCTAGGTCAGAATTTTTGGGAGAAGTGATCGCTTCCTTAAATGGTGTTCTTTAATATACCGTTCCAAAATAGGGTTAAAATGCACAGTACAACCATTAAATACAACATTTGAATAGAAGGAGTGCTTTATAATGGGCCAGTGTATCTTACTAGACAAAGTTTTGTTTGAAAAACGTAAAAACCAAATTTTATTTTAGGGAGAAGTGGGGCCCCCAGAGGGCAAAGTCAGGGTCCCTAGGGAAACTATTTCGCCCACATCGCCCTCTAGAATGATCCCTGATGGCGCTTATAATCTACTTTTTACTTGGGTTCTTTACATACAGCAATCATACAAGATAGGTAGCCTATGCAAATTTACTTTAGCTCAATTGCGAAACAAGATTTTACAACATTAGATTTATCGCTCTCGAGAGCTCATTCATGATCGGAATCCATCATCGTAAGAGAGAGGAGGAAATTTGGATTTAGGAGTCTTGCACACCAAAACTGTGGTTCGATAGAGCCTCATAACCTCTGAGTCTGTCTGTCTGTCTGTCTGTCTGTCTGTCTGTCTGTCTGTCTGTCTGTCTGTCTGTCTGTCTGTCTGTCTGTCTGTCTGTCTGTCTGTCTGTCTGTCTGTCTGTCTGTCTGTCTGTCTGTTTACAATGACATCTCTGAAAGCTCTAAGTCAATTTTCATAAAACCTGGTATGGACATTGTGTGGCGTCTAGTTAAATAAAATAGCTAAAATTATTTAGATTCGTTTCCGTGTTCATTGTGTCAGGTGTGGGAATATTTTGTTTCAGGGTTCTTTGTGTCAGATATTGGAAGATTTTGACTGTACTGTGTCTCCGTGTGAACATGGCGGGTACTGTCAGAGTGGCATGTGCTTCTGTCAGGCCGGGTTTGTTGGGTACAGATGCCAGACAGAGGACCCTTGCTTTAGTAAGTAATTCCATATCAGTACAGACAGACAGACAGACAGACAGACAGACAGACAGACAGACAGACAGTTTATATTTAAAGTGCAACCTGTACATACAATCAATATAAAACAATACAGTACAACAGTCAGCCTCATGGGCTTACGGTGCATTAAAGTGTAATATTACAACCAATACAATGAATGAGCAAAATTAATCAGTATGTACCATTAGTATATAATTCCTGACAGTATGTACCAGTAATATATAGTTCCTGACAGTATGTACCGGTAGTATATAGTTCCTGACAGTATGTACCGGTAGTGTATAGTTCCTGACAGTATGTACCGGTAGTATATAGTTCCTGACAGTATGTACCGGTAGTATATAGTTCCTGACAGTATGTACCGGTAGTATATAGTTCCTGACAGTATGTACCGGTAGTATATAGTTCTGGACAATATGTACCAGTAGTATATAGTTCCTGACAGTATGTACCGGTAGTATATAGTTCCTGACAATATGTACCGGTAGTATATAGTTCCTGACAGTACCGGTAGTATATAGTTCCTGACAATATGTACCGGTAGTATATAGTTCCGGACAATATGTACCAGTAGTATATAGTTCCTGACAGTATGTACCGGTAGTATATAGTTCCTGACAGTACCGGTAGTATATAGTTCCTGACAATATGTACCAGTAGTATATAGTTCCTGACAATATGTACCAGTAGTATATAGTTCCTGACAGTATGTACCGGTAGTATATAGTTCCTGACAGTATGTACCGGTAGTATATAGTTCCTGACAGTACCGGTAGTATATAGTTCCTGACAATATGTACCGGTAGTATATAGTTCCGGACAATATGTACCGGTAGTGTATAGTTCCTGACAGTACCGGTAGTATATAGTTCCTGACAATATGTACCGGTAGTATATAGTTCCGGACAATATGTACCAGTAGTATATAGTTCCTGACAATATGTACCGGTAGTATATAGTTCCTGACAATATGTACCAGTAGTATATAGTTCCTGACAATATGTACCGGTAGTATATAGTTCCTGACAATATGTACCGGTAGTATATAGTTCCTGACAGTACCGGTAGTATATAGTTCCTGACAATATGTACCAGTAGTATATAGTTCCTGACAATATGTACCGGTAGTATATAGTTCCTGACAGTATGTACCAGTAGTATATAGTTCCTGACAGTATGTACCGGTAGTATATAGTTCCTGACAGTACCGGTAGTATATAGTTCCTGACAGTACCGGTAGTATATAGTTCCTGACAGTACCGGTAGTATATAGTTCCTGACAGTACCGGTAGTATATAGTTCCTGACAGTACCGGTAGTATATAGTTCCTGACAGTACCGGTAGTATATAGTTCCTGACAGTATGTACCGTAGTATATAGTTCCTGACAATATGTACCGGTAGTATATAGTTCCTGACAGTACCGGTAGTATATAGTTCCTGACAATATGTACCGGTAGTATATAGTTCCTGACAGTACCGGTAGTATATAGTTCCTGACAATATGTACCGGTAGTATATAGTTCCTGACAGTACCGGTAGTATATAGTTCCTGACAATATGTACCGGTAGTATATAGTTCCTGACAGTACCGGTAGTATATAGTTCCTGACAATATGTACCGGTAGTATATAGTTCCTGACAGTACCGGTAGTATATAGTTCCTGACAATATGTACCAGTAGTATATAGTTCCTGACAGTACCGGTAGTATATAGTTCCTGACAGTACCGGTAGTATATAGTTCCTGACAGTACCGGTAGTATATAGTTCCTGACAGTATGTACCGGTAGTATATAGTTCCTGACAATATGTACCGGTAGTATATAGTTCCTGACAATATGTACCAGTAGTATATAGTTCCTGACAGTACCGGTAGTATATAGTTCCTGACAGTACCGGTAGTATATAGTTCCTGACAGTACCGGTAGTATATAGTTCCTGACAATATGTACCGGTAGTATATAGTTCCTGACAGTACCGGTAGTATATAGTTCCTGACAGTACCGGTAGTATATAGTTCCTGACAGTACCGGTAGTATATAGTTCCTGACAGTACCGGTAGTATATAGTTCCTGACAGTACCGGTAGTATATAGTTCCTGACAGTACCGGTAGTATATAGTTCCTGACAGTATAGTATAAGTACCGGTAGTATATAGTTCCTGACAATATGTACCGGTAGTATATAGTTCCTGACAGTACCGGTAGTATATAGTTCCTGACAATATGTACCGGTAGTATATAGTTCCTGACAGTACCGGTAGTATATAGTTCCTGACAATATGTACCAGTAGTATATAGTTCCTGACAGTACCGGTAGTATATAGTTCCTGACAATATGTACCGGTAGTATATAGTTCCTGACAGTACCGTAGTATATAGTTCCTGACAATATGTACCAGTAGTATATAGTTCCTGACAGTACCGGTAGTATATAGTTCCTGACAGTACCGGTAGTATATAGTTCCTGACAGTACCGGTAGTATATAGTTCCTGACAGTATGTACCGGTAGTATATAGTTCCTGACAATATGTACCGGTAGTATATAGTTCCTGACAATATGTACCAGTAGTATATAGTTCCTGACAGTACCGGTAGTATATAGTTCCTGACAGTACCGGTAGTATATAGTTCCTGACAGTACCGGTAGTATATAGTTCCTGACAATATGTACCGGTAGTATATAGTTCCTGACAGTACCGGTAGTATATAGTTCCTGACAATATGTACCAGTAGTATATAGTCCTGACAGTACCGGTAGTATATAGTTCCTGACAGTACCGGTAGTATATAGTTCCTGACAGTACCGGTAGTATATAGTTCCTGACAATATGTACCGGTAGTATATAGTTCCTGACAATATGTACCGTAGTATATAGTTCCTGACAGTACCGGTAGTATATAGTTCCTGACAATATGTACCGGTAGTATATAGTTCCTGACAGTACCGGTAGTATATAGTTCCTGACAGTACCGGTAGTATATAGTTCCTGACAATATGTACCGGTAGTATATAGTTCCTGACAGTACCGGTAGTATATAGTTCCTGACAATATGTACCGGTAGTATATAGTTCCTGACAATATGTACCGGTAGTATATAGTTCCTGACAATATGTACCGGTAGTATATAGTTCCTGACAGTACCGGTAGTATATAGTTCCTGACAATATGTACCAGTAGTATATAGTTCCTGACAATAGTACGGTAGTATATAGTTCCTGACAGTACCGGTAGTATATAGTTCCTGACAGTACCGGTAGTATATAGTTCCTGACATAGTACCGGTAGTATATAGTTCCTGACAATATGTACCAGTAGTATATAGTTCCTGACAGTACCGGTAGTATATAGTTCCTGACATATGTACGGTAGTATATAGTTCCTGACAATACCGGTAGTATATAGTTCCTGACAGTACCGGTAGTATATAGTTCCTGACAATATGTACCGGTAGTATATAGTTCCTGACAGTACCGGTAGTATATAGTTCCTGACAATATGTACCGGTAGTATATAGTTCCTGACAGTATGTACCGGTAGTATATAGTTCCTGACATATGTACCGGTAGTATATAGTTCCTGACAATATGTACCAGTAGTATATAGTTCCTGACAATATGTACCGGTAGTATATAGTTCCTGACAAGTACCGGTAGTATATAGTTCCTGACAATATGTACCGGTAGTATATAGTTCCTGACAATATGTACCGGTAGTATATAGTTCCTGACAGTACCGGTAGTATATAGTTCCTGACAGTACCGGTAGTATATAGTTCCTGACAATATGTACCGGTAGTATATAGTTCCTGACAATATGTACCGGTAGTATATAGTTCCTGACAATATGTACCAGTAGTATATAGTTCCTGACAGTACCGGTAGTATATAGTTCCTGACAGTACGGTAGTATATAGTTCCTGACATGTACCGGTATCTGACAGTACGTAGTATATGTTCCTGACAGTACAGTAGTATATAGTTCCTGACAGTATGTACCGGTAGTATATAGTTCCTGACAATATGTACCGGTAAAACCGTATATAGTTCCTGACAGTACCGGTAGTATATAGTTCCTGACAATATGTACCGGTAGTATATAGTTCCTGACAGTACCGGTAGTATATAGTTCCTGACAATATATACCGGAAGTATATAGTTCTGGACAATATGTACCAGTAGTATATAGTTCCTGACAATATGTACCGGTAGTATATAGTTCCTGACAATATGTACCGGTAGTATATAGTTCCTGACAGTACCGGTAGTATATAGTTCCTGACAATATGTACCGGTAGTATATAGTTCCTGACAATATGTACCGGTAGTATATAGTTCCTGACAGTATGTACCAGTAGTATATAGTTCCTGACAGTATGTACCGTAGTATATAGTTCCTGACAGTACCGGTAGTATATAGTTCCTGACAGTACCGGTAGTATATAGTTCCTGACAGTACCGGTAGTATATAGTTCCTGACAGTACCGGTAGTATATAGTTCCTGACAGTACCGGTAGTATATAGTTCCTGACAGTACCGGTAGTATATAGTTCCTGACAGTACCGGTAGTATATAGTTCCTGACAGTACCGGTAGTATATAGTTCCTGACAATATGTACCAGTAGTATATAGTTCCTGACAGTACTGGTAGTATATAGTTCCTGACAGTACCGGTAGTATATAGTTCCTGACAGTACCGGTAGTATATAGTTCCTGACAGTATGTACCGGTAGTATATAGTTCCTGACAATATGTACTGGTAGTATATAGTTCCTGACAGTACCGGTAGTATATAGTTCCTGAAAATATGTACCGGTAGTATATAGTTCCTGACAGTACCGGTAGTATATAGTTCCTGACAATATGTACCGGTAGTATATAGTTCCTGACAATATGTACTGGTAGTATATAGTTCCTGACAATATGTACCGGTAGTATATAGTTCCTGACAGTACCGGTAGTATATAGTTCCTGACAATATGTACCAGTAGTATATAGATCCTGACAATATGTACTGGTAGTATATAGTTCCTGACAATATGTACCGGTAGTGTATAGTTCCTGACAGTACCGGTAGTATATAGTTCCTGACAATATGTACCGGTAGTATATAGTTCCTGACAATATGTACCAGTAGTATGTAGTTCCTGACAGTATGTACCGGTAGTATATAGTTCCTGACAGTATGTACTGGTAGTATATAGTTCCTGACAATACCGGTAGTATATAGTTCCTGACAGTACCGGTAGTTTATAGTTCCTGACAATATGTACCGGTAGTATATAGTTCCTGACAGTACCGGTAGTATATAGTTCCTGACAATATGTACCGGTAGTATATAGTTCCTGACAGTATGTACCGGTAGTATATAGTTCCTGACAGTATGTACCGGTAGTATATAGTTCCTGACAGTATGTACCGGTAGTATATAGTTCCTGACAATATGTACCGGTAGTATATAGTTCCGGACAATATGTACCGGTAGTATATAGATCCTGACAATATGTACCGGTAGTATATAGTTCCTGACAATATGTACCGGTAGTATATAGTTCCTGACAGTACCGGTAGTATATAGTTCCTGACAGTACCGGTAGTATATAGTTCCTGACAATATGTACCGGTAGTATATAGTTCCTGACAATATGTACTGGTAGTATATAGTTCCTGACAATATGTACCAGTAGTATATAGTTCCTGACAGTACCGGTAGTATATAGTTCCTGACAGTATGTACCGGTAGTATATAGTTCCTGACAGTATGTACCGGTAGTATATAGTTCCTGACAATATGTACCAGTAGTATATAGTTCCTGACAATATGTACCAGTAGTATATAGTTCCTGACAGTATGTACCGGTAGTATATAGTTCCGGACAATATGTACCGGTAGTATATAGTTCCTGACAATATGTACTGGTAGTATATAGTTCCTGACAGTACCGGTAGTATATAGTTCCTGACAGTACCGGTAGTATATAGTTCCTGACAATATGTACCGGTAGTATATAGATCCTGACAATATGTACCAGTAGTATATAGTTCCTGACAGTACCGGTAGTATATAGTTCCTAACAGTACCGGTAGTATATAGTTCCTGACAGTACCGGTAGTATATAGTTCCTGACAGTACCGGTAGTATATAGTTCCTGACAGTACCGGTAGTATATAGTTCCTGACAGTACCGGTAGTATATAGTTCCTGACAGTACCGGTAGTATATAGTTCCTGACAGTATGTACCGGTAGTATATAGTTCCTGACAATATGTACCGGTAGTATATAGTTCCTGACAGTACCGGTAGTATATAGTTCCTGACAATATGTACCGGTAGTATATAGTTCCTGACAGTATGTACCGGTAGTATATAGTTCCTGACAGTACCGGTAGTATATAGTTCCTGACAGTACCGGTAGTATATAGTTCCTGACAGTACCGGTAGTATATAGTTCCTGACAGTATGTACCGGTAGTATATAGTTCCTGACAGTACCGGTAGTATATAGTTCCTGACAGTACCGGTAGTATATAGTTCCTGACAGTATGTACCGGTAGTATATAGTTCCTGACAATATGTACCGGTAGTATATAGTTCCTGACAGTACCGGTAGTATATAGTTCCTGACAGTATGTACCGGTAGTATATAGTTCCTGACAATATGTACCGGTAGTATATAGGTCCTGACAGTACCGGTAGTGTATAGTTCCGGACAATATGTACCGGTAGTATATAGTTCCTGACAACCTGACAGTACCGGTAGTGTATAGTTCCGGACAATATGTACCGGTAGTATATAGTTCCTGACAATATGTACTGGTAGTATATAGTTCCTGACAATATGTACCGGTAGTATATAGTTCCTGACAGTATGTACCGGTAGTATATAGTTCCTGACAATATGTACCGGTAGTATATAGTTCCTGACAATATGTACCGGTAGTATATAGTTCCTGACAGTATGTACCGGTAGTATATAGTTCCTGACAGTATGTACCAGTAGTATATAGTTCCTGACAGTATGTACCGGTAGTATATAGTTCCTGACAGTATGTACCGGTAGTATATAGTTCCTGACAATATGTACCGGTAGTATATAGTTCCTGACAGTATGTACCAGTAGTATATAGTTCCTGACAGTATGTACCGGTAGTATATAGTTCCTGACAGTATGTACCGGTAGTATATAGTTCCTGACAGTATGTACCGGTAGTATATAGTTCCTGACAGTATGTACCAGTAGTATATAGTTCCTGACAGTATAGTATATATTTCCTCCAGAAAATGTATATATCTCAATCATCAATATACTAAGCATTGTGGGGCAATCATAAATTAGTTGCCAAACAATCATCCAAAGCAGGGCCTTATATCGGACCAAATTGAAAAACTACGCAGAGGCAGCATGCTTTAGAGTGAATTATATAAACTAGAAGAACTAAATAAGCTATAATTTTGAAATTTGGTCATGAACTCTCGTATATTTTAACAAATGTAAACATGATGCCATCGTACCCCCTCCCCACCCCATCCCGCCGCCCCATTCCCCCTTCCCCTCTATTGCATTTTTATGGTAGATTTGACGTGTAAAAGGTTTTTCGTATTTCACACATTTTAAATCGACTATAGCGTATCTGTGTATGCGGATCTACGGAGCATGCAAACCCACATGCGTACATTTAAAGTGTCTACAGTTTACATAATGCTGACTGAAGGGTAGCTATAGCAACCCAGTGCACTCATCCCATCTGATACCAAACTGAAAGTAGAAATTCTGTCTCGGTCCGCACCACAATTAGAACATACCCAGGTCATCGGGTGCTAAAATAGTTTGCAAACAACAAAATACAAAAGTATGGCGTATTGGAAAAGTTATATTGATTGTGACGTTTGTGAAACATTTGTTGCCAAAATACTGACAGCTCTGACAAAAATAACAATTATGTTCTTCAGGTCATCCGTGTCAGAACAATGGTAGTTGTTCTCGTACCGGTCACGGTTCACAGGGGTATGTGTGTGCCTGCCAGACCCCCTACCGGGGAAGCCACTGTGAGGAGCGGTACGATGCGTGTGCTTCACAAGCGACACCGTGTTTTAATGGCGGACAATGCTACTTCAAACTGGAAGCGATACATACCCCTTTATGTATATGTCTTGATGGTAAGTAGAAAGTTTATAAGATTGATGTTATTTTCACATTAGCTTGAAATAAAACAATTTTGATGCTGTAAATGTATACAGTTTTTATTCTAAATCTTCAATCTGTGTGTTTTACGTTTATTTATCGTCGCTACCAGTTGCCCATATGAACGACGCCTCCTGAAGAGATTAATCATTTTAGATTGTTGGAGTATAGTGCAATGATACAGACAGAAACCCATTCCAGAATCTCGTCTGGTTCTTTTATGTGCACGGTGTACAGCACCAACACGAGACCTCGGTTTAATGTCCCATCTGAAAGACTGTTAATTTTATTAGAGTCAGACGGGGGATCGAACCTGCGATCCCTGGATTACCAGTCCAGAGTGTTACCACTGGACTACAGATCCGTCTGTGTGTAGTAGCATTGCTACTTTCAAATTTTATAATATTCCATACCATGTAAGTCTAGTGTCACTTCATACTTCCTTATGTTTTTGAATCAGCGCTATGTTGGTTTTCTCATTGAACACCTCATATGGACTTCAAAAATGTTGTTCCAGAATACCTGATTTCTTAGAATGTTTATAAACCTATATATGAAAACAAATTGTTTGCTGTCAGGTTTAAAATTGGAATATTAAATATAATAAATGCCATGGCATATGGTAAATATCTATTATTTCTTTGATCACAATTTCCAATTTTTGAATATTTTACAGATTTTTGTCATTTTCATCATTTTAGCCAAACTGAGTTTTTATTAGCCAATTTTGCCATATTTTAGCCAATGGCTACTCTGGCTATTGCCAGCGCGGGCCCTGACAATGTATTGTTTTTTATATATAAGAAACTATTCATGTAATCTTCTTTAATTTCAGGTTTTACAGGCATTAGATGTGAGAATATTATTGGCAGCTGAAGAGTTTATATATTCCTTTATTGGTATGAACTGTGGTAGAGGATATATCTTTGCATCAGTGTATGATCCAATTATATTTCAACGAATGAACAGATGGATCTGTAGTCCAGTGGTAACACGCTGGACTGGTAATCCAGGGATCGCAGGATTGATTCACAGTCTGACTCTAATAAAATTAACAGTCTTTCAGATGGGACGTTAAACCGAGGTCTCGTGTCGCAGGTTTTCATATGTAGCACTGATTATAGAGTTGGTTTTCATATTGAGTTGTAGTTACATGTATACTATTTACATTAACAAGTTTGGAATTTATTCTCTTACATGTAACCAACATTGTATGGAAATAAAATGTGTGTAATAACTAATGTACATTCCAGAACATCTCTGTTAGCCCATTTCATTCTGGATACCGTTCAAACAGTATTTGCAAAGAACATAGAGCCAGATCAACTGCCATGGAACGTTCAGTCTGATCAGGTTCTATGCTGTTTGCTATTCAGATGATCTTGCTAAGACACTTGGCTATGTAGCAAACAACATAGATCCTGATCAGCACGCAGCGTCACGCTGCGGCTGATCTTGATCTATGTGGTTTGCAAAAGCCTTTAAATGTACCCAGAATGAAATGGGTTAAACATGCATTCTAACATCACTCAGTATTATGTCTGTATACGCAAAGAAGAAATTTACCGTGTTTAAATCTGCAATGAAACATGGTTTAAAACATGATGTTAAACGTGTCATCATTTTAGCATTTTTAAATATTTTGGTCATGTTGGTATGAAATAATATTTGTATTTACGTTAATTATTATCGGATAAAACATTGTTTGTCGTTCTGAGCACCGGAATTAACCACTTAGGCCTATGGCCTGTGGCCTGTGTGTTATTTCCTATGCGTCAACACTAAACAATATTTTATTCGCCATTAAAACATTGAAAGACCAATGTTATTTCTTAATTATATAGATGTTATGTAATATATACTTTGTACTTGTAAATTGTGCAATATTTACAGAATGGCAATCATGCAATATTTACATAAAGAATAAACATGTTATTTATTTGTTTGACTTTAATTTGTTTCACTCAATTCTTTATCAATTTATGATAGTAATTTACGGTTTATGACAGCCATGATCTTTTCTCTTGTATATAAATGCTACATAGTGTAGCTATATTGAACCGCCTCCGTGGTCGTGTGGTTACGGTCGCTGACTTGTATACCACTGTAGCCTATCATCTCTGATGGTCACGGGTTCGAGCCCCGCTCAGACCGTGTCTCATTTATATGAAACAGTTGGCAGTTTCTTACGGAGGTTGGTGCACCAAGTACTGGTTAACCGCTGGAGCCTGCCCAGGAACGATGTTGTTAGGTAAACTGTCCGTCGCTCAAATGGGAAACCGTTAGCGACGTTAAATAAACTTAAATTAAAAAATAGATATCTCTATCAGATTCTAAGCACCCTCTAACACTAATCCCAGCTGGTGTAATACAACATTGACATACACTTACCACATTATATACCCCCTCCATATCAGGTGCGAAAGATCCGGAGTTCGAGCCCCGTTGGAGCCGTTACGATTGTGCCCTTAGGCAAGGCATTTAAATGCCAGTCAAGTCATTTAAATTCCATATTTTCTTTCCCTCGTGGCGATGGATTCCATCAGGAATGAGGTCTTGAGAGTGATTAATATAAGTTGTAAGAACTTGTCTCGCAATCGAGCTA
>CM026397.1:19019746-19041148 GCA_014843695.1 Archivesica marissinica | reverse complement strand
ATCTCACCTGTCGATTTCAAACAGCTAAATGATATGCACAACGGTTAGACACTATATTTTAAACGTTCTTAATATCTATATTTTGGATTATTCTTAACACCAATGCACACATTCATGTCCGAAAAGCTTCAAAATATTGGTCAGAAATCCCGCCATCGGATCAAGGCGAAAGTGCTATGCGAAAATGAGCTTTAACGATAAGACCTCGAAATAACAGAAACCTTTTTATATAGAGGTCTTATTTATAGAACTAATGTGTATTTTGAAAAACACTTGCTTATTTAAGCGTAAGATATTGACTATCCGGGCCCCCATAGAAATGTACTATAAAACTAGAAAATTTGCAATAAAGAAATAATGAAATATTAAATTAACTGTGTGTAATGAATGTCGTATTCATCATTTAGAAGCAGCATACATGTATAGAGCTGATGGTTGAGTCATTTCTATATTAAAACAACCATGGGCGTAGTTGCCTTTACGCCACAATGCCCGGGCTTGCACATTATATTCCGGAAATGTTTGTTTTTTTGCTGGATATTATAGTAGTAGATGAAAAACTGAACTTTTCTTATGTGTTTGTTAGTGTATAAACGTCCATTAAAAGGTGCCAGAGTGCACCATTTGATGTCTAGATTTCAAAGAATTAGTGGGGAGCATGACCCCAGAATCCCTACCGGGTTCGCACCTTTGGTGCTCAAATGGGCGTGCACATCATTTTCAGCTGGTTACGCCGCTGACAGCGTAAACTCAATGTAAGCTATTATACTTGTATATTCCCACAGCATTGTGCAATCGGTCAGCTGTATATTTCCGGAGTCATTTAGACTGTTTTTACGTATATTTATCGTCTCTACCGGTTGCCCATATGAGCGACGCGTCCTGAAGAGATTAGTCATTTTATATGTTTGGAGAATAGTGCAATGATACAGACAGATACCCATTCCAGAGTCTCCTTTGGTTCTTTTACGTGCACGGTGTATAGCACCGACACGAGACCTCGGTTTAAAGTCCCATCTTAAATACTGTTAATTTTATTAGTGTCAGACGGGGAATCGAACCTGCTTCTGGCAAAATGACACGTTGATACGATCAGAAACTCAATACGGCCCAAGTAATAGTGTTGGTGTTAACATATATTTATTTGACTATCCAGGCAAACTATATCGACACCTGTTCCCAGGCTAATGGTCCCCTACTGCTAAGTCAATGCCCGGCGACAGTAGATATTGAATGCATTATTTATGTCAACAGGCATGCGCACAGATGGCTGCATTGGTTCCTGTTTCCGCCGGATGTAACAATGTGTTCGTAGTACACGATGATGACCAATGGACAAACGAAACGCTGTTACCCTTTCTAGATGATAATTGCATCACCTACATTTCGCTAGAAAATGATACCATTCCAGGAAAATCGTATCTAGAAAATTTCGATGCACTAATTCAGAAATCAAAGAAAGTTTTATTTGTCATATCGGAGGAATTTTGTCAGAACGCGTATGGACAGTACATGGTTGACATCGCATTCCAGTCGCATTCGATGGAAAACATCCTGACGCTTATAACCACTGGAAATATATTACGGACAAAGGGACTTCGCCGTCTCAAATGCACTCCTATGTTTCACATAGATTCTGAGTGTATGCTCAGGCAACTGATCGAAGAAATTAAGCTAGTGGTTCCGGAATTTTGTGAACTTGTCTGTAAGGGTACTTTATTCGATCTGCTGTTTCTGCAAGGGTTGTGTCTGCAGCATTTCCGTGGCGAACTCTTCGGTTTGATGATTACAGCGCAGGACAGGTATCTCAGGGTGGATTTGGATGACTATTCTAGACATTTAGACATACACAAGGCATATAAAACCGACGAAGCATGTGGACAATGTAGTGTTCTTCATAATTATGATACGAGAGTTAGCGTTGTCGTTAATGATGAGTTGCCATCAGATGGTGTAGCAAAGCAACTCACAAACTCGTTTGCTAGCCTGTGCCAGGAAACGTGTGACGCCTCCTTGTTCCGCACAAACTGGACTAATCTGATTACAGTAAGTGGTCCATTTAAACAAAACCAACAGAAATTTATATCCAACTTGTATAAGGAAGTGATGGTCGGTATTAGAGAAGAAACTAACCGCCAGGTTCGCAAATATATGCCAGTTGAGCCGAAATATCTTGATTTTGAGAAACGGTTAGACACCTTTAACTCTGGCTGGTCTGAGGAAAGTCTACCTTCGGCAGACGATATGGCAAAAGCTGGTTTCTATTTCAAAGGAACATCTTCGGCAGTGCAATGCTTTTGCTGCGGTTTGAATAGAGCCTCTTGGCATCAGGACGATGACCCAGTTCTTGTACATGGCCGGGTAAACAAAGGCTGTATACATATAGATAAACACTTGCCATCAGATTACATGGAAGAAGACAAGACATTATGTAGTACATTCCCCCTTGAGGCATATAGACCATTGTCAGCAAGGAAATCGTCTTTCTGCAACTTTCAAATACCAGTGCAAGGTGAAACAGACCCATACTCTTCTGAAGATGACATAAGAAGAGCCCAAGAAGAAATATTAAACACATTCGCTGAAGCGGGATTCTACTGTCTTGGGCTTGATCTGCTCTTGCAATGTTTTTCGTGTGGACTAACGGTTATGTACAGGAGCAATATATCCGATCCATGGGTCGTCCATGCAGATCTTTCGTCCAGTTGCACATTTCTAAACGAGAATAAAAATGATAGTTTTATTAAGACGATCGATACATTTAAGCAACTCAGAGGCGATGGACCTACAATTGTCACATTTCAACTCCGTCCACTTGACGGGAAAACACGCAAGAGGGATGATACTTTATCTTTTAATTTTTCGTACTGATCAATATGAATTGTCTTGTTTTTAGTTTTGTGAGGTTAACAGTCTCACTGTCAGGTCATCATGCGACTCGCCTGCTGTTACTGGTGGAGGAAAACTCCCGCTGGCCACCCAAGCAGTATACCAGGCATGTACACGCACCGACCATATGACCTTATTAAATGACAGTCAATCTCCTGAATGACAATTAAAGATTGGTATTATTTCGTTGTGTATTTTACGAGAATATAAATATTAATGGGTAAAACACATGTACATATTAGAAGTTAGAACGTTAGTTTTTGTTTGTTTTGTTTTTTGTTGTTTAAAGTCGCAAAGGAAAGGTCATATGTCGACTCTCCAGCTATTATTGGCGGAGGAAGACGTCGTACGCCCATTCGAGCAGTATTTCATGCACGGGCAGGAACCCGGGTAGAACCATCGACTTCACACAAACTAGCTGGATAGCTTCCTCGTCTGAACGAATTTAACATTCTCGGTGCCTTGGGATTCGAACCAGCAACGGTGAGGGACATAATTAATATTTGAAATCAACAACCATAAGCCACTCGGCTCCTTTACTAAAGTAGTGCATGCGGTGTATGACAGTAACCAAGTTGGTGCATATGCCAATCCACATACGGCCTAAGTAAGATCCTCTAAATAGCGATTGAATTGACTTGGGATCTGAGGAGTGTGTCCAGGTGTAGCCATGGGTTCGTAGGTAGGGACCGACCACACTGTGTGATACACTTCTTGGAGGTGAATTATATTTGTGGGTGTTTCATCTTGCATGCAGTTTCTCGCCACAAATCGCACCCCCTACAATTTGATATAAATATGGTATATGCATTACACATTGTTCACGAAAGCATCACACTATAAACAAGTAAAATGTTGATGCAGAGCAGCAAGCCGGAGAACATATGTGTGTACGCAGTTCAGGTAGAGAGAGAGAGGGGGGAGAGAGAAGAGAGAGGGGGAGAGGGGGAGAGAGAGGGGGAGAGCGAAGGGGGAGATAGGGGGAAGGGAGAGAGAGAGGAGGGGGAGAGAGTGAGAGAGAGGGAGAGAGAGAGACCAACACGAAGTAAAATATGTTTGTACGCAGTTCAGGTAGAGAGAGAGAAGAGAGAGAGAGAGAGAGGGAGATAGGGAGGAATGGGAGAGAGAGAGAGGGGGGAGAGAGGGATGAATGTGAGGGAGTGGGGGAGAGGGAGAGAGAGAGAGACCAACACGAAGTAAAATATGTTTATTTTATAATGCAGTGGTTCTGGCAGGGCGGCTTAAACTCAAAACTCATATGTCGCCTTAATTCTACACTGACGTAAGTAGCATTTTTCTTGTTTTGAGAAATAAGCGTTTAAAACGTGGAGTGTCAATAACTTTTTCGTAAAATTATAGATTTTCCCGGTTTTTTCTGTGGAGCTTTTAATTATGGTTATCTGCTTAATTATTATTTTCTATAAATATAACAAAAATACTTTTTATTTTAGAAAATAAAAACAAAAACTATTATAAGTCTTTTTAACACTTAAGTGCATTACTGATCAATTCCACACTGCCACATTGACATACGACGTTTTGGAATTCACAAATTATATTGAAATTTGACTTACGTCTGTGTGGAAATAAGACATCATCATACCTGTTGATATAAAATTAACAAGAATAGTATTGAAAATGAACTTTATTGAAAATAAATCTAGTAACACCAGAAGAAATATGGAAAAAAACCAACTCTTAGAAACATCATACTATAATTCATGTACAGCCACAATGTCTCTTTTTTTCTCACTGGACATCACAGGTACTTTGTTCATTGCTCGTGCAATAGGTAGGAATTGACAAGGTCCGCTCGCACGCGTAGTTCTGTTTACGATGGTTGCCTGTCTGAATACAGTATCAGCAAAAGCCAATTTAAACTCTACAAGGAATGGCTGCGACTTTGTGTACTTCAGGCACTTTACTTTTGTAAATTAATATTTATTCCATTGAATTTTAGGCCCAAAATAGACTTCTGGTAGTCATGAAAGTTATGTTTTTGCATCTGGATGATACAAAAAGGATTTCTCCGACGTGTCCTCTTAAGAACCCGTACAAGTGATATTGGACTATATATTTCAGCAAGCCGTAATGTTTTCTCAATACCGCTATGAATGTTGTCAACCTCCTGTATGCTAGAATGACCTGGGCAGCAGAACTTCTGAACGATTGTATCTACATTATAGTCGATCATGAACCTTTTCAATGCATAGCACATTATTGAGTTCTTATTCTGAGGTACACAAGAGTCTGACCACAGTATAAATGATTTTACTGCAGTGTGTTTCCCTTTGATATCTCTCAGTATAGTCACAATCGCACTAGCTATTTCATTAGCACCCCTTCCACATACTGCTTCGTTCCAAATGGCATTATATGCAGCACCATCGATTGAACAGTGTGCCGTTAAGTTGAATGTACTGAGCTTTCGTTTATAGAAAAAGTTGCTAACATTTGCTTTTGGTAATACTATTACATTTTCGAGGTCAAAACAAACTATAGCCTGCGTTTTATCACTGCGATCGTTGTCCCGTTCAGTTTTTGTCTGTGTCTTGTTTGCTTCATGTGCATTGTATTTCTGTTGTAATTCACTGTCTATCACGTTTGTATTTCTATTGAAATTTTTTATTTCCTTACACAAATCACACCTGTCCTTTTTTGGAATATGGAAACCAATCTGATATTCTTCTTTAAATATCTTTCTATACATGCTTTTTTCCAATGGATCCACATTACTGTCATGGTACTTTGTAACATACTTATCATACATTTCTGCAATAGATAGACCTGGTTCTAAATATTCTTTTTTGGTTGAAGAGCGACAGTAGTGTGACGGTATCCGAGGAAAGGAGTCTATGTGAGCGTGAATGACGTTAATATCCTCTTCTTTAGTCATTCGTTTTGTGTTTCTACCTCTCATATCAGTATACTGATTCCCATCACTTTTCTCTAACTTTTCATAGAATTTGCGGATACGTTTGTCAGAGACTTGCAGGACTGACAGATAGAAGTCCTTACAGACTTGCACCTTTTCTGATTCTCTTAAAAAGAAATATCTGTACTTAAACTTCCTTCTACTGTTAGCTTTCTTACTAGAATGTATCAACTTTTCAGTTGTTTGAGAAAAATAAGAATACTTTTCGCTATCAAAAAGAGACCAAAAGCTTCTACTTATGCTGCCAATTTCATCTCTGTTGAACAAATGACCACATTTTCTACGTCATTTACCCTGGCAATCTTTTGTTAATTTCATGACTTTCTTAGGAATCAGTTTGCCTCTTGAACTCGTGTACACCTCGCCAGCCTGACGTTTTCGTTTTCTGACTTCTATTTGCCAGGATAATGGATCTTTGACCCGTTTCCTTCCACGCTGTATTTGAAAATTTAGCATTTCATCACTTTCATTTCTAACCTTTTCATTTTCATTGACCAAACTTTGTTCAGGAACTTTCTCACTGTTTGTTTCATTCTCAGACATCACCTCTGAATCGCTAACAACGTCCACAGTCATGCTATTTATGCCGATATCACTGGCTTGAATCATTGCATTAGAATCCTTTTCTAAATACACATCCAGCACATCTATTTCACTGTTTTGTTCATAATGTATTATATTCACTGCAGCTGTATTGCTGACATTAGCTTCACAACAACACATATCACTGTTATTCACAATGTTATTATTGTTATTGTCTTTGTCTAGATCTTTATTATTGCCAATTGTGTCTCTTATTATGTTCCTCTCTTTGTCTCTTTGTGTATCTTCATTTGGAATGATATGTAACTATTTTTGTACATAAATGTATCTATATTCCTTTCATTTCTGTCTAGATTCATGTAAACGTCAACGTTGCTATTGGATACCATCCAAATATTTTCATGTTGAAATGGTATTTCACATTCAAGTTCCTCAACAAATGAATTTGATAGAGTTTTTAGGGTCGTAAGAGTTGGTGCCCCAAACAAAAAGCACAAACTAGAAATTGGCGAATCACTAAGATCAAGCCAAACTAAAGACTTAAAATTGGCTCTGGTAAATACCCAGTCTGTTTCCGGAATGTTACATGTAAACGTCGTACATGGCAAAATCAGTTCTTCGATCTTCGTGGAATGACATAAAATGGACTGTAAATTTTCTTTCGATACTGGATACTCAAAACCTATCTCATTTCACAGAACTGATGTATATTTGATTATTTCCCAAAATCTTCTGCACACTCTGCTAACATTTGTCAACAGTTCAAGAATTGGAATGTACCAGAATATCTCAACTAGCAAATCATTTGGAAGGTCGGTCAAAACACTACGGAAATAAATAAATGAAATGGTTATAAAATCTGGTAATTAAAACTTTTAGTGGAGCATTCTACGATTGTCTTAACCCCAAATGAAGTTCACCAGCTTTTGAAAATATATAGGTAGGATGGTAGCAATGCTATTAAAGCATGTGACCTCAACATACCGTCTGTATTTGACTTCAAGACACACGAACTGACAGTATTGCCTCCATGCACAGTCACATAGTCACATAACACATTACATTTGTTTACATAGGGCATAAACTGTCTTTCTCTCACAAACTATTGGCTTAGATAACTAATTTAAACTCAAATATTGAAGTTTATTATTAATTCAACGTGTTGAGTCCAGTTACCAGCAGTGAAAGCCGAATTGCAATGTGAAATTTAAGTTCAGTGTATCCGAAACGTGTATGTGTCCGAAACATGTATTGTAGGAAATGACGCCAAAGTATACAATCAAAAGCATTATTGTATCCAATTTCCATTCTCTTGATGAATATGTATATAAAAATAAACATAATAAAGTATTTATACTTACATATTTGTACATATTATTGTGATAATTGTGATATTCAGATTGACAAAATACAAACATGTACCATTCTAAGTCAGATCAATGCCATGTTTGTCTTGTGTTGTTGAATTTGATTGGTTCATCTGTTACGGCGTTGTGGAAATAATATTAAGCCATTAACACGAACTTACGTCTTTGTGGAATTGAAGTTTAGCCTACTTAGAACAACTACACAAGGACATATATCTCACCATCATGTAGAGCTCGACGAGACGATTACAACGATACCAAACACTCAAAATTTCCAAATATTTACTTACGTCCCTATGGAATTAAGGCGACGATATATTACACCACGGTCGGATTTCGAGACGGACAACGCCCGGCGTAGCTATGGGGGGCACGGTGGGGCCTGTGCCCCCCCCCACTAAACAGATGTGCCCCCCCAGGTGCCCCCCACTAGAACTTTTGTTTTGCGGTAATATAATTGTGTATTTTATAACATTTACTTGGATTACCATGTTCAGATTAACTTAATTAAACCATTAACATTGTCTTATGCTTCTGATCATGCAAGTTATCAATGTGAAATTAACGCACGTCCAAACATATTCGAAATAAAAACACTCAACAGAGTTCAAAGCATTACGCATACGAATACTGAACATGCACGCCCATTTCCCACCACCAGTAAGAGCTAAATGTCAATCACTCTGAGACTGGATGGCATTATTTTATCCACCTGTTTATTTTGTTCACGTGCAATTTATAGCATTGACAGATGGATAAAACATATTTGTTTCAATATTGTGTTGATAGACTGTAACTTTTCAGTGTCACAAGCTTTCAAATTTGGTAGTTGAACTGTTCCATTCTCTTTGAAGTCTACCGCCGTGTGTACATTGGGATAATTCGGCAAATGTACCAGCGCATGTTAATTGCAATACTTCGCAAGACGTAATACTTATCATATTATCATAACTATTTGATCTTTGTTATTGATATGTTGCTAAACTTGCTTTTACAACATATTGGTTCACTGGAAAACTGCCTCATTTGATTAGGTGAGTGGAATATATATATTAATTTCTTTATATTTTGTTTTTCCCATGAGTATAATATATATAGGCCTATATTTGCAGGCAGTTATGATTACAACTGATTATAAGTGTTACTGTGGGATTATGCAATATGCAGTATTATCAACAGGTAATCGGCTGCGCAGAAATCACACATACATGTACACTAATTTCACTAAAACTGTATGTATTATGAAGTATGTAATTGATCATTATTTATGTAGCACTGATACCCCGCTATACAGTTACAGTACTGGTAACTGGTGATATCATCTGATGCAATAGTGCAGCTATTGTACTACTCATACAGTATTAGTATAGTTATACGACAGTGGAAAAGTAAAGGGAATATGATTAATTGTATACATGTACAGTACTACTGTACTACAGTACATATATAAATGAGCACATATATATACATATTTTTGCGCTCTTTAGATTGTTAAAATAGATCCCAGCTTCGGACACGAATTATCATCTTTTCCACATAGTATTTAAAATAATCATTCTAACATTTATAGGTTTTGAAGTTCCAAGTTCAATTGATTAATGAGTATGCATAATATGCAAGCCAACATCAAAGATTTCTTTGGGAAACGTTCTGCTGATGCAAAAGACTCATGCAGCAAACGTCAACATGTGGATGATCTGCTACAAGCAACCGTTGAAGAGGACGTTTGGCTTGGTTGTTATTCAGACAGTGATTCATCAGATAATGAAAGTGACTCACAACAACTTGACACATTGACAGTAATCCCCAAACCAGACCATGGAGGAGATACTCAACACAGTCCAGGACCATGGAGGAGATACTCAACACAATCCAGGACCGTGGAGGAGATACTCAACACAATCCAGGACCATCTGATATTAGTAGTGGAAGGAGAGAAGCCCCAACACAACCCAATGTAGCATTCCCCTCAAGACTATTTGTGACAAAACGGCGTTCATTTCTGTCTGCCTGGTATGATACACACAAATGGTTGGAATATTCTGTGAGCCATGATTCAGCATTCTGCTTCTGTTGCAGAATGTTTCCAGTACCAAACAAAAGGCCACCAGAGAACACATACACATCTACTGGTTATCGCCAATGGAAAAAGGCCACTGAGAAGGATGCAGGGTTCGCTCAACATGAACGGAGTGATTACCACCATCTGACATTTTGTGCATGGAGGGAATTCCAAGAACATGTCAAGGCAGGTGCGACAATAGATGTGGCTCTAACATCAGCACATGAGAAGATACTAAATGAGAACAGACATTACGTCAAGCAAGTAGGAAAAGTGTTGTGTCTAACAGCGAGACAGAAAATAGCACAAAGAGGACACAAGGAGGATGTGGACAGTACAAACAAAGGGAACTTTCTTGAGATACTGGAACTCATCAGTGAAAGTGATACTGTTGTGAGAGATAGACTAAGAGGGCCGTACAGGGTCAAGTACACCAGTCCGGAGATACAGAATGAGATGTTGGCTATATTAGCAAGTATGATCCGTGATGAAATCAGTAGAGAGTTGGCTTCAAGCGTTCAATACTCAGTCATAATCGATGAGTCAAAAGATATCAGCAAGAAAGAGCAACTATCTATTGTCGTACGATATGTATACAAGAACTCAGTACATGAGGAGTTTCTCGATTTCACCAGGCTTCATGAATTGAATGCGGAATATCTGAAAGACAAGTTAGGTGAGGTACTGAGCACATGTGGAATTAACTGTAATGACTGCGTTGGTCAGACTTATGATGGTGCCTCTGTTATGAGTGGTGTCAATCGTGGTGTCCAGCAGCTATTCAGAGAAAAGTTTGCGCCATTAGCTATATACATACACTGCTACAATCACAGGCTCAATCTCGTTATTGTAGATAGTGTAAAGTCTGTGAAAATGGCAGACAACTTCTTCACTTTGTTAGAACAATTATATGTGTTCATATCATCACACACACCTCATGAAATCTATCTGCAACAACAGGTAAAACTATTTCCTGGAAAGCAAAAGCGCACCCTCAAGAAGCTGAGCGACACTAGATGGTCATGCCAGTATGTGTCCTGCAAGGTATTGCTAGATACACTACCGGCGGTGGTGGCAACACTGCAGGAAATAGCTGAGAGTCACACTGGAAAGAGAACACATGATACTAGAAGTCTTTTGGTGCACATTGATGTTGGTATGGTGACATGTCTAGTTATGTTCACAAACATTCTGTGTAGAACCAAACTGTTATCAGATACGCTGCAGTCACCAGCATTAGATCTAGCAGCAGCTGCAGATTTGGTGGAGGTGGTACAACATGATCTAGTCGATGAGCGATGTGAGGAGGTATGGAATGGTATTTGGGCAACAACAAAGGATTTATGTGAAGTAATTGATGTTGATGTGATCCCGCCTCCACGAAGAGTCAGAAGACAACCGAGGCATCTACAAGACAGCATTGTTATGGCACCAACAGGTGTGCAGGAATATCTACCTGGAGAGTACTGCCACACTGTACTATCCCGTGATGGACAGATTAATAGCTGAACTAAGTTCCCGATTTGATGGTGCAAATCGCGATCTTCTTCGTGCAATCTCAGCCCTAGACCCATGTAATGCCAGATTTCTAGAACTAGGACAGCTTAGTAAGATGACAGTACAATATCACATTGACGATGAGTATCTGGACATAGAATTGCGACAGGCAAAACGGTTAATAGACACCAAACGGGCATCGGGAATTGATATCGGGAGCATTGGCCAATTGGCCACATTTATGTTCCCGTACCGAGACGCTTTTCCAGATCTATGTAAATTGTTGAACATTGCGCTTGTGTTGCCACCAACATCAGCATCATGTGAACGAAGCTTTTCCTCAATGAAACTGACCAAGAGCTACTTAAGGAATACTATGTCTGACAAAAAGCTATCTTCACTCGGAGTAATTGGTATTCATCCCCAAAGAGCAAAACAACTCAATATGGAAGAATTTGTTAATCTATTCGTTAGAAAGCATAACAATAGGAAGATCCAACTATTCTAAATCAGACTGAATGGATACAATATAGATGTGCAAGGAATTAAGTAGGACTTATATAAATATAGTGAGTAGGCATGTCTGTTTGTTGTTTTTTTTATCTTATATAAATATGAAGTATTATATAAAAATGTAATACTGACTAGAACATGTTTATATAATACTGTATAATGTATATATAAGAGAAAACATACACGACTGACGGACTACAATATATCATTTGTGAGACTAAAGTAATTATGAATGTTTATGGTTTAAATATACTATATCCTCATAAACTGTACTTTTTACTGCTCCGCGACTGTTTTCACTTAAAAATGTGTGCCCCCCACACTGAACCTTGTGCCCCCCCCCCATATGCCCCCCTGCAAAATATACCCTAGCTACGCCTGACAACGCCTCCGCTACACCACTGTATAACTAAGAGACGGACCACGCCTCCACTATACCACGGTAGGATTGAGAGATGGACCACGTGTCCTCTACACCACGGTCGGATTGGAAGACGGACCACGCCTCCGCCACCGTGACCACGGACGCAGAGACGGATAACGCATCCACTACACAAAGTCGGACTGGGAGATACATATTACACTACTACGCATACAAACTATGCTGGAATTGTCTCCCTTTTCCGATGTGGTTTTATAACACAGTTATACAACTCTAGACTAATCGCTCTCTAGTCATCATTCCTAATGATATGTGTGCAGTGCTTTGCCGACGGATTCCACGGCAGTGGTTCTGGCAGGGCTTGAACTCAAAACGCATAGATTACAGCACGGTAGGACTGAGAGACGGACCACACCTCCGCTACATCACGGTCAGACTGCGAGACGGACCACGCCCTCCGCTACACCACGGTAGGACTGAGAGACGGACCACACCTCCGCTACACCACGGTAGGACTGCGAGACGGACCACACCTCCGCTACACCACGGTAGGACTGCGAGACGGACCACACCTCCGCTATACCACGGTCGGACTGCGAGACGGACCACACCTCCGCTACACCGCGGTAGGACTGAGAGACGGACCACACCTCCGCTACACCACGGTCAGACTGCGAGACGGACCACACCTCCGCTACATCAGGGTCAGACTGCGAGACGGACCACGCCTCCGCTATACCACGGTCGAACTGCGAGACTGACCACACCTCCGCTATACCACGGTCAGACTACGAGACGGACCACACCTCCGCTACATCACGGTCAGACTGCGAGACGGACCACACCTCCGATACACCACGGTAGGACTGCGAGACGGACCACACCTCCGCTATACCACGGTCAGACAACGAGACGGACCACACCTCCGCTACACCACGGTCAGACTGCGAGACGGACCACACCTCCGCTATACCACGTTCAGACTGCGAGACGGACCACACCTCCGCTACACCACGGTAGGACTGAGAGACGGGCCACACCTCCGCTACACCACGGTCAGACTGAGAGACGGGCCACACCTCCGCTATACCACGGTAGACCTGCGAGACGGACCACACCTCCACTATACCACGGTAGGACTGCGAGACGGACCACCCCTCCTCTACACCACAGTAGGATTGAGAGACGGACCACACCTCCGCTACACCACGGTAGGACTGTGAGACGGACCATACCTCCGCTACACCACAGTAGGACTGCGAGACGGACCATACCTCCGCTACACCACGGTAGGACTGAGAGACGGGCCACACCTCCGCTACACCACAGTAGGACTGCGAGACCGACCACGCCTCCGCTACACCACGGTAGGACTGAGAGACGGACCACACCTCCGCTATATCGCGGTAGGACTGAGAGACGGACCACACCTCCGCTACACCACGGTAGAACTGAGAGACGGACCACACCTCCGCTATATCACGGTAGGACTGAGAGACGGACCACACCTCCGCTACACCACGGTAGGACTGCGAGACGGACCACACCTCCGCTACACCACGGTAGGACTGCGAGACGGACCACACCTCCGCTACACCACGGTCAGACTGCGAGACGGACCACACCTCCGCTACACCGCGGTAGGACTGAGAGACGGACCACACCTCCGCACACCACGGTCAGACTGCGAGAGGACCACACCTCCGCTACACCAGGGTCAGACTGCGAGACGGACCACGCCTCCGCTATACCACGGTCGAACTGCGAGACTGACCACACCTCCGCTATACCACGGTCAGACTACGAGACGGACCAACCTCCGCTACATCACGGTCAGACTGCGAGACGGACCACACCTCCGATACACCACGGTAGGACTGCGAGACGGACCACACCTCCGCTATACCACGGTCAGACTACCAGACGGACCACACCTCCGCTTCATCACGGTCAGACTACGAGACGGACCACACCTCCGCTACACCACGGTCAGACTGCGAGACGGACCACACCTCCGCTATACCACGGTCAGACTGCGAGACGGACCATACCTCCGATACACCACGGTAGGACTGAGAGACGGGCCACACCTCCGCTACACCACAGTAGGACTGCGAGACCGACCACACCTCCGCTACACCGCGGTAGGACTGAGAGACGGACCACACCTCCGCTACACCACAGTCAGACTGCGAGACGGACCACGCCTCCGCTACACCACGGTCGAACTGCGAGACTGACCACACCTCCGCTATACCACGGTCAGACTACGAGAAGGACCACACCTCCGCTACATCACGGTCAGACTGCGAGACGGACCACACCTCCGATACACCACGGTAGGACTGCGAGACGGACCACACCTCCGCTATACCACGGTCAGACTACCAGACGGACCACACCTCCGCTACATCACGGTCAGACTACGAGACGGACCACACCTCCGCTACACCACGGTCAGACTGCGAGACGGACCACACCTCCGCTATACCACGGTCAGACTGCGAGACGGACCACACCTCCGCTACACCACGGTAGGACTGCGAGACGGACCACACCTCCCTTACACCACGGTAGGACTGCAAGACGGACCACACCTCCGCTATACCACGGTCAGACTGCGAGACGGACCACACCTCCGCTATACCACGGTCAGACTGCGAGACGGACCACACCTCCGCTACACCACGGTAGGACTGCGAGACGGACAACAACTCCGCTACACCACGGTAGGACTGAGAGACGGGCCACACCTCCGCTACACCACGGTCAGACTGAGAGACGGGCCAAACCTCCGCTATACCACGGTAAAACTGCGAGACGGACCACACCTCCGCTATACCAGGGTAGGACTGCGAGACGGACCACGCCTCCGCTACACCACAGTAGGATTGAGAGACGGACCACACCTCCGCTACACCACGGTAGGGCTGCGAGACGGACCATACCTCCGCTACACCACAGTAGGACTGCGAGACGGACCACACCTCCGCTATACCACGGTCAGACTACGAGACGGACCACACCTCCACTACACCAAGGTCAGACTGCGAGACAGACCACATCTCCGCTATACCACGGTCAGACTGCGAGACGGACCACACCTCCGCTACACCACGGTAGGACTGAGAGACGGGCCACACCTCCGCTACACCACGGTCAGACTGAGAGACGGGCCAAACCTCCGCTATACCACGGTAAAACTGCGAGACGGACCACACCTCCGCTATACCAGGGTAGGACTGCGAGACGGACCACGCCTCCGCTACACCACAGTAGGATTGAGAGACGGACCACACCTCCGCTACACCACCGTAGGGCTGCGAGACGGACCACACCTCCGCTATACCACGGTCAGACTACGAGACGGACCACACCTCCGCTACACCACGGTCAGACTGCGAGACGGACCACACCTCCGCTATACCACGGTCAGACTGCGAGACGGACCACACCTCCGCTACACCACGGTAGGACTGAGAGACGGGCCACACCTCCGCTACACCACGGTCAGACTGCTATACCACGGTAGACTGCGAGACGGACCACACCTCCGCTATACCACGGTAGGACTGCGAGACGGACCACACCTCCGCTACACCACGGTAGGACTGAGAGACGGACCACACCTCCGCTACACCACGGTAAGACTGCGAGACGGACCACACCTCCGCTACACCACGGTAGGACTGCGAGACGGACCACACCTCCGCTACACCACGGTCAGACTGCGAGACGGACCACACCTCCGCTATACCACGGTCAGACTGCGAGACGGACCACACCTCCGCTACATCACGGTCAGACTGCGAGACGGACCACACCTCCGCTACATCACGGTCAGACTGCGAGACGGACCACACCTCCGCTACACCACGGTCAGACTGCGAGACGGACCACACCTCCGCTACACCACGGTCAGACTGCGAGACGGACCACACCTCCGCTACACCACGGTAGGACTGCGAGACGGACCACACCTCCGTTACACCACGGTAGGACTGCGAGACGGACCACACCTCCGCTATACCACGGTCAGACTGCGAGACGGACCACACCTCCGCTATACCACGGTCAGACTGCGAGACGGACCACACCTCCGCTACACCACGGTAGGACTGCGAGACGGACCACACCTCCGCTACACCACGGTAGGACTGCGAGACGGACAACACCTCCGCTACACCACGGTCAGACTGAGAGACGGACCACACCTCCGCTACACCACGGTAGGACTGCGAGACGGACCACACCTCCGTTACACCACGGTAGGACTGCGAGACGGACAACACCTCCGCTACACCACGGTAGGACTGAGAGACGGGCCACACCTCCGCTACACCACGGTCAGACTGAGAGACGGGCCAAACCTCCGCTATACCACGGTAAAACTGCGAGACGGACCACACCTCCGCTATACCAAGGTAGGACTGCGAGACGGACCACGCCTCCGCTACACCACAGTAGGATTGAGAGACGGACCACACCTCCGCTACACCACGGTAGGGCTGCGAGACGGACCATACCTCCGCTACACCACAGTAGGACTGCGAGACGGACCATACCTCCGCTACACCACGGTAGGACTGAGAGACGGGCCACACCTCCGCTACACCACAGTAGGACTGCGAGACCGACCACGCCTCCGCTACACCACGGTAGGACTGAGAGACGGACCACACCTCCGCTACACCACGGTAGAACTGAGAGACGGACCACACCTCCGCTATATCACGGTAGGACTGAGAGACGGACCACACCTCCGCTACACCACGGTAGGACTGCGAGACGGACCACACCTCCGCTACACCACGGTCGGACTGCGAGACGGACCACACCTCCGCTACACCACGGTAGGACTGCGAGACGGACCACACCTCCGCTACACCACGGTAGGACTGAGAGACGGACAACGCCTCCGCTACACCATTGTAGGACTGCGAGACGGACCACACCTCCGCTACACCACGGTAGGACTGAGAGACGGACAACGCCTCCGCTATACCACGGTATGACTGAGAGACGGGCCACACCTCCGCTATACCACGGTCGGACTGAGAGACGGACCACACCTCCGCTACACCACGGTAGGACTGAGAGACGGACAACGCCTCCGCTACACCACGGTAGGACTGAGAGACGGACCACACCTCCGCTACACCACGGTAGGACTGCGAGACGGACCACACCTCCGCTACACCACGGTAGGACTGAGAGATGGACCCACGCCTCCGCTATACCACGGTATGACTGGGAGATGGACCCACGCCTCCGCTTGGACAGATCCACCATCTCTTCTAGCTTCGTTGGCTTTTTTGATATTTCTCCTCCGGCGGATGGACGAGACGGCGGACCTGAGGGAGCGGCAACGGTCGTGGCATCCATGCTCGCATGAGTAACTATTGATTCCTTTGCGACAATCGACGACCAGATGTCTAACTGTCAGATCCGTGTAAATGCTGCTGTGGGGTGACCAACAGTGAGGAGGGTGGCCCTACAAGGGACCCATTCGAAAGAGGAAACAGGACTTGTCACCCTGCGAAGAACGAAATTGCCTTCCCAGCTGTCTACATAAACAACTTAGAGATATCTACATAAACTTCTTAGAGAAACCAGTCGCCCAAATGCATTTATGCAGTGGCGACTATAAATAAACTTACATCAGCAACCATAAACTTATGTCATAGTCACACGGCAATGTCTCAATCGCTTATTAAATCCAGTGATTAAAACATTGGACTGGTAATCCATGGATCGCAGGTCCGATCCGTCTGACCCCTAATAAAATTTAAAAAATTCAGATGGGATTTTAAACGGAGGTCTCGTGTCGGTGCTTTACACCATACACGTAAAAGAACCAGAGGAGACTATGGAATGGGTCGCTGTCTGTATCATTGCAAAAATCTACAATTACTAATCTCTTCAGGAGGCGTCGCTCATATGGACAACCAGTAGCGACGATAAATAAACGTAAAACACCACTTGTATTTTTGACTTATTTGGATCTCTCATTTTGATGACAATTTGCAGACCCGGGCCTTCGTTGCCTTATAGGAGCTACGCACATGGTAGGAGCTACGCCCCTGAGGACCGGACTGCATAAACTCGAGCTTTCAACATCACGAGTTCAACTACGCGCATTCACGAGTTCAACTACACGCATTCACGAGTTCAACTACACGCATTCACGAGTTCAACTACGCGCATTCACGAGTTCAACATCACGCATTCACGAGTTCAACTACGCGCATTCACGAGTTCAACTACGCGCATTCACGAGTTCAACATCACGCATTCACGAGTTCAACTACACGCATTTACGAGTTCAACTACGCGCATTCACGAGTTCAACATCACGCATTCACGAGTTCAACATCACGCATTCACGAGTTCAACTACGCGCATTCACGAGTTCAACATCACGCATTCACGAGTTCAACTACGCGCATGCACGAGTTCAACTACGCGCATTCACGAGTTCATATACACGCATTCACGAGTTCAACTACGCGAATCCCTTATTTAACTTCACGAATTCACAAATTAAAGAGTTCAACTTCTGGGATTCAACTATTTCACGATCTCTGTGAGATGCCTCGTTGAATCCATGACTCCAGGCGAATCCATCATTTGAAATAGTCATTTGATCGATTTATATGTTTTTTATTTATACAAATTTATTTTAGCTCGATTGCGAAACAAGTTCTTACAACCTTCATATTAATCACTCTCGATATCTAATTCCTGGTGGAATCTATCGCTAGGGAGAGAGAAGAAATTTAAATGCCTTGCCTAAGTGCACACTCGTAACGGCTCCAGCGGGGCTCGAACTCTAGGCCTTTCCCACCTGAAGCGAATGCGCTGTGGTCAGTTTCTAAACGTAAATGCGTTGATACTATGATCGCTTCAGGTGTTTGTAGGTGGATATGGAATGCTGATAATTAAACAGATTGTTAGATAAAGAACTAGATGCGTGCGTCCGACTGTACGGTATCAGTGTATGTACACATTGATGTGAATAGGCTATCTACAAGCTTTCGTCAGCCTGGAGATACGGACACGATACTATTTTAAGTTAATTTGACACGAAAACTACGCCAGTAACATCTGACTGTGTTATCTGACAACAGGTGCTCTAAACAACTGTTGTGATTATTTCACTGTTAGTATATACAGTCAAACCTGGATAGTTGTTACCTCTATTAAGCAGCCATTTTTCAGATTCCCAATATATATGTTCTTTTTATTAACATTTGACCTCTATTAAGCAGCGTCCTGTGCTAAGCAGCCACTTTCTGTGAGTCCATTGTATGGCTACTGGAGACAGGTTTGACTGTATCTAATCTTTATTAAAGTATAGTCAAATCAAATTTATTCACTCAGTGCATCATACATGATACAAACATGAGGTATATATAATTATATATATATATAATACGGTTTTAAACAGCGGTACATAGCAAATCTAATTTACAGAGAGCAAACAGATTATGTTTCGTAAAACGTAACCGTCAATTGCCCTGTTTTCATCGCTGTCAGTAACAGATGCTTGGTTTATATACGTCAGAACTGTCAAACAGGAGAATGAGCACAACAAATAAAAATTCATATTTTATTTCGAAAATATGTAATGGGGTCATTTCACCGAGAAATCTTCCCGGACGACTGAGCTGCGATCTCAGAGCGTGGCTTGGTCGCCGCAGGTCGTTCGTAGTCGACGGTTGACCGAGGGTTGGTCACGTCTTGGTCTCCCGTGGTTGCACATGGTTGAGGAGTGGTCTCCCCGGAAAATAGATCGTAGCTCGTTTTTTTGACATGTCAAATGCATATTAACATAAACGCATCTCTTCGCGTGTGTCACGCACGCACGCACGCACGCACGCACACCACACACACACCACACACACATCCCACACACACACACATCACACACACCACACCCACACACCACACACACACACACCACACACACAACCCACACACACCACACACGCATCTACCACACGCACATACCACACGCACACACCACACGCACACACCACGCGCACACACCATGCGCACACATACCACACACACACCACACACACCACACAACACACACACCACACACGCACACACCAAACGCACATATCACACACATACACCACACGCACACACCACACGCACACACCACGCGTACACACCACGCGCACACATCACACGCACACACCACAGGCTCACACACAAACCACACACACATCACATACACATACTACACACACACTGCACCACACACACATACACACATCACACATACACACACACCACACACACACAACCCACACACACCACACACGCATATACTACACGCACATACCACACACACACACCACACGCACACACCACGCGCACACACCACGCGCACACATACCACACACACACACCACACACACCACACAACACACACACACCACACACGCACACACCAAACGCACATATCACATGCATACACCACACGGACACACCACACGCACACACCACGCGTACACACCATGCGCACACATCACACGCACACACCACAGGCTCACACACAAACCACACACACATCACATACACATACCACACACACACTGCACCACACACACATACACACATCACACATACACACACATACATCACACAAACCACACACACACACACACACTACACCACACAAACACACCACACGCACACAGAATACACATATACCACAAACACACCACACACACCACACACACACACCACACACGCACATACCACACGCACACATACCACACACACACCACACACGCACATACCACACGCACATATCACACGCACATACCACACGCACAAACCACACGCACACACCACATACACACCATACAACACACACCATACACACACTCACATACCACATGCACATACCACACGCACATACCACACACACACCACACACACACACACAACACACAATACCACACACACACACATACACACACCACACATACACAAACACCACACACACATCACACACACACCACACAACACACATCACACACACACCACACACGCACATACCACACGCACATACCACACGCACATACCACACACACACACCACACGCACACACCACAGGCTCACACACAAACCACACACACATCACATACACATACCACACACACACTGCACCACACACACATACACACATCACACA
>CM026397.1:18916993-19016993 GCA_014843695.1 Archivesica marissinica | reverse complement strand
ACCCTCTCCAGCTACTATAACTGGTACCCTCTCCAGCTACTATAACTGGTACCCTCTCCAGCTACTATAACTGGTACCCTCTCCAGCTACTATAACTGGTACCCTCTCCAGCTACTATAACTGGTACCCTCTCCAGCTACTATAGCTGGTACCCTCTCCAGCTACTATAACTGGTACCCTCTCCAGCTACTATAACTGGTACCCTCTCCAGCTACTATAACTGGTACCCTATCCAGCTACTATAACTGGTACCCTATCCAGCTACTATAACTGGTACCCTCTCCAGCTACTATAACTGGTACCCTATCCAGCTACTATAACTGGTACCCTCTCCAGTTACTATAACTGGTACCCTCTCCAGCTACTATAACTGGTACCCTATCCAGCTACTATAACTGGTACCCTCTCCAGCTACTATAACTGGTACCCTCTCCAGCTACTATAACTGGTACCCTCTCCAGCTACTATACCTGGTACCCTCTCCAGCTACTATAACTGGTACCCTCTCCAGCTACTATACCTGGTACCCTCTCCAGCTACTATAACTGGTACCCTTTCCAGCTACTATAACTGGTACCCTCTCCAACTACTATAACTGGTACCCTCTCCAGCTACTATTTCCAGCTATTAATTGGCGGGAGAATGTGGCTCTCCGAATAATATAACATGCAAGGACGGACACCCGGTAGAACCACCGACCTTGCTCAAGCCAGCAGGATAGCTTCATCACTTGAAATAATTCGACACACCGGTGATGGGCAAATGAGTTGAAGCCAACGACCTTGACCACTCAGCCACGGAGACCCCCGTGGAAAGCAGTACATCGTTTCACACTAGCGGATTCAAATACTTAATGACCTTGTGTACGGACGTCCTTGCGTCAAGTACAGGCAATAACCACATCAGTAAAAGATGACTAAGTGGAAACTTATTGTGCAACAGTTTCGATTTCGGTTAACTTATCACGTCGGTCAAGTGATGCGTATTTATAGCTGAATAATGAATGAAAGTTGTGGTTGATAAATTTAGTAGAATAAAGCAAAACATTAAGTAACAAGAAAATCTATTACAGTATTACATATTTATAACGACCATTTTTTTATTTTATTTTTTTAACGATGATTGAAAACTCACTCTGCATAATACACACTCGGATATTGTATATAGATTAAAAAGTGCATAATTTAGTAATTAAATGCAAACATGTTGACACTAGCATGAACCGCTGCCCAACATAACAGCATACATATATCACATCATTGCTAGAACATCCACGAATCAGAATTCCAACTAAGTAAATAAATTGACCTGGCCATTTCTGGATTCCAGCTCAAGTCTGTATTTCTATACGCACACCAGTGAAAGCTTGAAATTAGTTCCCTCAAAACAATTGGACACTTTAATACCTATAATATGAATACATAGCAGTAAGTATTATCACATGAATTCCAATTCGTCCAGAAAAAAACTGTAAATCTTATAAAAGCAACAGAGAAGCAGCATACTGCGTCCTGCTATAAATATGCATTCTATCATGTTTGTGTTTATTTATCTTCGCTATATACCTGTTGCCCATATGAGCGACACCTTCTGAAGAGATTAGTCATTTTATATTTTTTATTTAACGAGATAACTCATTTGGACAATTAAGTCAATCTACCATGAGGCCCTCAACACTATAAATCATGAAGGGTATATAATCTGAAGCCACACAGTCGGATCTGTAGTCCAGTGGTTAACACGCTGGACTGGTAATCCAGGGATAGCAAGTTCGATCCCCCGTCTGACCCTGATGCAATTAACAGTCTTTCAGATGGGACTTTTAACCGAGATCTTTTGTCGGTGCTGTACACCGTGCACGTAAAGGAACCAGCGGAAACTCTGGAATGGGTCTCTGTCTGTATCATTGCACTATCCTCCAAAACTCTAAAATAACTACTAGTAATCTCTTCAGGAGGCGTCGCTCATATGGGCAACCGGTAGTGACGGTAAATAAACGTAAAACACATCAGAAGCCTTCATCATTGAAATGGGATTGGTACAATAATTGGTCATACCTTACCCAGACAGGGCTACATGCTTTGTCCCGCGATAACGGAACGTGTATGTGTGTTACCGCTCGAATACACAGTTAAACCTATGTTAGTGGTCACCTCTATTAGGCAGAGAACCTGTTTTAAGCAGCCATTTCCCAAATTCCAAATATGCTGTTTTATTATACAGTTGACCTATATTAAGCAGCCACCTGTGATAAGCAGCCACTTTCTACGATTTCCTTGGGTGGCCGCTTAAGACAGGTTTGACTGTAGCATGATTCTACCTTCACATACGAGTTATTTGGATTCGCTGTACAAAGTTTTAACCACTGGATCATTGACCAGTCTGTTACGGATGACATCAGTTTATCTCAGTGCTAGTGAAGAGCAGACTCTATTACCATACAGATATCGGGTACAAGCTATTGTCTTTAACTTGTCAGGCCCGTTTTGAGCACATACGCTTGAGCTCTGGACAAATGTTTTCGGGTTCAAAATCACAAATCTTAAAAACGTTTCTTTTTTTAAGAACACTATAGGCTTGACACTATACATACATTTTGTTAGGCAATTCCAAGCAATTTTTGAGATGACACCTCGTCAAGGCTACGTAGATATACACGTGTCCAGACACCAAGCGAGTGTGCCATTTACAGCCGATTTGTATCCGTTTTGCACCTAAAAAGAGTTGATAAACGGCTCACAATCGAGCTAAAATAAATTTGTATAAACTAAAGATAAACGGTTCGTCGCCTTGTAACCGTGATACTGTGGTTGTAAAACAACAAATAAACTGCCTATTAAATACATAGTAAAAAGTAAACACATAAAATACAGTCTGTTCATTTATATTTCCAATCTTTCATTTCTTCTGATACAACATCCACTGCGAAGAGGTACTCAAATCAGCCTGAAACACACCGAGAATATTTCAAATAACCAGTGCTCGCCTGTGAATAACGTCACTGTGTTTACACGCTGTATTCCTCCGCCAAATAATACAGTATACCGACCTTCAGTTTGCAATGGCCTGAATTCTTATACCACATCTTTTCTACACATCAACAAGTCTGAAGTCTTCTCAAGTCACATAATTTCTCAAACAACACAAAAACTATACACTGCCTGTCATGAAAATGCATTTTTATCAAAAAGAAAAATTAACTATATTAGTCATTGGGACTACATTCGACCGCGGATGCACTTCTGCCTATTTACGTATATACAACTTTGTGAGTTGTTCCAGCACCGGTGTTCCAACCACGATGATTATGCCCTTAAATCCACAGTGTCTCTTCAGTCTCCCTCCTGGCGATGGATTCCATCAGGAATAAGGTTTCGGGAGAGATTAATCTCATGTTGTAAAAACTTCATTCGCAATCGAGCTAAAATAAAGTTGTGTAATATTTAGCTAATACTCTTGTAGTAAATAAACTTCAACATCTTAGCATCAAACTCCTGTGAATAAACACCCATTAGTTTGACTTTAATTTCAAATTGATGTAGAATAATATAGCGACTATATTACATGAACTGACTGGTTCAAGATGGGAGCTGACAAATCATGATTCTGACCGAAATTGATTTAGATTTTGAAATACCAAGTTACTACATATTCCATATGCAATTAATAGCATCCTTTGGCAGGCGGGGTTACTCTGTAAAATACTTGACAGTCAATCAATCCACAATTGAGTTACTCCCCTTAGTAGCAACTAATATGGAATATATCTTGATATAAATCAGTGTCGAGTCATTGGATTACTTGGAAGGGGGTCGAGTGTGAATACATTGTCATGGAAACCCCTGCATCCGTGTGGTAAAACCGTCTCAATTACATTTTCTGAGAAATTGTCCTGTCATACATTTGTGACTGGTTGTATGATATCGTTATTGTTTTAGTTTGCATATAAAAGTAAAGTAAGGTGCTTGTTAATTATTACTCCGTGTTACTCCTAGTGAAAGGGCCCAGCTATTACTGACTTATGTGACACGTTTTTATGAACATCAGTACTTCCCGAATCATAATTATGCTTGTAGGTCAGGCGCCAGGCTGGTAGGCAATCGGTAACCATTATTTAACTAGCTGGATACTCTACAACCGGCCTAGCCTGGGAACAGGCGTCGATATATTTCGCCTTGTCAGTCAAATAAATATATTTTAACACCGAGACTATTAATTGGGCTGTATTGAGTTTCTGATCATATCAACGTGTCATTTTGCCAGAAGCAGGTTCGATCCCTGGAACCCAGGCTACAACCGGCCATATGGGAACGCACCCCTGATATGTACTATTACGATTATGAGGTATGCAATCCTTTCTCGATGACGTCAAATCACTTGATAATAGATTCGAATCCCACTTGCGGTGTCAAATTCTTTAAAAAAGTGAGGAAGCTATCCAGCTGACTTGCGGGAGGTTGGTGGTTCTAGAGGAGCATCCGGGTCTTCCTCCATCAATAATAACTCTCCAACTAGTGTTGGTAGAGGAAGACCCAGGGTGCCCCTCCGATCAGTATTTCAATCAACAGACGGGCACCCGAGTAGAACCACCGACTATCCGTAAGCCAGCTGAATAGCTTACGTAGATGAAATAAGTGGACTTTCAAGTGAGATTCGAACCACCAGTGGTGAGGGGCAAGTGAATTGAAGTCAACGACATTAACCACTCAGCCATGGAGGCCCCATTAGCAAACAATCCACTCAGCCATGGAGGCCCCATTATCAAACAATCCACTCAGCCATGGAGGCCCCATTATCAAACAATCCACTCAGCCATGGAGGCCCCATTAGCAAACAATCCACTCAGCCATGGAGGCCCCATTATCAAACAATCCATTCAGCCATGGAGGCCCCATTAGCAAACAATCCACTCAGCCATCCCCATTATCAATGGAGGCCCCATTAGCACAAACATCCACTCAGCCATGGAGGCCCCATATCAAACAATCCACGCAGCCATGGGCCCCATTATCAAACAATCCATTCAGCCATGGAGGCCCCATTAGCAAACAATCCATGCAGCCATGGAGGCCCCATTATCAAACAATCCACGCAGTCATGGAGGCCCCATTTGCACAACAATCCACTCAACCCCATTATCAAAATCCACTCAGCCATGGAGGCCCCATTATCAAACAATCCACGCAGATGGAGGCCCCATTAGCACAACAATCCACTCAGCCATGGAGGCCCCATTATCAAACAATCCACTCAGCCATGGAGGCCCCATTATCAAACATCCACGCAGTCATGGAGGCCCCATTAGCACATCCACTCAGCCATGGGGCCCCAGCCACCCCATTATCAAACAATCCACGCAGTCATGGAGGCCCCATTATCACAAACAATCCACTCAGCCATGGAGGCCCCATTATCAAACAATCCATTCAGCCATGGAGGCCCCATTATCAACAATCCACGCAGTCATGGAGGCCCCATTATCCACGCCAGCCATGGAGGCCCCATTATCAAGCAATCTACGCAGTCATGGAGATCCCATTATCAAACAATCCACGCAGTCATGGAGGCCCCATTATCAAACAATCCACTCAGTCATGGAGGTCCCATTATCAAACAATCCACGCATTCATGGAGGTCCCATTATCAAACAATCCACTCAGTCATGGAGGCCCCATTATCAAACAATCCACTCAGCCATGGAGGCCCCATTATCAAACAATCCACTCAGCCATGGAGGCCCGCCCCACAATGCTATGTGAAACACACACTAGACACGGGTTGAATATTGCAACTAAACAACACGATAATGATTTTAAAATTTTATTGTTATCGACATAATTACAACAAAAAATACAACATATTATTATTATCTATATTATGTTCACATAACTATAATCTCAGTTTACTTCAAATGTTCGGATATAGGAAGAAGCGAGCGATGTTCTAGTTGTAGTTATGTCAAAACATTTCTGTTTTCTGTGTTATGAACTTTTCATAGTAAAAACGGTTTTATTTGTGGTGGAATTGTGAAATAACTATCCTTACGTCGACATGATACGCCGACCAGTGTCAAACAAAAGCTATAATAGGGTCTATGCCACAGGCACAAGACACACAATTTTGTTTGCCCTATGGTCATATAGTAGTAAACATTACCTACTATATGACCATAGGGCAAACAAAAATGGTGTCTTGTGCCTGTGGTCTATGCTACATTTCAAATGTATTGCCGGCAAACTGACTTTATATTATACGGGGGAGCCTGTGCGAAGGCGTGTATCGCCTATGTACGAGACATGTCTACACAAACTATTTTCATAGAACCGATCACTTCTCACAGTTGATATCAATTACACGATGTCACCGCTTGGACATGTTCACGACACCAGATTTATCACAACGTACATACGCTCTATGAAATAATACAATCTATTAAGCGCTTTAATTAAGAAATAATAAGTATCAACCGTGGTATATCGCAGAATAACCCGAGTTTGAAGTTCTTATGCGTAGAAATATATCACGACGGTCGAGGGTATATCGCAGAATAACCCGAGGTCGATTTTACTCTACAAGTATGTATGTTATTAGCTGGGTCGTGTTAGAATTCTCAATAATATAAGAACTCGATTCCAACCAATAGCCACGTGAGGTTAAACTATTCTAAATGTTGGAGGTAATTCTTAGAAGTAATGAGAGACATTGGTCAGTTACTGCCTTGGACACTCATACAGTAGATAGGTTATCTTAATTGGTTCCTAGAAGTCGTGATAGCGCAGTTATAGTGATTTCGATTCAGATGCGAAAGACCCGCGGAGTTCGCGCCCAGCTGTAGCCGTTACGGTTCTGCTAGTATGTAAGGCATTTAATTACAACATGTCCTCTTCTCTCTACCTCATGACGATGGATTCCGTCAGGAATGAGGTCTAGAAAGCAATTACTCTAACGTTGTAAAAACGTTTTTCGTAATCGAACTAAAATAAATATGTATAAACTAGTTGGTTTCCTCTGTTTATATCGTTGTTTCTAGTGCACCACATAAGACCAATGTTCATCCGTTTTCTCATATTATGATTATTAAATTATTAAATATCGACAGTTATCCTGCAGTACATCCAATAGGTACTTTACTGTACAATAGTGTTATCAATTAATTAACACGATTTTGATAAATACACATTATCATACCGAAACATCTGGTTAGGGAACAACAGTAAGGACAAAGGATTCCAACTAAAAGGACCAATATAGATTTCGGGATGCAACTGACTTTATCTGCCAAGGGAGGTAATAGAAAAATCAGTGATGTCGCTCATTCTGGTTGTTCGATGTGAACATTTCTATTCTCAGAATTAATTCTTTCTCTTCTGGATTTCGAGCAGAAGAGGCAATTATTAGTTTGCTACAGTCGCAAATTAGTGAGCGTTCACACTGTGGTTATGTGTAAATTGAGCCGAATTCATATAGCCCAATATATACAGAGGATATGTGTGGGCTAAGATAGGAATATATGTCATCGAGTGGACACCGAAGCGTGTATTTCCACGAGTGAAATAGGATTGTATAGCTTAATCGCACCAGCGCATGTATCCGTGGTTTCTGCAAATAAATTTAACGTCTACAAAAAAAGACAATCCTTGTCATCATTCAATATGTCTGGATGCGTGGATGTAGTCATATTCCTCCTATAATGTCTAGTTCAGTAGTTGATTTTGGCTTTCCCCGTTGACGGCTATATTTTTATATGATTCGGGTTTTACGCCTGCATCAGCACCATTTTGGGCTATATCGCCGGCGGGCAGTTTACCTAACAACACCTTTCCTGGGCAGGCTCCAGCGGTTAACCAGTACTTGGGTGCACCAACCTCCGTAAGAAACTGCCAACTTTTTCATATAAATGAGACACGGCCTGAGCGGGGCTCGAACCCGTGACCATCAGTGATGATAGGTTACAGTGGTATACAAGTCAGCGACCTTAACCACTCGACCACGAGGGCGGACTCAGTTGGCGGCTAGTGTATATTTCATATTTAAGGCTGTTTTATTACCAAACAACGGTCTGCTACAAGCATTACCGTATGCATAGCGTAGCCAAATAAACTCGGAAGAATGTCAACACACTTTAATAATGTATTAAATACGAACAAAGTCATACTGTACGTATTCACGAATATAAGTCATATAATATTACACATGCTATCAATTTAAAAAAATGTTTTCATGACCAGCATGTAAAACGTATAGAAATATTAAAATACATAATACACTATTATACATAACACATTACAGATTGAATTACCAACATAATTTCATATTGATAGTCATTAAAGCGACACTACATTATTGAAAGCGCAAATTTCTACAGAATGTATTTCTCTATTATATGGTATAATTCCCCCCCCCCCAAATATTTGCCTCAAATACGGAGTAATTCAACTAATAAACAAACGTCATATACGCGGTTTCTTGACATAACAAAATAATATAAATAGGGTCGACATGCATGCGTAATACAACTCGTGTATCCCGAATAACACGAGTTATGTTACAGAGTTACCGTTATATCTCACATGTGTGCCTATGCATATTTATTTGTAAACTAGTCTTAGCTAAATTATCTTTAAACGACATTATATCGCGTTTAGTATAAACTCCGATGACAAAAAAAACGTCAATTCAGGAGCATGGATGATCGTTATATGAAATCCTACTTTCAATTTTGAAAGTTTGTAGATCACAAAAACACTGTTTATTGATTCAATGTTAGTGTTCGAATCTATTCGCTTTTTGCGATGTAATGTCGCTTTAACGTACATATTTGACCTATGGTTATTAAAATACTTTATTCCTCTAATGTTACGTTGCAATGTACATTAAGATAATGGTAAATTATGGTTTTTATAAATAAGCAAATAGCTATAAATAAAATACTCTATCAATATTAGTGAGCCGTGGAGAGATAAAACAAACATCTGTCCCAACAATGTGGCTGATTGTACTTGGTACAGGGCATAAAATATGAACACAATATATATAATGTCGAGATTAGATGTAAAATCAAACAAATAAATATGTTAGTCTATCAGGTGAAATGTCTAGAGCAAATTGATGGTAGTTTCTCATTACTAAGTATATTAACGGAAATTGATGTTTTATTGACCATTTCCCGATAAACGAAATAGTCAAGTAGTCATAACGTGAGTAGCTGAAAGTGATCATCGCAATTTTGAAGGACACATTTAGAGCATAACGACCACTATATAAAATGCAGTTATAATTATGTATGTATGTATGTATGTTCCGTTAAATGTCAAACCCCTCTCGGGGACCTAGACATGTTTTCCTGGGCAGGCTTAGCCGACCTAAGCGATTAACTAGTACTAAGCAATGTGTGTGAGGTGCCTTGCTCAATGACACTACATACGTGACCTGAGTATCGAACACGGACTGTTCGATTCCAAATCCGACGCTCTACCACTGGACCACGGACGCCACACATTATAGAACAGACCAGACATTATTTTTCTAAAAACAATGATACGTTATATGAGATTACATTATACCAATAATATATAATAGTATTATTATATACATGTATATATACAGGATCTTACATGAGTGGTGATTTCATACAATATTTTATGAAACTCGTTTTCTGCAAATAAATTTAACGTCTACAAGAAAAACACAATCGTTGTCATCATTCAATATGTATGCCGCCTCGTTTCATAGAATATTTATGAAATCACCACGAATGTAAGATCCTTTGTATCACATTTTAAATTGTCATGTGTCTTATCATTAATGTTATGTACCAATTCACATGGAAATATGCAGAATTTACAAATTAATTTACACATTATAAGGATTCTTCTCTCAACCAATCAGAATCATTCCAGGTGTTATTACACGTGTGTACATATAAGAAATTATGAGATGATGCATTACACTGAATACAAGCAATGCCATGTGATAAATATATACACGATATGGTTCCATGATTATTTAAAAAAAAGCATTGCCTTTTCTTTAGATGCAATCTACAATTAATTGTTAAATGGACCATGCCTGATGCCATATCAAGTTTACTCTATCGTCGCCAATTACTAACACATCTGACCTCGTTCGCCATCACAACAACACCCAGCATGGTGTGTGGGACTAATGTTACAATAATATATATAAGTTAAAATAATTAACACAATTAATAAATAATAATGGTATAAGTCAACATTTGAAATCAGGGTCAATGTTGTTATGATGCTAAAAGTGATGTGGTGTAAGTACTGCTTATCACAGATTATTTTAATACAATATACTTCAATAATTACCATCAGAGTATAGGGGTTGGTGCCTTTAGTGGGGACATTTTAAAAACCGCAATCGGTCAAACCCATTGACATTTGACATTTTCCTGTGGCTCAAAGGCCAGTCTGTTGAAAACTACTGTCTTTTGTGCCGAACTATTTTTATAGAAAATATAATGGCACTGTGTGTTATAATGGTGGCCTATGGAAATTGCAATAGCGGTGTCTGACCTTTATGAAAGTTTATCCCATTCATGACAACATGGCTAATGAATATCACGTGGTTGCTAGTACACCGTTCCACGCCCTCGTCTGAGGCATTAACAAGATTTCTGGTAAGATGAAACTCCGACCTCTCTATTTTCAGAGTAGCATGCGTGTCTGTAGCCAGTGCAGTGTGTTGTAGCGATATAACGAGGTAATAAAGTAGATAGTTACCAGAATATGTGGAGATATGTGCAAGAAGAATGCGGAACATACATTTAGGGGAATAAAAGCGAAACCGTTATATCTATTGTTATATTGCGAATAAGATGCTTAGTTTAATAATAGTTTAATTCATTAAATATATAATAATAATACAATGCACAGAACAAAACAAACGAACAAACTGACCTGTCAATTTTAGGGGTCACACAAATATTCATAAGACCTGTTCATTTTAGGGGTCACACGGATATTCATAAGACCTGTTAATTTTAGGGGTCACACGAATATTCACAAGACCTGTCCAGTTTAGGGGTCACACGAATGTACATAAGATCTTTCAATTTTAGGGGTCACACGAATATTCATAAGACCTGTCCAGTTTAGGGGTCACACGAAAACACCTTTCCATTTTAGGGGTCACGCGAATATTTATAAGATATATAGATTCTTTATTATCCTCCAGTATAGGAGAGCTATAACAATCACATGTTGCGTAACGGTAAAGTTCTTTCACACAGTATCGTATACATTTAACATGTGTGCATGATTCTATGATACGCATACCAATATAGTGCACTAATTATAAGTATATGCAAATAATAGGTCACAGAGAGAGTTAAATAATAAATAGTTTATACAAATTTATTTTAGCTCGATTGCGAAACAAGTTATTTCAACTTATATTAATCACTCTCGAGACCTCATTCCTGATGGAATCCATCGCCACGAGGGAGAGAGAAGAGGCAACGTGGAATTTAAATTCTTTAATTGATTGTACAGATAAACCTGTCTTAAGCAGCCAGCCAATGGAGTGATGAAAGTGGCTGTTTAGCCAATGTGGCTGCTCAATAGAAGTTAATTGTTGTACAAAGTGCCACTTTGGGAATATTTAAATACAGGATGGCTGTTACTAGAGGTGACAACTAACACAGGATTGATTGTATATATCTGATGTATATGTATATATATAGCTGCACTACGTTCTAAACTTGCAAAAGCAGCACTAGCTGGTATTTCACTGGTGGTACATACATTAGAGTAGTCCATCCTATAATAAAATGGTCCACTTTTAAATTAGTTCTGTTTGTAATCCTTCAGAAGAATCGTCCAGTTTTGTTACAGCCTGAAACATTGGTCGATACCGGTTTGTTATGGCGTTAATCATTGGTTGAGCGTCAAATTCATAGCAAACACTCGGGATATCTCGGCAAAGTTCTGTCTCTCGCATCATGGCTGGAACACTACAACTATTGTTTTCTTCATATTTATATTCACTTTTCACCAACGTTGGGTTTTCGTTTCGTCCATGAACATTGTTAGTGTAGATCCTGTCAGGATGTGCAGCATGATGTGCCTGATTTACGAACACATTCAGATCAACAGCAGCTTGTTTCGGCACAGCTGATTGGTTGTTCGGATTAATATAGATGTCCATGTCATCAGGATTAATGTCACTGATGTCAATTTTTTCAAATTCTGTTTCTTGATACGACTGAGGCTGTCCGGTACTCATGTGGTTATATGAACGGTTCTGGGACATATTGTAGTTCTTCTGCTGACCAGGGAAGTAAGCATTGCAATACCTACCCATGTCCGAGTTGGTGTGACAATAGTTCGCATTCAGGTCCATCTTACTATCCTTTGGTACCGGTATACGGGTGACGAGTCCATTTCCTGATGTATGTGGGTAATCGAACACTCCTTTGGCGACTGTTGGTATCATGACCTGTTCAAATAATGTATCACGCCGACGAGAAGGGCAGTACGAACTTCCTTCGTGCGCATATTCGTCTGAACTGCTAGGTGAATTAGACTCGGGTGACATCGACAAGCGAGTTACTGGTGCACTTGAACTAAGTCGACGGAAATCTGCTTCAGATTGTTCCTTTGTTAAATCGTTATAGCTAAAACTGTCTGATCTTGGAAAACGGCGATCGATATATCTAGAGCTGCACGTGGTGGTTCGGTTGTAAAGCATGGTTGGTTCACGTTCGTGGTGTGAGGTTTGGTTGACGGCAGTCTTTTTCAAGCCTTTACGCCGGCGTGGTCGGTACTTGTAATCCGGGTAGCGTTTCATATGTTCCTGTCTTAGGTTCTCAGCTTCGTCAATATAAATTTTCTTCTTCTCCTGCGGAAGGTTCTTCCAGTTAGTTCCTGAAACAAGCATTTAATGAATGTTACAGTTACAGATTGGAGACAGGTTTTAGGGGGCGAGGTGATCTGACCTTGTAAACTATTCTCTTGCACCTTCAAATAGTGGTTTACTTAAGAAGGCACTGTGACACCGTGTTGACCTAGTTTCGTTCGGTCACCCAAATAGGGCTCCGATTGGTATGCTAGGTGTCGTATCATCACAGCCAGCGTTATACAATGGAATTAATTTTTGCAGTAGTCGCTGAGGAAGATCCATAAGTCAGTTTGAGATCAGATATGACTACAATCTACCTTGACTCATATTACTACGACTATCATGAATTCTATCTACTATCTATGTGGACTTTTGTTGGGTATCGTATTCGGAAAATGAAATTCTTGTAGCGCTCTACATGTAAGATAACTAACATCCAATATTAAATGTAACAAGTGTGCTTTTTGTGCTGTTGAAATGTGTCGAATGCACATCATAATAATTATGCACAGATTAACTCTTTCAACCCCAAGTAACTGACATGGACTGGTGCATGCTATTTTTAGACCAATAAATTAATAAGAAAATTACCTTTGGACCAGTTCATTTATCAAAATGGGTAATTTTATCTAAAAATAGTAATAATTATTACTGGCAAAAAAAGTGCAGATCCTGATGAGACGGCTCGTTACGAGCCGGCTCATCTGGATCTACACTTTTCATAAGCCTATTTAGAGGCCTGTGGGGTTGAATGGGTTAACATACGAACAGTTGAGTATTGTCGTGCGTGTTAGTCTTGTTAGATATGTGCTACAACAATGTGCTAATGTGCTGTATAAAATGTAGGTATACTGATTTCATAAGCACGCATAACAAAGTACATGTATGCACTATATTCTGATATGTGCTGTTATCGAACGTGGGATATTGGTCGATTATGAAAGGAATCGTACTGGGTCCATCAGCTTAAAATGTTTAACCCTAATGTGTTTAATGGTAAAGTACTATTTACTTGTAATTCTAACTAAATGGTTTTCATTATTATATACTAGAGGAAAACGCACACCTATTATATAATAATAATAATAATAATTATAATGTATGTGTGCGTTTTCTATGTCCTCTAGTATATAATGTATGTGTGCGTTTTCTATGTCCTCTAGTATATAATGTAGGTGTACGTTTTCTATATCCTCTAGTATATAATGTATGTGTGCGTTTTCTATGTCCTCTAGTATATAATGTAGGCGTGCGTTTTCTGTGTCCTCTAGTATATAATGTAGGTGTGCGTTTTCTATGTCATCTAGTATATAATGTAGGTGTGCGTTTTCTATGTCCTCTAGTATATAATTTAGGTGTGCGTTTTCTATGTCATCTAGTATATAATGTAGGTGTGCGTTTTCTATGTCCTCTAGTATATAATTTAGGTGTGCGTTTTCTATGTCCTCTAGTATATAATGTAGGTGTGCGTTTTCTATGTCCTCTAGTATATAATGTAGGTGTGCGTTTTCTATGTCATCTAGTATATAATGTAGGTGTGCGTTTTCTATGTCCTCTAGTATATAATGTAGGTGTGCGTTTTCTATGTCCTCTAGTATATAATGTAGGTGTGCGTTTTCTATGTCCTCTAGTATATAATGTAGGTGTGCGTTTTCTATGTCCTCTAGTATATATTTAGGTGTGCGTTTTCTATGTCCTCTAGTATATAATGTAGGTGTGCGTTTTCTATGTCCTCTAGTATATAATGTAGGTGTGCGTTTTCTATGTCCTCTAGTATATAATGTAGGTGTGCGTTTTCTATGTCCTCTAGTATATAATGTAGGTGTGCGTTTTCTATGTCCTCTAGTATATAATGTAGGTGTGCGTTTCTATGTCCTCTAGTATATAATGTAGGTGTGCGTTTTCTATGTCATCTAGTATATAATGTAGGTGTGCGTTTTCTATGTCATCTAGTATATAATGTAGGTGTGCGTTTTCTATGTCCTCTAGTATATAATGTAGGTGTGCGTTTTCTATGTCATCTAGTATATAATGTAGGTGTGCGTTTTCTATGTCCTCTAGTATATAATGTAGGTGTGCGTTTTCTATGCCATCTAGTATATAATGTAGGTGTGCGTTTTCTATGTCCTCTAGTATATAATGTAAGTGTGCGTTTTCTATGTCCTCTAGTATATAATGTAGGTGTGCGTTTTCTATGTCCTCTAGTATATATATATATATATATATACATAATTATAACGTACATTAGTCTTTAATGTTTTTAATACTGTTGTTCCCTATTACTGATAGGACTTAAATAAATACATACTGTATATACATGTAATTATATTTCAAAAAATCCGGAAAGTAAATATATATTTATAATTATAATTTACAGTTAATAGTTTAAACTTTATTTATTTTACAACGGTTGCGAAGCAAGTTTTAACAACTTATATTAATCACTCTCGTTGGCACCGATACAAGCGTATATGGGTCATTCGTGTGGAAGAAACCCGGAGTACCCGGAGAAAACCCACGTGTCCGATCTGGCGACCACCGTACCATCTCACATACTTCCCGGTCCGAGGATCGAACCCGGGTTGCCTTGGTGAGAAGCGAGCACAACAATTTTGTGAACTAAGTAAATGCTGCTAATCCGTCCATTCCGGAAGTGATCATAGCTGGTTCTGATTTCTTCAAGCCTATTCTAAATTTCCCCGGTGCGGCTCTTCAAATTTCCCTGTCAAATTTCTAAATATCAATATTTTAAATATTTTTAGTGTTATGCTTATTTTTAGCGACTTTTACAAGAAAGTAAGAAATGGATCAACTATTGTAATATGCTATTGTCTCTTATAATTCTCATCTGTAGAATGGTGCAATGTATGTGTTTATATTAATTGAATACTTTGAATTGTATGTACTGTGCATAGATGAGACAGAAATAATAAATATATTCAGAGAAAATTAAACTGGAATCTTTGCTATTCGTCTACCGTGCTTACTCATAGTACAAACACGTAGTAATATTGCCACCTGTACACAGCCACGTGTTGGGTCACGTGTATCTCACAGGGTCAGGTTAGAACCTTACTTTCGTCTAATTAGTCTATCTGGAGATCCTTAATTGTGAACATTTATCAGATTAACAAATCAGTATATCACTTCCTATTTCAACGGTAGATTTCACAGATATCTTTGCACGCGACTAGAAAAATGTTTTGAAATCAAATTCCGTGCGTCCAATTAGTCAGCTTGCTCGCAGTGCATATATATATTCTTTCAGATGAGACGTTAAAACGAGGTCTCGTGTCGGTGCTGTACACAGTGCACGTAAAAGAACTGCATCATTGCACTATCCTCCAAAAATCTAAAATATATGCATTTTTCTCTTACTCTTATATGGACGGATCTGTAATCCAGGGATCGCAGGTTCGATCCTACGTCTGACCCTAATAAAATTGTCTTTCAGATGGGACGTTAAAACGAGGTCTCGTGTCGGTGCTGTACACAGTGCACGTAAAAGAACTGCATCATTGCACTATCCTCCAAAAATCTAAAATGACAAATCTCTTCAGGAGGCGTCACTCATATGGACAACCGGTAGCGACGATAAATAAACGTAAAACACAAAGATACAGGTTAACTATCTAGTATTGGAACTAGTTTCTGGAGTAATATTTCCATTGCTTATGAATAGCACTAAAGTCTTATAAATGCATATATAAGTTTACATTATTTAAATATATAATTATATCATTAATACAATGTGAATTTGAATGAAATTGATTTCAATGTGCATAGAAACAGGTCAAATTAATCTAATTTTTGAAAATAATATTATATAGCATGTCACACATTATGTGTGCATGTTGCTCAAAGTCCATATTCCATATATTCATATGGGGTGCAATTCTATTCAGTGTACATTGAACCATTTCAAATTATCTCTGTAACATTCTCCATTGAATTCAATCAGTAATTGGCATGCACTCTATATGTAATATTTACTATATTTATTTGTTCACTGTTCGTCTATAACATGCAGATATTGTCCTCGTGGGCTTTTTAGCCTAAAGGAATTGAAAAATAAAAACTTGAAACTTATAAGAACTAGAATACATTTAAAATTTAAAATTACCAATCTCTTTTGATTTCATACATATTTTGAAGATACCACTACAAGTCAAATCTGCACATTGTTAGATAGATCTAGTATCATTAATTGTCTCATTCCCATTTTCTACTCTGCTAGCCAATTCCATATATCATCATATTCCATTACATATTAAATATAGTTTCTCTATTTTTCAGCTTTTCCATTACTATATTATGCCAATGTGCAGTTCTCACTTATAGTGCTATCTTTTGATTGCATTTGATTGTATATATGTTGAGGGCCTCATGGTAGATTAACTTTTGTTAAATGAGTACTCTCGTTAAATAAAGTCTTTATTATTATTATTATTATTATCTCCAGGAGGCGTCTCTCATATGGACAACCGGTAGCGACGATAAATAAATGTAAAACACGCACACACTATACATTTTATAGGCGTCACTCATATGGACAACCGGTAGCGACGATAAATAAACGTAAAACACACACACACTATGCATGCTATAGACTGTCCAGTTGGACTGCGAATCCAGGTTCAGACCCGTCTCCTCTGTATAACATAAGCAGTATTTCAGACGGTCATAGAAAGCGAGGTAGCATGTGTCGGTGCTATATACCGGGCATGTAAAAGAACGAGGGATGCTTCTTGAATTGGGGGCGTTTTGTATCTTGCCCTATTCTCCAGAAATATTACTAATATACTTCTGGAGGCGCTGAATATCACTAGATCTGGTGTGACTGCGCTGAATATCACTAGATCTGGTGTGACTGCGCTGAATATCACTAGATCTGGTGTGACTGCGCTGAATATCACTAGATCAGGTTCATAATCATGTTGCATTGCATACTGTGCCTTCTCCACATAATTGTCACCACTATTTGTTAATAGTTTGTATGTATGTATATTGTTGTACCAATGTGTCATAATTTAGTTTATTTTATTAAATTCCAGTAGGCTTTCAAGCCCATGAGGACATACATAACTATTGTATACAGTTAGCGAACAATGCAAACATAATGCATACATTATATACATAGACATAGTTTATTAAATTCCAGTAGGCTTTCAAGCCCATGAGGACATACATAAATATTGTATACAGTTAGCGAACAATGCAAACATAATGCATACATTATATACATAGACATAGTTTATTAAATTCCAGTAGGCTTTCAAGCCCATGAGGACATACATAAATATTGTATACAGTTAGCGAACAATGCAAACATAATGCATACATTTTTGTGTTTTTTTGTGGTTTGTGGGTTTTTGTTGTTGGTGTTGTTTTTATACAAATCAATGTGAGCTCTCACAATCATAGCCATGTATATTTATATCTATGTGTAAATTATTTAATACATGTAATATTTATCTGATATGTGTCATATTATTGAAGCAAAACAGTTCTTTATTTCTAACACGAAGAAGGTGTCAAAGGACGCAACAAAACACAAAACCAAACATACAAAATTGAAGTTGTTGCAAAGTTGTATAACATGGCCGATCAGTAAACCCTTCGTAACCATAGTCATTGCTAAATGTTAAGTATTATAAATTTAATTTTACATGTGGTCATATTTGTAAAACAGAACGCATTCGTTTATTTAATTTAGAGCGGCATTGTAGATTAATATTACATGACATATACATAGATCATTATTCATATTGATCTACTGGAATTTGACAATAAAAATATTCTTCTTTACATAGTATGTCAATAGGAGGAATAAAACATTTACAATATATACAACGAATCAGAGTTATGTGGAGGAATAAGACATTTACAATATATACAACGAATCAGAGCTATGTGGAGGAATAAGACATTTATAATATATACAACGAATCAGAGTTATGTGGAGGAATAAGACATTTACAATATATACAATGAATCAGAGCTATGTGGAGGAATAAAACATTTACAATATATACAATGAATCAGAGTTATGGGCACACCTTTTCTCTCACTTACATAATGTGGTAGATTAACTTGTGTTAAATTAGTTCTCTCGTAAAATAAAATCTGTAGTAGTAGTAGTAGTAGTAGTAGTAGTAGTAGTGGTAGTGGTAGTGGTGGTGGTGGTGGTGGTGGTGGTGGTGGTGGTGGTGGTAGTAGTAGTAGTATGACGTAATGACGTCATAACTACCCACACACATTCAAAATGGCAGCCATTTTGAATACAAAGTTCAAGTTTTCAAATTCCCATAGCTGCTGTATTTGAAGTGCGAATTTCATAATGTGTTCAGTACTATTCTCACATTTCCAATTAGATGCTGCTTAAAATGAACAAACAGTCTGCCGTAGGTGTTTCTCTATTAACCCTTTCCTTCATAGAGATTCAGGTTAATATACTATTATATCTCCATACAAACGACAGCCATTTAGCTATCATGCAGTGGATAAATAGTCGCCATATCTATCCCACCTCCATAGATATTACTGGGACTACATGAGATTCTGGCCTTAATTATGAACATTGGTTTGACTACTACATTGTCAACAACAACAATCACTTGTATTAGTGTCAGGTTACCTATATAACAACATGAATAATTAAGCTTTATGATCGTGTGTGTATAGATATACATATATGATATTTCTTATCTGGGGACACTAATGTCAATGTATGTCGTATTGGTAATGGCGTCGAGTGTTGCTTCTATGAAGGAAAGGGTTAAGACTATAGAAGTATATATTTCGGGTAGCTGCACTAAACCATTAGGTGGACGAACCACCATCAATTGGTGTCGGTTAGTTACTAGGCTAGAAACATTCTTGATTTGTCATTATTTAGTTAATTTAATTGTGTGAATTAGCAATTAGTGCAAGGAAATGCGCATATCCTGTTGTATCAGTTCATTGATCACACGTACCAGGAATATAAGTGTGTATTTCTGTGTAGTCAATTAACCCTTTCCTTCATAGAGATTTAGGTCAATATATTATTGTAGCTCCATACAAATGACAGCCATTTAGCTATCATGCAGTGGATAAGTAGTCGCCATATCTATCCCACCTCCATAGATATTACTGTGACTACATATTATTTAGGTTAATATACTATTATATCTCCATACAAATGGCAGCCATTTAGCTATCATGCAGTGGATAAGTAGTCGCCACATCTATCCCACATCCATAGATATTACTGGGACTACATGAGATTCTAGCCTTTACTATGAACATTGGTGTGGCTACTACATTGTCAATGTATGTCGTATTGGTAATGGCGTCAAGAGGTGCTTCTATGAGGGAAAGAGTTAAATATACATGTAATTAAATATAATATATCTGTCATGCACAGTGATATATAGGAATTTATATTCAGACGAGTAAAGAACTATGTTGTGTTAATATATAATATAATATAATAATATTGTATTGTGTTGTTGCAATAGTATCATGTCACACGTTAGAAATAGAAATTAAGTTCATTCTCCTTTGAAAATTGATTTGTCATTGCTTAACATGTGTAATTCCAAATGTAGATTTAGTTAGACAACAATATACGTGTAATTGTATACGTTATATAAATACAATTCTGTTCTATTCTGTTAATAAAAACAAATTAATAATTATGTTTCATTAAAACTGGTGAAAAAACTAGTAAACCTCATACACTATTCTAGTTTGCTCAATAAAGAGTTGCACTGTACTATACAGACTTCCATTGTCTATAAGTAGTGTGTAGCAATTCAGACGTAATTAAATATTATTGAAAGTTTTATATTTCAAAGGCTTGTGTAGCTTCTTTTTTGTTTTCATTTTTGTTTTCTTTTTTGGTTTCCAGCGCCAAAAAGTGGAACCGCATTTATTTGCACCGTCCAGTGACTAATATGGGTCGGAATAGCCTGGGTTCCAGTCTGTCCATTTTTCACTTTTTAACTTCTGGTAAAATGACGTTGATAGTATCAGAAGCTCAATACGGCCCAATTAATCGTCACGGTGTTAAATATATTTATTTCACTGACCAGGCAAAATATATGGACTGTTCCCAGGCTAGGATCAGAACACATTTCCTAGTAGCCTTACATATTTGGTAACATGTATCAATATTGTATGAATTCTTTTTATATTAGGCCTATATGAGGTTCATTATGACACAAAACAATTTATATAGGAAGATGAAAAATGTGAATAGAATTAGCTGTACAATAAACCATTTACATTGTCTATAATTAGTGCGCGTCAATTCATACTACATTAACCCATTCAACACCAAGTAACTCACATGGACTGGTCCATGCTATTCATAAACCAATAAATGAATCAGAAAATCACATTTTGACAAGTTCATTTATCAAAATGGGTAATTAACTAATTATGTCTAAAAATAGTCATATCACTGGCAAAAAGTGCAGATCCTGATGAGACGGCTCGTCACGAGCCGGCTCATCTGGATCTACACTTTTTGTAAGCCTATTTAGAGGTCTGCGGTGTTGAAAGGGTTAAAGTCCTTTTTTTTGTTAATTCTCAATGCTTTGTGTAGTAATATTGCAGCAATTCAACGCATGTCAGTGTCTGACAGTCTGCTCTATGCTTACAACACCTACACACACTCCTGTATTACATATGCAGTGTGTTAGACACTCGTTTACCTGTTTTCCAATTTCCCAGTCTATTGTATTCTATGCAATTTGTATAATTAGGTAAAAACAAAAAGTTCCTCACCTAACATCTTGCTGAGTTCCGCATTATGAACGTCGGGATTTTCGTCTGCTAGTAATTTTCTCGCCGTCTTTGCCCAAACCATGAATGCATTCATTGGTCTACGAATCCGCTGTTCCTTCTTTTGAATAGTCCCCATAGCCTGCCCCCTCATGACAACCGGATATGTCATCGTCTGAAAACACTGTGGGAAATTGCACGCGCTAGAGTTCGTCATGAAGAAATCCGTCTGCTGCTGGTGAGGTGTCGAATGCGTGTAACCTGGAATAACAATTCCATCCATATTTATTTTCTGTTATCTTACGCTTCGTTAGCAATTACACTTTTGTTGATTTCCAGTGAATTAGACATCTGTTTTAAAAGATAGTCATACAAAGCTAACAGGTTGTGATTTACAATAAACTAATCTTAATGTGCCTTGGTTGTAAATCAGAGCTCGCTCATATTAAACCCTATCACCCGGAGTGTGCCTCCTTAAATAGCTTATGGAAATGCCTTTGTCACGTGAGGAAAATAATTTAAACAAATCAAAATCAAACGTAATTGCTATATCGTACATGTATACACGTATTAGATCACCGCGTGAAACTTTGATCAGTAACATTTAACGTATCATAAGGCTGATAAGCTGTAGGTTCGTATCAACCGCGTCGATTGGCTGTTGTGGTTTGACTCCTTACATCGTGCCCTAAATTAAAATTATATTCCTGTTCCAGCTGATTGTCACACTTTCTAACAAATCTTACAATTGTATTCGTTACAAAATCAGTATTACTCAAGTCTTGCAGTAATTGAAATCCATGCTTTTAAAAAAAATTAAAGCGACAATGCATCGATGAAAACCCGAATTTCTACAGAATGTAATTTCCTATTATATGGTATAATTGTTTCCCAATTATTTGCCTCACAAGTTGAGTATTTCAACTGATAAACAAACGTCGTATACGACGTTTGTTGACATAACAAACTAATGTAAATATGGTCAATACCCATGCGCAATGCAATCTGTGCATCCTGAATACCTCGATTTATGGTACAGATTTACCGTTATACCTCACCCTTTGTGCGTATGCATATTTATTTTTAGACTAATACGATTTAAAAAATATATATAATATTATAAACGACAGTAGCACGCGCTTGGTATATACTCCAATAATAAACAAACGTCAATTCATGAGTGTAGCTAACAGTTATATGAAATCCTACTTTCACTTTTGGGAATTTGTGTACCATAACACCACTGTTTATGTATATAAAGTTAATGTTCGGATTATTTGGGAAGCATTTGTAGTAGCAATGTTATTTATACTTAAAAAAACATTTTCTGTGCTTTTTGCGATTTAATGTCGCTTTAACGTACTTGAACACTGTTGAAAAATCAATGATCTTATTTTAACTAGGTTAGTCTTTTTTACATTCCGCTTCCTTCGTAGCTCCAAGTCTCCGTAACTAAGCATAACATCAACAAAACCAATGTGCGTACATCAATTTTCGTATGTCATTAATAAAAATAAAATAAAGATCAAAATAAACATGACACACGCATACAATTCCATTTTTGTTTTTTAACAGTAATATATCTTTAAGTTTGGAGTGGAATAAATAAAATTCTCCAAAACTTGTTTTTCCAACCCAACATCAAATCCAGTGCATTATATATGAATGAGTATGAATACACAAAATAATTTTTTTTTTTTTAAAGTTTAATCTAAATAATAATAACTATTAACCTCAAAGCATCGTTATGTATTCTATTTCAATGTAATAGAAATCCACGATGGTATACTGTAGCCACACACCCTTGGTGCATATATATTAACGAATGCACCAGCCTAATCACTGTACGGTACTTATACAATCTTATCAAGTCGAAATTTCAAGCAATCTGGGTGTCGTATATCTAACTTATCGTATAAATAATGTTAACATAAATCCCTTACCTGCAGTATATACTGCACACTTGACACGCGGCGATGGTAACCGGTGTTATGATTTAAGATTTAACAAACAATTATCCTAGTCTGTAAAATAAACCTGTAGTACCAACCGAGTCTTAGCAATCTAATGAACGGAGCTCATTTATATAACTAATAAGCAACGTCCGTGTCAACGGCTTAAGGAAGATAAACGGGAAAACCGGAACAACAGGTCGTGGAAAAACGGATTTCACTACATTGGGGGCGTCAAATTGAGGACGACCCTAGTTGTGTATTGCGTTCTCCGAATTGGATAAACTCATAAAACGAATTCAGTGGACTATGATTTTAATGTTGATTCTACTTCTTTGCTTGATAGGTGCACTTCAATGGAGCAATTACGATTGTTTTCATGCGCAGATGTTTCACCAAGATAAAAACATTTATAAGTGACAGTAATCTAATATTAACTAGATTTAATCACTTCTACGTTTGAAGGACATTCGACGATCATAATCATAAGTATATCCACACACATATACTATATATACGTATGATTGATATATGAATACAAGTCTCTTTAAATAACGACAAAGAAAGTTATATTTGTTGTTTTAATTACATTTATTTATCGTCGCTACCGGTTGTCCATATGAGCGACGGGCAGTTTACCTAACAACACCTTTCCTGGGCAGGCTCCAGCGGTTAACCAGTACTTGCACCAACCTCCGTAAGAAACTGCCAACTTGTTCATACAAAGAGACACTGCGGTCTGCGCGGGGCTCGAACCCGTGACCATCAGTGATGATAGGTTACAGTGGTATACAAGTCAGTGACCGTATCCACAAAGCATAGTATAATATGTAAACAATATGTACATGTATCTGCAAAATGGAAACTTTTGAAATGTTTGTTGAAAATATATTCTGACGAAACGACATTCCCAGAATTATATCGTATTTATGCAATCCGGAATCATGTAAATCATTGGATGGACAAAGTTATTTCATTGGATGGACAGTTATTTCATTGGATGGACAGTTATTTCATTGGATGGACATTTATTTCATTGGATGAGTTATTTCATTGGATGGACAGTTATTTTATTGGATAGACACTTATTTCATTGGATGGACACTTATTTCATTGGATGGACAGTTATTTCATTGGATGGACAGTTATTTCATTGGATAGACACTTATTTCATTGGATGGACACTTATTTCATTGGATGGACAGTTATTTCATTGGATGGACAGTTATTTCATTGGGTGGACAGTTATTTCATTGGATGGACAGTTATTTCATTGGATGGACAGTTATTTCATTGGATGGACATTTATTTCATTGGATGAGTTATTTCATTGGATGGACAGTTATTTTATTGGATAGACACTTATTTCATTGGATGGACACTAATTTCATTGGATGGACATTTATTTCATTGGATGAGTTATTTCATTGGATGGACAGTTATTTTATTGGATAGACAGTTATTTTATTGGCTGAGTTATTTCATTGGATGGACAGTTATTTCATTGGATGGACAATTATTTCATTGGATGGACAGTTATTTTATTGGATAGTCAGTTATTTCATTAGATGGACAGTTATTTCATTGGTTGGACAGTTATTTCATTGGATGAGTTATTTCATTGGCTGGACAGTTATTTCATTGGATGGACAGTTATTTCATTGGATGGACAGTTATTTCATTGGATGGACAGTTATTTCAATGGATGGACAGTTATTTCATTGGATGGACAGTTATTTCATTGGATGGACAGTTATTTCATTGGATGGACAGTTATTTCATTGGATGGACAGTTATTTCATTGGTTGGACAGTTATTTCATTGGATGGACAGTTATTTCATTGGATGGACAGTTATTTCATTGGATGGACAGTTATTTCATTGGATGGACAGTTATTTCATTGATGGACAGTTATTTCATTGGATGGACAGTTATTTCATTGGATGGACAGTTATTTCATTGATGGACAGTTATTTCATTGGATGGACAGTTATTTCATTGAATGGACAGTTATTTCATTGGATGGACAGTTATTTCATTGGATGGACAGTTATTTTATTGGATGGACAGTTATTTTATTGGATGGACAGTTATTTCAATGGATGGACAGTTATTTCATTGGATGGACAGTTATTTCATTGGATGGACAGTTATTTCATTGGATGGACAGTTATTTCATTGGATGGACAGTTATTTCATTGGATGGACAGTTATTTCATTGGATGGACAGTTATTTCATTGGATGGACAGTTATTTGGTGGCAGTTATTTCATTGGATGGACAGTTATTTCATTGGATGGACAGTTATTTCATTGGATGGACAGTTATTTCATTGGATGGACAGTTATTTCATTGGATGGACAGTTATTTCATTGGATGGACAGTTATTGCATTGGATGGAAAGTTATTTCATTGGTTGGACAGTTATTTCATTGGTTGGACAGTTATTTCATTGGATGGACAGTTATTTCATTGGATGAACAGTTATTTCAATGGATGGACAGTTATTTCATTGGAATTACAGTATTTCATTGGATGGACAGTATTTCATTGGATGGACAGTTATTTCAATGGATGGACAGTTATTTCATTGGAATGACAGTATTTCATTGGATGGACAGTATTTCATTGGATGGACAGTTATTTCATTGGATGGACAGTTATTGCATTGGATGGACAGTTATTTCATTGGATGGACAGTTATTTCATTGGATGGACAGTTATTTCATTGGATGGACAGTTATTTCATTGGATGGACAGTTATTTCATTGGATGGACAGTTATTTCATTGGATGGACAGTTATTTCATTGGATGGACAGTTATTTCATTGGATGGACAGTTATTTCATTGGATGGACAGTTATTTCATTGGATGGACAGTTATTTCATTGGATGGACAGTTATTTCATTGGATGGACAGTTATTTCATTGGATGGACAGTTATTTCATTGGATGGACAGTTATTTCATTGGATGGACAGTTATTTTATTGGATGGACAGTTATTTTATTGGATGGACAGTTATTTCATTGGATGAGTTATTTCATTGGATGAGTTGGACAGTTATTTCATTGGATGGACAGTTATTTCATTGGATGGACAGTTATTTCATTGGATGGACAGTTATTTCATTGGATGGACAGTTATTTCATTGGATGGACAGTTATTTCATTGGATGGACAGTTATTTCATTGGATGGAAAGTTATTTCATTGGATGGACAGTTATTTCATTGGATGGACAGTTATTTCATTGGATGGAAAGTTATTTCAATGGATGGACAGTTATTTCATTGGATGGACAGTTATTTCATTGGATGGACAGTTATTTCATTGGATGGACAGTTATTTCATTGGATGAACAGTTATTTCATTGGATGGACAGTTATTTCATTGGATGGACAGTTATTTCATTGGATGGACAGTTATTTCATTGGATGGACAGTTATTTCATTGGATGGACAGTTATTTCATTGGATGGACAGTTATTTCATTGGATGGACAGTTATTTCATTGGATGGACAGTTATTTCAATGGATGGACAGTTATTTCATTGGATGGACAGTTATTTCATTGGATGGACAGTTATTTCATTGGATGGACAGTTATTTCATTGGATGGACAGTTATTTCATTGGATGGACAGTTATTTCATTGGATGGACAGTTATTTCATTGGATGGACAGTTATTCATTGGATGGACAGTTATTTCATTGGATGGACAGTTATTTCATTGGATGGACAGTTATTTCATTGGATGGACAGTTATTTCATTGGATGGACAGTTATTGCATTGGATGGACAGTTATTTCATTGGTTGGACAGTTATTTCATTGGATGGACAGTTAATTCATTGGGTGGACAGTTATTTCATTGGATGGACAGTTATTTCATTGATGGACAGTTATTTCATTGGATGGACAGTTATTTCATTGAATGGACAGTTATTTCATTGGATGGACAGTTATTTCATTGATGGACAGTTATTTCATTGGATGGACAGTTATTTCATTGGATGGACAGTTATTTTATTGGATGGACAGTTATTTCATTGGATGGACAGTTATTTCATTGGATGGACAGTTATTTCATTGGATGGACAGTTATTTCATTGGATGGACAGTTATTTCATTGGATGGACAGTTATTTCATTGGATGGACAGTTATTTCATTGGATGGACAGTTATTTCATTGGATGGACAGTTATTTCATTGGATGGACAGTTATTATTGGATGGACAGTTATTCATTGGATGGACAGTTATTTCATTGGATGGACAGTTATTTCATTGGATGGACAGTTATTTCATTGGATGGACAGTTATTTCATTGGATGGACAGTTATTTCATTGGATGGACAGTTATTTCATTGGATGGACAGTTATTTCACTGGATGGACAGTTATTTCACTGGATGGACAGTTATTTCACTGGATGGACAGTTATTTCACTGGATGGACAGTTATTTCATTGGATGGACAGTTATTTCATTGGATGGACAGTTATTTCATTGGATGGACAGTTATTTCATTGGATGGACAGTTATTTCATTGGATGGACAGTTATTTCATTGGATGGACAGTTATTTCATTGGATGGACAGTTATTTCATTGGATGGTCAGTTATTTCATTGGATGGACAGTTATTTCATTGGATGGACAGTTATTTCATTGGATGGACAGTTATTTCATTGGATGGACAGTTATTTCATTGGATGGACAGTTATTTCAATGGATGGACAGTTATTTCATTGGATGGACAGTTATTTCATTGGATGGACAGTTATTTCATTGGATGGACAGTTATTGCATTGGATGGACAGTTATTTCATTGGTTGGACAGTTATTTCATTGGATGGACAGTTATTTCATTGGGTGGACAGTTATTTCATTAGATGGACAGTTATTTCATTGGATGGACAGTTATTTCATTGATGGACAGTTATTTCATTGGATGGACAGTTATTTCATTGGATGGACAGTTATTTCATTGATGGACAGTTATTTCATTGGATGGACAGTTATTTCATTGGATGGACAGTTATTTCATTGGATGGACAGTTATTTCATTGGATGGACAGTTATTTCATTGGATGGACAGTTATTTCATTGGATGGACATTTATTTCATTGGACGGATGGATGGACAGTTATTTCAATGGATGGACAGTTATTTCATTGGATAGACACTTATTTCATTGGATGGACAGTTATTTCATTGGATGGACAGTTATTTCATTAGGTGGACAGTTATTTCATTGGATGGACAGTTATTTCATTGGATGGACATTTATTTCATTGGACGGATGGATGGACAGTTATTTCAATGGATGGACAGTTATTTCATTGGATAGACACTTATTTCATTGGATGGACAGTTATTTCATTGGATAGACAGTTATTTCATTAGGTGGACAGTTATTTCATTGGATGGACAGTTATTTTATTGGATGGACAGTTATTTCATTGGATGGACAGTTATTTCATTGGATGGACAGTTATTTCGACATGAATATCCTGAAGGAGGACAGCCCACCCCCCCCCCCCCACTTAATCGGTTTCCTCTGTTTTATTGTTGTTTCCTTTGCACTAATTGCTGTTGATCTGCATCTGTTTTCTCATCGTGAGTTTGTATTTGGAGTTTATGTTTGGTCTGCCCACCCTAAAGCACTATCAGTGAGTTTAAACTGTATTTATTTTACAACGATTGCGAAGCAAGTTTTAACAACTTATATTAATCACTCTCGTTGGTGCGGATGAAAGCGTATATGTGGTCATTCGTGTGGGAGGAAGGAACCGGAGTACCCGGAGAAAACCAACCTGTCCGATCTGGCGACCACCGTACCATCTCCCATATAAGTGAGTGGATAAACATCGCTCGCCCGTTGAGGCTTATCCCCCACGTGTACTATTAGTGCGTTACGGTTTTTTCGAATGGTCTAAATTGTTATGAAAGCAGTTGTGTACTTAATGTTTAAATTTGGTGACTTTTGATTTCAAATTATAATGGTGAATAACAGAAGTTAGACTATGCTTCTATTGGTGGAGGAAGACCCGTAACCGGTACGCCATAAGGATATGCTACAGTATCTCCAGTACATATTTTACTGTAACATGATGTGATAATATCACATTGCCTAGAGGATAGCATTCGGAGAAATTCAAAACCCCGCTCTGGTATTTGACACAAGAACAAATGCTTGATTTCACATGACCTTGAGTTGACCTCGACGGATGAACCTCAATGTCAAGGTGCGTGGTTTATTTGAAAGGTCATATGAGGTTTCATATTGGGGTTCCGTCGAAACTATATGACTGTCTTGCTTCGTTATACCATAGAAGTCAATGGTAGGCGACACTTCCCTGATAAGCATGACTACAGGCCTTGACCGATTTCTCCCAAAATCGAATGACTTCATCATAGAAGAAACCTCTATATATCCACGACGTTTAGTCAAAATCCGTACTGTAAAATCCAAGTATTGGAGTTATCCTGTTCACACAGGTCCGCATCCGTGGTCGAGAGGTTAAGGTCGCTGACTTGTATACCACTGTAACCTATCATCACTGATGGTCACGGGTTCGAGCCCCGCTCAGACCGTGTCTCATTTATATGAGAAAGTTGGCAGTTTCTTACGGAGGTTGGTGCACCCAAGTACTGGTTAACCGTTGGAGCCTGCCCAGGAAATGTGTTGTTAGGTAAACTGCCCGCCGGCGATATAGCCCGATATGGTGCTGATGCAGGCGTAAAACCCGAAATATAACATATATATAATGTTCACACAGACTGACAGACAGACGCAACTAACAAAGACCCCGTTCCCAACGGCTCTATCAATGAAATAAAAGTGTACTTCAGTATTAGGAACTATTTTATATAATTATATACTCACTTGTGTTGTTAATAAATCTACCGTGACTGACCGTGGTAATATCTAAAATGGTTTAAAAACCATTCAAACAAACTATATATATCATGACCTTGATGTTGGCCTTTCAAGGTCATGTGAATATAACGGTGTACAGTTAAACCTGTCTATAAAGGCCACACCTCGGGAAAGTTAAAAGGTGGCCTTTGATGGTATGTGGCCTCTCAATAGAGGGTTAAAATGCATTGAAAATGGCTCGACGGGAGGGGACAATGGTGGTTTTTAGAGACAGGTGTTTCATATGCGGCCTTTATTCGGAGGTGGCCTTTAGCATAGGTTTGACTGTGTGTATATATATATATATATATATATACCATGATGTGAATATATATACAACTCCCAGGTCTCTCCTCCACAGCGTGCACGTCGTGACCTAGGCACAGCTCACAGCAGGAATATGGGTCAAGGACTTCGCTGACGAAAGCCGCGCCATCGGAGTCACGTAACTATATACATATAGAGCATAAACTTACTACTAACTTATCTACTTGTCGAAACAGCAACACTTAGTGCTGGCGACGGCGGATAGCTTATTTTCTTTTAGCTACTCATTCAAGTGGACAGATCTCCTTCAAACAAGATGGTGGGACGCATACTTCTTGATGGCGTGAGAACCCCGGCGAAGAAATCGGAACCATTATTGCTGCTGTGAGCTGACAAATCGTGGAGGATGTGGCCTTACAATAGACCCATTCGAAAGATGATACATGACTCGTCACCCTGAGAAGAACAAAGATGCCTTTCCAGTTGTCAACATAAGCAACTTAGATTAAAACGTAATCTACTTAGAAACAGTTGCCCAAATGCCGGAGGTGAATATAAACAAAACTATATCTTTCGTTCGATATATACAACTCCTAGTTCTCTTCGACACATACTCGGATCCTTGTGTATGTTTGGCATGAGGCAAATATCCCGGGGATGCATTTACGTTACGAAGACCCTTGTAGAGGATATCTGAGCCGGTGTGTGCTACTGCTGGGGTGATCGCAACTGTCCGCTTTGTAGTGTTTAGTTTAAACATATGTTATTGCCAATATTAAAGTGCTTATACAATATAATACATCATAGCAAACTACAGCATAAATAATGGCAAGTGGGTCGGGTCACAAGTTCTCAAAACATTAGATTCGATCCTTCCCAATCGGTTCATTGATTTTACAACATTTACTTATGGCAGAGTAGATACATGTATATTATACGAGTACATGGCAATATAATACATAGTAAACATCGATTGCAATACATGTAGTTACAATGTAATAGTCAGAGACTAAGAAGTGACTAGTGTTTTGGGGGAGGATTATTAGAATGTATCATTTATAATGACATTAGAACTGTTCTTTTTGAAAAGGTACTGTTGTATGAACACAACTTCCTTAATATAAGCAACACTGATCAAATTATTTTCTGATTACTGTGCCAAAATCTAGTTTAATATATTTTAATAAATGTCCATACCATACCATTTTAGTATATCGATAATTAGATCTATGTTCATGTTCTGGACGAAAATGTATAATATTACTGTTACCAACATTAATCGGCATATCGTTAAGACACCACTAATGGTAGGTGAGTATAAAATGCTTGCAGATCTTGCGCGGTTTCAGCTAATAAAACGATGTCATCAGCATATAGAAGTATACAAACAATCTTGTCAGTTATGTTAATACCAATATTAAGTGATTTTAAGTAAACAGCTAAATCATTAATGTAGAGATTAAACAATAGGGGTGATAATACACAGCCCTGTCTCAGTCCACATACACCAGCACGTGCAGTGAACACCACACAATTCAGTTTTAAAGGAAATGATTCTAACACATGATGGGTAGAGAGTGACTTAATGGCTAATGCCATTTTACCCGAAACACCAGTGGCATGTGTCACGTGTGTATACACTCATATGTGTACCCGTGTGCACGCGTACAATATGAGGAAATGCATGATGGCTATATTGCTTACGATACTTGTAAGCTAATTCTTGTTTCTGTGTATGAATCATTAATTTTTTCGCGTGGTTTATTTTCCACTCCTGTGGTACATTGTTCTACCCGCGGCTGGAGTTAGTTTATACACATTTATTTGAGCTTGATTACGAAACAAGTTTTTACAATATTTGAGTAATCGTTCTCGATACTTCATTCCTAGCATGGGTTCCGGTCTGTCGATTTTTCACTTTTTTAACTTCTGGCAAGATGACATAATCAGAAACTCAATACGGCCCAATTAATAGTCTCGGTGATAAAATATATTTATTAGACTTTCCAGGCAAAATATATCGACGCCTGTTCTCAGGCTACCTCATTCATGTTGGAGTGTTGTTTTACCCCCCGAAGTGTGGTATCACATGTGTATTATAAACTATGTTTTCATGTTTTCACTTTTTCACAATACATGCATATGTATTTTATCTGTATATCCTATAAGCATATGTTGATGTCTTAATGCAATAAATGTTGTTGTTGTTGTTGTTGGTTGTTGTTGTTGTTGTTGTTGTTGTTAGTTTAATCATATTTTATTGCTTATTTATATACAATACAATTACAAATATAAACATGGTAAATATATAAGCAAATTGATACAACTGCAATGCTATGCTTATACGTGCACAGTGCACGAATAAAATCTAGAAGCAAATGGGTTGGGCAACAAGTTTTACCAACATTAGCTAGTGCCCTCCCCAATAAACCAGATTAATGTTAAGAAAATGACCGTAGCGATGTGTACTGTTGTTGTTGTAGTAGTTGTTGTTGTTGTTGTGTCCTGCACTGATTTAGCGACTAGGCTATTATTACACTTGATTCTACAAACATAACTCATATATACGTATACATGTAAAAAGAAGTTTTAGAAGTAACAATCATAAATGACTCAAAACTGAAACATGTCACGGAAAATAATACTGTATTCAAAAGTGATTGATATCAAAATAAAATCACACGTTAATAATTATCCTCCGTATTCTTAGTAATTACATGATCAATGTGCAGACTATTTTAGTAATTAGTTTATAATTAAACACCACGTGGGAGTATATCGGCACGCGACAATATACTATGTCATCTTGGTAGTGCGTTTATCTATATATCCACTAAGGCCAAAGTAGGTTTATTGTGTTGTCCTTGCACTTTACATATTTGTTAATTGTGTTGGCTATATATGTGTTTTGTACCATTTAATGCCTAATACAATGTATGCTATGCTATGCTATGCTATGCTATGTTATGTTATGTTATGCTATGTTATGTTATGTTATGTTATGTTATGTGTTGAGATACTGTTGTCAGTTACTGCCCCTGATTACTCTTTTAATGAGGTTTGTAATTGGTGTCCTCTGTTTTCATGGCTGTTTCCTTGCCCACATGTTATCGCTTGTCATCAGTATTCTCGTCTTATAATGACATGTGTTAAATTATTAAATCCAGACATATATCCTACCACAGGCACAAGACACACATTTATTTTGTTTGCCCTATGGTCATATAGTAAGTAATATTTACTAGTAATTATATGACCATAGGGCAAAAAACAATGTGTGTCTTGTGCCTGTGTATCCAATAGTATGTCCAATGGATAATATATGGTAACATTGCATTTGATTGTATACATGTTGAGGGCCTCATGGTAGATTAACTTTTGTTAAATGAGTACTCTCGTTAAATAAAGTCTTTATTATTATTATTATTATTATTATTATTAAATAAAATGAATAAACACTTAAAACACTTAATCAACATGATTTAGATAAAATCGCAGTTATCATACCGCAACATCTGGTTAGGGAACAACAGTAAATACAAAGAATTCCAACTACATGGATTGATACATTTCGGGATAAATCGGACATTATTTGTCAAGGGAGGTAATAGAAAAACCGCCACTGTCTCACATCATTCCACGTTCATATAACAACGAGCATGCAAAAAGTAAGACACATTTTACTTTGCATAGTAGGTATTGGGGATTATTTTGTTGAATTTATGAATACAGTCGAACTTGCTCGAAAGACCATGCACGTCTATTAACCCATTTCATTCTGGATACCGTTCAAACAGTATTTGCAAAGAATATAGAGCTAGATCAGCCACCATGGAACGTGCCGTCTGATCAGGCTCTATGCTGTTTGCTATTCAGATAATCTTGCTAAGATACCTGGCTATGTAGCAAACAACATAGATCCTGAACAGCATACTGCCTCACGCTGTGGCTGATCTGGATTTATGTTGTTTGCAAAAGCCTTTATATCTATCCATAATGAAATGGGTTAAGAGACCAACAGTATAAGACACCACTTTTTCTCGTGTTGTTACGGAAGTAATTACCATGTAGTACGAAACCATTCGTGCACGCGTAGAAGACGCTTATTTGGCATTCCCTTTGATGGTCTCTTAATACAAGTTTGACTGTATACATAGAGGTTCTTTTTTGTAGTTTTATATTACCAAATATGTGCTGTTATTAGTTCCCGGGTTTTTTTTTGTCATTTAATGGACTAGTCAAAAAAGAGGACAGTTGCTCTATTAAATGTCGGTTGACTTCCGGTTTCCATACTTCCGGTTTCTGCGTTATCACAATGACTGCAATTTTCAAGTTTTTATCTCGAACATATTATTTATAAATATTTCATTATGATTAATGTGAGTACATGTATGTCTATATATATGTACAGTACATAGATATGACACTTATAATAACAAGTATCGCAGTACATATGTGTGCGCCTGGATGGCAGACACGTAGCTCCTATAATAATAAGGCAATGAAGGTCTTGGCTTGCTGGCAGATTGACACCGAAAATGAAACATTCAATTACGTGTAGGCCAAACATACAATAAAAAGTAGACGCGATATTGACATGCCTGTATGGTATAGTTATTAGTATCTCACCATGCAATCATATATATATATATAGCCCAATGGTTAGCGCGCTCGCTTCTCGCCAATGCAACACGGTTTCGATCCTCGGACCGGGGCGTATGTGAGCACAGACACCAGACACTGGCCTATGGTCATATAGTAAGTAATATATATTATATATTACTTACTATATGACCATAGGCCAAAAAAAAATTGTTTGTGTCTGGTGCCTGTGTATGTGAGATGGTACGGTGGTCGCCAGATCGGACAGGTGGGTTTTCTCCGGTTACTCCGGTTTCCTCCCACACGAATGACCACATATACGCTTTCATCCGCGCCAACGAGAGTGATTAATATCAGTTGCTAAAACATGCTTCGCAATCGTTGTAAAATAAATAAAGTTTAAATTTATATATAAATATTTGTTTTAGTCAATGTGACATTTCATATCTGTATAGCAAGTTTGGTATCATCATCTCTGCATAGCAACTTTAAGCTTAGTTTGGTATCATCATCTCTGCATAGCAACTTTAAGCTTAGTTTGGTATCACCATCTCTGCATAGCAACTATAAGCTTAGTTTGGTATCATCATCTCTGCATAGCAACTTTAAGTTTAGTTTGGTATCATCATCTCTGCATAGCAATTTTAAGCTTAGTTTGGTATCATCATCTCTGCATAGCAATTTTAAGCTTAGTTTGCTATCATCATCTCTGCATAGCAATTTTAAGCTTAGCTTGCTATCATCATCTCTGCATAGCAATTTTAAGCTTAGTTTGGTATCATCATCTCTGCATAGCAATTTTAAGCTTAGTTTGCTATCACCATCTCTGCATAGCAACTATAAGCTTAGTTTGGTATCATCATCTCTGCATAGCAACTTTAAGCTTAGTTTGGTATCATCATCTCTGCATAGCAATTTTAAGCTTAGTTTGGTATCATCATCTCTGCATAGCAATTTTAAGCTTAGTTTGCTATCATCATCTCTGCATAGCAATTTTAAGCTTAGTTTGGTATCATCATCTCTGCATAGCAATTTTAAGCTTAGTTTGCTATCATCATCTCTGCATAGCAATTTTAAGCTTAGTTTGCTATCATCATCTCTGCATAGCAATTTTAAGCTTAGTTTGCTATCATCATCTCTGCATAGCAATTTTAAGCTTAGTTTGGTATCATCATCTCTGCATAGCAATTTTAAGCTTAGTTTGCTATCATCATCTCTGCATAGCAATTTTAAGCTTAGTTTGGTATCATCATCTCTGCATAGCAATTTTAAGCTTAGTTTGCTATCATCATCTCTGCATAGCAATTTTAAGCTTAGTTTGCTATCATCATCTCTGCATAGCAATTTTAAGCTTAGTTTGCTATCATCATCTCTGCATAGCAATGTTAAGCTTAGTTTGGTATCATCATCTCTGCATAGCAATTTTAAGCTTAGTTTGCTATCATCATCTCTGCATGGCAATTTTAAGCTTAGTTTGGTATCATCATCTCTGCATAGCAATTTTAAGCTTAGTTTGGTATCATCATCTCTGCATAGCAATTTTAAGCTTAGTTTGGTATCATCATCTCTGCATAGCAATTTTAAGCTTAGTTTGCTATCATCATCTCTGCATAGCAATTTTAAGCTTAGTTTGCTATCACCATCTCTGCATAGCAACCATAAGCTTAGTTTGGTATCATCATCTCTGCATAGCAACTTTAAGCTTAGTTTGGTATCATCATCTCTGCATAGCAATTTTAAGCTTAGTTTGGTATCATCATCTCTGCATAGCAATTTTAAGCTTAGTTTGCTATCATCATCTCTGCATAGCAATTTTAAGCTTAGTTTGGTATCATCATCTCTGCATAGCAATTTTAAGCTTAGTTTGCTATCATCATCTCTGCATAGCAATTTTAAGATTAGGTTGGTATCATCATCTCTGCATAGCAATTTTAAGCTTAGTTTGGTATCATCATCTCTGCATAGCAATTTTAAGCATAGTTTGGTATCATTATCTCTGCATAGCAATTGTAAGCTTAGTTTGGTATCATCCATCATCTCTGCATAGCAATTTTAAGCTTAGTTTGGTATCATCATCTCCGCATAGCAATTTTAAGCTTAGTTTGGTATCATCATCTCTGCATAGCAATTTTAAGCTTAGTTTGGTATCATCATCTCCGCATAGCAATTTTAAGCTTAGTTTGGTATCATCCATCATCTCTGCATAGCAATTTCAAGCTTAGTTTGGTATCGTCATCTCTGCATAGCAATTTTAAGCTTAGTTTGGTATCATGATCTCTGCATAGCAATGTTAAGCTTAGTTTGGTATCGTCATCTCTGCATAGCAATGTTAAGCTTAGTTTGGTATCATCATCTATGCATAGCAATTTTAAGCTTAGTTTGGTATCATCATCTCTGCATAGCAATTGTAAGCTTAGTTTGGTATCATCATCTCTGCATAGCAATTTTAAGCTTAGTTTGCTATCATCATCTCTGCATAGCAATGTTAAGCTTAGTTTGGTATCATCATCTCTGCATAGCAATTTTAAGCTTAGTTTGTATCATCATCTCTGCATAGCAATTTTAACTTAGTTTAGTATCATCATCTCTGCATAGCAATTTTAAGCTTAGTTTGCTATCATCATCTCTGCATAGCAATTGTAAGCTTAGTTTGGTATCATCCATCATCTCTGCATAGCAATTGTAAGCTTAGTTTGGTATCATCATCTCTGCATAGCAATTTTAAGCTTAGTTTGCTATCATCATCTCTGCATAGCAATGTTAAGCTTAGTTTGGTATCATCATCTCTGCATAGCAATGTTAAGCTTAGTTTGCTATCATCATCTCTGCATAGCAATTTTAAGCTTAGTTTGGTATCATCATCTCTGCATAGCAATTTTAAGCTTAGTTTGCTATCATCATCTCTGCATAGCAATTGTAAGCTTAGTTTGGTATCATCCATCATCTCTGCATAGCAATTTTAAGCTTAGTTTGGTATCATCATCTCTGCATAGCAATTGTAAGCTTAGTTTGGTATCATCATCTCTGCATAGCAATTGTAAGCTTAGTTTGGTATCATCATCTCTGCATAGCAATGTTAAGCTTAGTTTGGTATCATCATCTCTACATAGCAATTTTAAGCATAGTTTGCTATCATCATCTCTGCATAGCAATTTTAAACTCAGTTTGGTATCATTTTGAAAATGGCATTTCGGAAAATAACGAAATTGCGTTTAAAACGTACAATTAAATACGTCAGAATGCACCATCGGCGTTCTTGGTATCACAATTTTACAGCGGACTCAAAATGGCTAACTACGCCCCTGTATGGGTATCAATAAACCGAAATAAAATACATAACATACATATGTAACTGGGACGAGGCAAACAGACAGTGGGTATAGAAAATGGCGTATGTAAACATTAATAAATATAATTAAATGTTGCTGATGCACGATAATAATACTTGTGATGGGTATACTATTGTTGCTGTTGGTCCTGACACGTGTTACGTGTATTAGGGCACGTGTTACGTGTATTAGGGCACGTGTTACGTGTATTAGGGCACGTGTTACGTGTATTAGGGCACGTGTTACGTGTATTAAGGCACGTGTTACGTGTATTAGGACACGTGTTACGTGTATTAGGACACGTGTTACGTGTATTAGGGCACGTGTTACGTGTATTAGGGCACGTGTTACGTGTATTAGGACACGTGTTACGTGTATTAGGACACGTGTTACGTGTATTAGGGCACGTGTTACGTGTATTATGACACGTGTTACGTGTATTAGGGCACGTGTTACGTGTATTAGGACACGTGTTACGTGTATTAGGGCACGTGTTATGTGTATTAGGACACGTGGTACGTGTATTGGGGCACGTGTTACGTGTATTAGGGCACGTGTTACGTGTATTATGACACGTTGTGTGTATTAGGGCACGTGTTACGTGTATTAGGGCACGTGTTACGTGTATTAGGGCACGTGTTACGTGTATTATGACACGTGTGGGCGAATTGTCGCCCTAGGGATCCTGACTTCGCCCTAGGGACCCTGACTTCGCCTGACTTCACCCTAAAACAAATATAAGTTGTTTTTTTACGATTTTCAAACAAAATTGTGTCTAGTAAGATACACTGGCCCATTATAAAGCACTCCTTCTATTCAAATGTTGTATTTAATGGTTGTACTGTGCATTTTAACCCTATTTTGCAGAAGTATATTAAAGAACACCATTTAAGGAAGCGATCGCGCGCTTTCTCACTTCTCCCAAAAATTCTGACCTAGAATGAACCCTGCGACAGTATGTTTGCACATTTATGTTGTATAGCTTAGAGACCTTTTGCCTGTCGACGATATTTATGATTCAGCAAACCAAACCACTACCATGGTTCTACCATTCTTTATATTGCATTCTTCGTTTTATCACGGCCTCTATGCATTCTTCGTTTTATCACGGTTGGCCTCTATGCATTCTTCGTTTTATAACGGCCAATATGCATTCTTCGTTTTATAACGGCCTCTATGCATTCTTCGTTTTATAACGGCCTCTGTGCATTCTTCGTTTTATCATGGTCTCTATGCATTCTTCGTTTTATCACGGCCTCTATGCATTATTTGATTCATATTAAGGGCGAGATATATCATTAAATTTTATAAATATTTATTTTGATTGTGGGTGTGTTTGGACAGGTACTTTTGTATATTATGACCGCTTGCATACAAGTGTATGTCACTATTACACTGTTAACGCCTCAGCCCCCATATACTTTACTCACCCTACATAACTCCGTGGAGAGTCAGTAGCAAACCCAATAGCTAATATTGAAGATTTAAAAAAAAAAACCCATCTTGACTGGACGCATTTTCATGAACTACCATCAATTGTTCACCTCAAGAGGACGAGCAGACACAGGCTATACTCTTATAGATTATATCATTCTAAATCAATGTCGCTCCTTGAGGTGAAAGCCCAAATCTTGCTCTGAGCCGGGTACCGGTATGCTTAACCCTTTCAACACCACATACCTCTAAATAGGCTTACAAAAAGTGTAGATCCAGATGAGCCGGCTCGTGACGAGCCGTCTCATCAGGATCTGCACTTTTTGTCAGTGATATGACTATTTTTAGACATAATTACCCATTTTGATAAATGAACTTGTCCAAATGTGATTTTCTGATTCATTTATTGGTTTATGAATATCATGGACCAGTCCATGTGAGTTACTTGGTGTTGAATGGGTTAATAGACCACTTCCATTATTACACAACATCAGCACATGTTAATTCTCTATGTATTTTTTATGATCATGAAACCATCCATCACAATGTCTGACATTGTATCTTTCCTGTATCAAAATGGAGCGTTCATTGCCTTCCTTGATAGCTCTTAGTTAGTTATCCATGTATTTTCTTTAGTTGGTTATCTCACAGCTCTCATTTGGAAGAGAGTTAAGTATATATGATGATCTATTGAAAGTTTAAGGACTTAGTGCCAACAGGATGTGGGCAGGTCTTCTGATGATCTCTTGAACGTTTATGGGTTTTACTCGGAACATGATGGGGCAGACATGATTAATTCCCAGCAGCATATGTAGGAATAACGGATCCGCCTCCATGATCGAGTGGTTACGATCGCTGACTTGTATACCACTGATGGTCACTGGTTCGAGCCCTGATCAGACCGTGTCTCTTTATATGAAAGTGTTGGAAGTTTCTTACGGGGGTTGGTGTGCCAAGTACTGGTTAACCGCTGGAGCCTGCCCAAGAAAGGTGTTGCTAGGTAAACTGTCCGTCGCTCAAATGGGCAACTGGTAGCAACGTTAAATAAGCTTAAATAAAAATAAAAAAGATTAATGGTATATAGAATTGTGAAACTTTATAGACTATATATACATGTATGATACAACAATTGTTTAATTCAATACAGGAGGAATGCACAGAATTAAAAAGAATTCACACAGAAACGAAAGATGTGCTCCAAAAGAAAGAAACAGAGAGTAAATAATTTCAAAAAATGTACCAAAAAGAATTGGCGTCCACCATCTCCAGGAAATTGTTTAAATAGATTTTTCTTAACATTTATTCTTGTTTGTTGTATATTGTTTCACCTTATTATAGCTATGTAAAATAATTCAATAGCATGCTTAATGGCTCTTAATTGAATAGCATGCTTAATGCCTCTTAATTGAATAGCAAGCTTAATTATTCTTAATTGTACTCTTCCAATGTTCTTGTCGCTAGCGGTGAATAGCAAGCTTAATTATTCTTAATTGTACTCTTCCAATGTTCTTGTCACTAGTGGTGAATAGCAAGCTTAATTATTCTTAATTGTACTCTCCCAATATTCTTGTCACTAGCGGTGAATAGCAAGCTTAATTATTCTTACTTGTACTCTTCCAATGTTCTTGTTGCTAGCGGTGAATAGCAAGCTTAATTATTCTTACTTGTACTCTTCCAATGTTCTTGTTGCTAGCGGTGAATAGCAAGCTTAATTATTCTTAATTGTACTCTTCCAATGTTCTTGTTGCTAGCGGTGAATAGCAAGCGTAATTATTCTTACTTGTACTCTTCCAATGTTCTTGTCACTAGCGGTGAATAGCAAGCTTAATTATTCTTACTTGTACTCTTCCAATGTTCTTGTCACTAGCGGTGAATAGCAAGCTTAATTATTCTTACTTGTACTCTTCCAATGTTCTTGTCACTAGCGGTGAATAGCAAGCTTAATTATTCTTGGTTTAAACAGTATTTATTCCAATAAATTTACATGTATAACACAATGTTACAAATTACATAAATTGTGAATGGTTTGGATTGGAAAACAAGTTTTCAGAAAACTTATATTAATTCCTCTCCAGGTCTCCCCTAATGGGAGAGGGGGAGGGAGACATGTTCACCATTGATATTTTTATTTAAGCTTAATCAATTCCATTTATGTTGCTATAGAGATAAAGGGAATAGCCACTTTATATACAATGTTGGGTCTGTCCGTCTGTCTCTCTGGTTTACATTGTCTGAGATTCATTTCCAAACCCCTTGTTGGATTACAACAAACTTGGTAGGCAGCATCGGTATGGTGTCTGGTTTTGCTTATTGTAACTCCGTTCTTGTTGGATTACATCAAACTTGGTAGGCAGCATCGGTATGATGTCTGGTTGTGCTTATTGTAACCCTGTTCTTGTTGGATTACAACAAACTTGGTAGGCAACATCGGTATGATGTCTGGTTGTGCTTATTGTAACCCTGTTCTTGTTGGATTACACCAACGTTGGTAGGCAACACCGGTATGATGTCTGGTTGTGCTTATTGTAACCCTGTTCTTGTTGGATTACACCAACGTTGGTAGGCAACACCGGTATGATGTCTGGTTGTGCTTATTGTAACCCTGTTCTTGTTGGATTACACCAACGTTGGTAGGCAACACCGGTATGATGTCTGGTTGTGCTTATTGTAACCCGTTCTTGTTGGATTACACCAACGTTGGTAGGCAACACCGGTATGATGTCTGGTTGTGCTTATTGTAACCCTGTTCTTGTTGGATTACACCAACGTTGGTAGGCAACACCGGTATGATGTCTGGTTGTGCTTATTGTAACTCCGTTCTTGTTGGATTACAACAAACTTGGTAGGCAGCATCGGTATGATGTCTGGTTGTGCTTATTGTAACCCTGTTCTTGTTGGATTACACCAACGTTGGTAGGCAACACCGGTATGATGTCTGGTTGTGCTTATTGTAACTCCGTTCTTGTTGGATTACAACAAACTTGGTAGGCAACATCGGTATGATGTCTGGTTGTACTTATTGTAACTCCGTTCTTGTTGGATTACAACAAACTTGGTAGGCAGCATCGGTATGATGTCTGGTTGTGCTTATTGTAACTTCGTTCTTGTTGGATTACAACAAACTTGGTAGGCAGCATCGGTATGATGTCTGGTTGTGCTTATTGTAACTTCGTTCTTGTTGGATTACAACAAACTTGGTAGGCAGCATCGGTATGATGTCTGGTTGTGCTTATTGTAACTTCGTTCTTGTTGGATTACAACAAACTTGGTAGGCAGCATCGGTATGATGTCTGGTTGTGCTTATTGTAACTTCGTTCTTGTTGGATTACAACAAACTTGGTAGGCAGCATCGGTATGATGTCTGGTTGTGCTTATTGTAACTTCGTTCTTGTTGGATTACAACAAACTTGGTAGGCAGCATCGGTATGATGTCTGGTTGTGCTTATTGTAACTTCGTTCTTGTTGGATTACAACAAACTTGGTAGGCAGCATCGGTATGATGTCTGGTTGTGCTTATTGTAACTCCGTTCTTGTTGGATTACAACAAACTTGGTAGGCAGCATCGGTATGATGCCTGGTTGTGCTTATTGTAACTCCGTTCTTGTTGGATTACATCAAACTTGGTAGGCAGCATCGGTATGATGTCTGGTTGTGCTTATTGTAACTCCGTTCTTGTTGGATTACAACAAACTTGGTAGGCAGCATCGGTATGATGTCTGGTTGTGCTTATTGTAACTCCGTTCTTGTTGGATTACAACAAACTTGGTAAGCAGCATCGGTATGATGTCTGGTTTTGCTTATTGTAACTCCGTTCTTGTTGGATTACAACAAACTTGGTAGGCAGCATCGGTATGATGTCTGGTTGTGCTTATTGTAACTCCGTTCTGGTTGGATTACACCAAACTTGGTAGGCAGCATCGGTATGATGTCTGGTTGTGCTTATTGTAACTCCGTTCTTGTTGGATGTTTTGTGGATTTACGACCATTTGGACATTTTTATAGCACAAAGCTTGTCCACGTGTCATATTCAAAACCTCTTGTTGGCTTTCATCAAACTTGGCATGAAGCATTGGTACGATGTCTAGATGTGCATATTGAAACCAATTCTGGTTGGATGGTTTATTTGCGGAGTTACGGCAATTTGGACAATTGTACAACACAAATCATGTCCAAGCTTCATCTGCAACAACCCATGTTGGATTTTGAAATAAAACTCCAATTTCACTAACATGCGAATTCAACATGACATCAAAAAACTACCTGTGTATGGTCCACCAAACAGAAATGTTGTTTTCTGGCATTTTCACATCACTGGTACCATGACCGTTTAAGAAAACCATAATGGTTCCCCCATTACAAATCCAAAAATATATATGTGTATAGATAGACAGACATGTGTATGTGTATGTATGGACAGACAGACCATTGTCTATGTGTATGTATGGACAGACAGACCATTGTCTATGTGTATGAATGGACAGACAGTCCATTGTCTATGTGTATGTATGTATAGACAGACCATTGTCTATGTGTATGTATGTATAGACATACCATTGTCTATGTGTATGTATGGGTAATATGGACAGACAGACCATTGTCTATGTGTATGTATGTATAGACAGACCATTGTCTATGTGAATGTATGGGTAATATGGACAGACAGACCATTGTCTATGTGTATGTATGTATAGACAGACCATTGTCTATGTGTATGTATGGACAGACAGACCATTGTCTATGTGTATGTATGGACAGACAGACCATTGTCTATGTGTATATATGGACAGACAAACCATTGTCTATGTATGGACAGACAGACCATTGTCTATGTGTATGCATGGACAGCCAGACCATTGTCTATGTGTATGTATTGACAGACAGACCATTGTCTATGTGTATGTATGGTCAGACAAACCATTGTCTATGTATGGACAGACAGACCATTGTCTATGTGTATGTATGGACAGACAGACCATTGTCTATGTGTATGGATGGACAGCAAGACCATTGTCTATGTGTGTATATGGACAGACAGACTATTGTCTATGTATATGTATGAACAGACAGACCATTGTCTATGTGTATGTATGGACAGACATACCATTGTATATGTGTATGTATGGACAGACAGACCATTGTCAATGTGTATGTATGGACAGCCAGACCATTGTCTATGTGTATGTATGGACAGCCAGACCATTGTCTATGTGTATGTATGGACAGCCAGACCAATGTCTATGTGTATGTATGGACAGCCAGACCAATGTCTATGTGTATGTATGGACAGCCAGACCAATGTCTACATGTATGTATGGACAGCCAGACCACTCTATATGTATATGTATGGACAGCCAGACCATTGTCTATATGGATGTATGGACATACTGACCATTGTCTATGTGTATGTATAGTTGTATGGTACTCATGCAGCATGTACCGTATAGTTGTATAGTATACATACAGCATGTACCGTATAGTTGTATAGTATACATACAGCATGTACCGTAAAGTTGCATAGTATACATACACCATGTACCATAAAGTTGTATGGTATACATACAGCATGTACCGTATAGTTGTATGGTATACATACAGCATGTACCGTATAGTTGTATGGTAAACATACAGCATGTACCGTATAGTTGTATGGTATACATACTGCATGTACCGTATAGTTGTATGGTATACATACTGCATGTACCGTATAGTTGTATGGTATACATACACCATGTACCGTATAGTTGTATAGTATACATACTGCATGTACCATATAGTTGTATGGTATACATACTGCATGTACCGTATAGTTGTATGGTATACATACTGCATGTACCGTATAGTTGTATAGTATACATACAGCATGCACCGTATAGTTGCATAGTATACATACATACAGCATGTACCATATAGTTGTATAGTATAGATGCAGCATGTACCGTATAGTTGCATAGTATACATACATACAGCATGTACTGTATAGTTGTATAGTATAGATGCAGCATGTACCGTATAGTTGTATGGTATGCATACAGCAAGTACCGTATAGTTGTATAGTATACATACATACAGCATGTACCGTATAGTTGTATAGTATAGATGCAGCATGTACAGTATAGTTGTATGGTATACATACAGCATGTACCGTATAGTTGTATAGTATACATACAGCATGTACCGTATAGTTGTATAGTATACATACTACATGTACCGTATAGTTGTATAGTATACATACTACATGTACCGTATAGTTGTATGGTATACATACTACATGTACCGTATAGTTGTATGGTATACATACAGCATGTACCGTATAGTTGTATAGTATACATACAGCATGTACCATATAGTTGTATAGTATACATACTACATGTACCGTATAGTTGTATGGTATACATACAGCATGAACCGTATAGTTGTATAGTATACATACAGCATGTACCATATAGTTGTATAGTATACATACAGCATGTACCGTATAGTTGTATAGTATACATACAGCATGTACCGTATAGTTGTATAGTATACATACAGCATGTACCATATAGTTGTATAGTATACATACAGCATGTACCGTATAGTTGTATAGTATACATACAGCATGTACCGTATAGTTGTATAGTATACATACTACATGTACCGTATAGTTGTATGGTATACATACAGCATGTACCGTATAGTTGTATGGTATACATACTGCATGTACCGTATAGTTGTATGGTATACATACAGCATGTACCGTATAGTTGTATTGTATACATACTGCATGTACCGTATAGTTGTATTGTATACATACTGCATGTACCGTATAGTTGTATAGTATACATACAGCATGTACAGTATAGTTGTATACATACTGCATGTACAGTATAGTTGTATAGTATACATACTGCATGTACTGTATAGTTGTATAGTATACATACTGCATGTACTGTATAGTTGTATGGTATACATACTGCATGTACAGTATAGTTGTATGGTATACATACTGCATGTACAGTATAGTTGTATAGTATACATACAGCATGTACCATATAGTTGTATAGTATACATACTGCATGTACCATATAGTTGTATAGTATACATACAGCATGTACCGTATAGTTGTATAGTATACATACAGCATGTACCGTATAGTTGTATAGTATACATACATGTACCGCATAGTTGCATAGTATACATACAGCATGTACCATATAGTTGTATAGTATACATACAGCATGTACCGTATAGTTGTATAGTATAGATTCAGCATGTACAGTATAGTTGTATGGTATACATACAGCATGTACCGTATAGTTGTATGGTATACATACAGCATGAACCGTATAGTTGTATAGTATACATACAGCATGTACCGTATAGTTGTATAGTATACATACAGCATGTACCGTATAGTTGTATAGTATACATACTACATGTACCGTATAGTTGTATAGTATACATACAGCATGTACCGTATAGTTGTATGGTATACATACAGCATGTACCGTATAGTTTTATAGTATACATACTGCATGTACCGTATAGTTGTATTGTATACATACTGCATGTACCGTACAGTTGTATTGTACACATACTGCATGTACCGTATAGTTGTATAGTACACATACTGCATGTACCGTATAGTTGTATAGTATACATACTGCATGTACCGTATAGTTGTATAGTATACATACTGCATGTACTGTATAGTTGTATAGTATACATACTGCATGTACCGTATAGTTGTATGGTATACATACTGCATGTACAGTATAGTTGTATAGTATAGATTCAGCATGTACAGTACAGTTGTATGGTATACATACAGCATGTACCGTATAGTTGTATAGTATACATACTACATGTACCGTATAGTTGTATAGTATACATACTGCATGTATCGTATAGTTGTAGAGTACACATACAGCATGTACCATATAGTTGTAGAGTACACATACAGCATGTACCGTATAGTTGTATAGTATACATACTGCATGTACCGTATAGTTGTATTGTATACATACTGCATGTACCATATAGTTGTATTGTATACATACTGCATGTACCGTATAGTTGTATAGTATACATACAGCATGTACCGTATAGTTGTATAGTATACATACAGCATGTACCGTATAGTTGTAGAGTACACATACTACATGTACCGTATAGTTGTATAGTATACATACTGCATGTACTGTATAGTTGTATAGTATACATACACCATGTACCGTATAGTTGTATGGTATACATACACCATGTACCGTATAGTTGTATGGTATACATACAGCATGTACCGTATAGTTGTATAGTATACATACATACAGCATGTACCGTATAGTTGTATAGTATAGATGCAGCATGTACCGTATAGTTGCATAGTATACATACATACAGCATGTACCATATAGTTGTATAGTATAGATGCAGCATGTACCGTATAGTTGTATGGTATGCATACAGCAAGTACCGTATAGTTGTATAGTATACATACATACAGCATGTACCGTATAGTTGTATAGTATAGATGCAGCATGTACAGTATAGTTGTATGGTATACATACAGCATGTACCGTATAGTTGTATAGTATACATACTACATGTACCGTATAGTTGTATGGTATACATACAGCATGTACAGTATAGTTGTATACATACTGCGTGTACAGTATAGTTGTATAGTATACATACTGCATGTACCGTATAGTTGTATAGTATACATACTGCATGTACTGTATAATTGTATAGTATACATACTGCATGTACCGTATAGTTGTATGGTATACATACTGCATGTACAGTATAGTTGTATTGTATACATACTGCATGTACAGTATAGTTGTATAGTATACATACTGCATGTACCATATAGTTGTATGGTATACATACAGCATGTACCGTATAGTTGTATAGTATACATACTGCATGTACCATATAGTTGTATAGTATACGTACAGCATGTACCGTATAGTTGTATTGTATACATACAGCATGTACCGTATAGTTGCATTGTATACATACTGCGTGCACCGTATAGTTGTATAGTACACATACTGCATGTACCGTATAGTTGTATGGTATACATACAGCATGTACCGTATAGTTGTATAGTATACAGCATGTACCGTATAGTTGTATAGTATACATACAGCATGTACCGTATAGTTGTATAGTATACAGCATGTACCGTATAGTTGTATGGTATACATACTACATGTACCGTATAGTTGTATAGTATACATATTGCATGTACCGTAGTTGTATTGTATACATACTGCATGTACCGTAGTTGTATTGTATACATACAGCATGTACCGTATAGTTGTATGGTATACATACAGCATGTACCGTATAGTTGTATAGTATACAGCATGTACCGTATAGTTGTATTGTATACATACAGCATGTACCGTATAGTTGTATGGTATACATACTGCATGTACCGTTCAGTTGTATAGTATACATACTGCATGTACCGTATAGTTGTATAGTATACATACTGCATGTACCGTATAGTTGTATGGTATACATACAGCATGTACCGTATAGTTGTATAGTATACAGCATGTACCGTATATTTGTATGCTATACATACAGCATGTACCATATAGTTGTATTGTATACATACTGCATGTACCGTATAGTTGTATAGTATACATACAGCATGTACAGTATAGTTGTATAGTATACATACAGCATGTACCGTATAGTTGTATAGTATACATACAGCATGTACCGTATAGTTGTATAGTATACATACAGCATGTACCGTATAGTTGTATAGTATACAGCATGTACCGTATAGTTGCATGGTATACATACTACATGTACCATATAGTTGTATAGTATACATACAGCATGTACCATATAGTTGTATAGTACTCATGCAAAATTAGTCAGATGTCCTGCATGTTTCGCCTTGTCTCTACATCCGGAATCAAACTGACTGCTTAACACAGGTGGCTGGGCAAGAGGGCATGTGTATAATATTTGGAAACTGGCTGCTTAACACAGAGTATGGATATGTACTTCCCGTGTTATAGCTTGTGCTGCTATGCCATGCTAACGACTATCATGCATGCATGCACCACCACACAATAGTGCATCAAGACAACGGGTATGGGACATATAGCGACGAAATTAATTGACAACGCTCCACACCCACATAAATAACTGAAACACATGTAAAGCTTAACAGTTTATTTACTACACATTAAAAATTATAAATACAGATAACATTGTATAATTATGTACTATTTAATACTAACATCACCTTGTATATATGTGCTATTTAATACTAACATCACCTTGTATGTATAAACATTTGTAACAAGAAATATGAAGCAGTAACAAGCATAAAGTAACAATGAATAAATTAATCATTATTTAGTTTCATGATGGCCTCCCAACACCCCTATAGCCATCCCAGTCCACACCACTATAGCCATCCCAGTCCACACCACTATAACCATCCCGGTCCACCCCCCCCCCTATAGCCATCCCGGTCCACCCCCCCCATAGCCATCCCGGTCCACCCCCCCCCCTATAGCCATCCCGGTCCACCCCCCATAGCCATCCGGTCCACACCCCTATAGCCATCCCGGTCCACACCCCTATAGCCATCCCGGTCCACCATATAGCCATCCCGGTCCACACCCGTATAGCCATCCCGGTCCACACCCCTATAGCCATCCCGGTCCACACCACTATAGCCATCCCTGTCACACCCCTATAGCCATCCCGGTCCACACCCCTATAGCCATCCCGGTCCACACCACTATAGCCATCCCGGTCCACACCACTATAGCCATCCCGGTCAACCCCCTATAGCCATCCCGGTCCACACCACTATAGCCACCCGGTCCACACCACTATAGCCATCCCGGTCCACACCCGTATAGCCATCCCGGTCCACACCCCTATAGCCATCCCGGTCCACCCCCCCTATAGCCATCCCGGTCCACACCCCTATAGCCATCCCGGTCCACACCACTATAGCCATCCCGTTCCACACCCCTATAGCCATCCGGTCCACACCCCTATAGCCATCCCGGTCCACCTCCCCTATAGCCATCCCGGTCCACACCCCTATAGCCATCCCGGTCCACACACCCCCCTATAGCCATCCCAGTCCACACCCCTATAGCCATCCCGGTCCACACCACTATAGCCATCCCAGTCCACACCCCTATAGCCATCCCGGTCCACACCACGACATGTATAGGGACCACTATAGGGACAACAGTGGATGAATTTGAAGACTCCTCAATTAACACATCCCAACTACAAGATATATCAGGATTCCGGAAAGACTAAATCCAAACAAGACATTGCCATTAGCAAGCCTGCACCCGTTAATAATGTGATAATTGTGAGGCCCGGAGTTCACGGCCAGATGCAACTATTACGAGTGTGCTCTTTGGACAATGCACTTAAATCCACATTGCCTCTTCTCGCTCCCTCAGGTATGAGGTCTAGGGAGCTATTAATAGGTTATAAAAGGAATGAGGTCTCGAGCTATTAATATACGAGGTCTCGAGAGCTATTAATATAATGTTGTAATAATGGCCAGGCACTTAAATTCAACATGGCCTCACTCTTCTCTTTCCTTCGTGGATCATGGGGATGGATTCCATCAGGAATGAGGTCTAGGAAGTGATTAATATGTTGTAAAAACTTATTTCACAGTCAACCTAAAATAAAATCGAGCTTGTATAAACAGTGATACATTCCAGAAATGTACCCGAGGGCCAAGTCGGGTAGATTCCGGAAACACACCATTAACCCTTTCAACACCACATACCACTAATCGGCTTACAAAAAAGTGTAGATCCAGATGAGTCGCCTCGTGACGAGTCATCTCATCAGGATCTGCACTTTTTGCAAGTCATATTACTATTTTTAGAATTTTTTTTACTTATTTTGATAAAAGAACTGATCCATATGTAATTCTTATTAATTTATTGGTCTAAAAATATCATGGACCAGTCCATGTCAGTTACTTGGTGTTGAATGGGTTAAGAAAAAAATTGAAAAATCGACAAACTGGAACATAGGCTAGGAATTAATTAATATGTAAAAATAGTCAGGCACTTCCACATTACCCAGGGGCGTACCCAGGGGGGCCGAAGGGGGCCTTGGCCCCCCCCAAACTTGCACCGGTAAAGATTGAACTTCAACAACCTTGGACTAAATTTATCATAAAAAGTTTTGAATAATGCTATATATGTCCCATTGTAATAACCTGTTGAAGTTTTCTCATCCTTTGAGAGGTGTAACAATCATGCTAAACCCTATTGTAAATGACTCTTTGAAAATTTGTCACCTGGCCAAGCTGTTGCAGACTATATCCTTCATCTCCTCCAGAAGTTCAAGCTAGATACTACACTGCTGCGTGGTCAAGGGTATGATGGAGCTGGGAATATGGCGGGGAAGACCAGGGGAGCTGCAGCCATCATCACAGCACAGTATCCACTCGCACTTTATATGCACTGTGCTTTGCATCAACTGAACCTAGCAGTTATGAAGTCAGCTGAGGTGACTAGTGTTAGGAACATGATGGGGATCAGCAAGAAGCTGCATGACTTCTTCCATGCCCATCCCAAACATCAGCAGCAGCTGGAGAGTGCAATAGAAGAAAGCCAACATGACCAGAGTTTGTTGCTTCTTTGGTGATTACCCAGCATATCCTCAGCTACACTACAAGTATTACCCGCAGTCTGCAAGCAGAGTCCGGAGATATCATGGAGGCAGTTGATGATATAAACAGTTTGAGAGATGGCTTGCAGAGTGTAAGGGACAATGTTGATGATCACCACAGAGACTGGTTTAGTGATGTGGAGAAGATGTGCAGAGAGGTTGGAACAGAGCCTTCTATACCTAGGCGATGCAGCAAGCAGCGCAACCGTGCTAACACTCCAGCCCAAACAGCAAGTGAATACTACAAGCGCATCCTCACCATTCCCCTGCTTGACCATATTCTCAGTCAGCTCAACTCCAGGTTTGCCACCCATCAAGTCCAGGCTATCCAGGGACTGTGTCTTGTGCCAGCTGCTCTTGTCTCCCTCGCTCCAGGTGAAGCCCAAGAGAAGCTGACATCGCTGATCAACTTGTACAAGGATGATCTACCATCACCAGGCAGTGTGAAGAGTGAAGTACACTGCTGGCGAGTCAAGTGGAAGGCTGAACTGGATGTTGCTGGGCCTGACAACCTCCCCAAGACGCCCTCTGCAGCCCTTGCATATGCCAGCAAACACCTATTCCCAAATGTGAGAACACTGATCACTATTCTCTGCACCCTGCCTGTGACCACCTGCTCACCAGAACGATCAAACAGCACGCTCAAGTTGGTGAAGAACTGTCTGAGGTCAACCATGGAAAATGACAGACTCACTGGGTTAATGCTGATGTCTGTGCACAGAGACATTGAGGTTGACCCAGAGAAGGTCATCTCTGAGTTTGCTAGGAGACACCCCAGGAAACTAGAGCTGAAGAACATCCTGACTGAGTGCTAAGAGACTAAATACAACCTTGTGGACCTGTGTGAATTTTATGCAAAGTTGTGCTAAACCGGAATAGTGTCTAGAGTCTCTATACTAGACATAATATTATAGTGCAAGACAGACTTGATATCTCTTGTGATAGTTAACTTAAGTAAAATTAAGAGTATTTTATGTGTAATAGATTTTAAACAAAAATTACAAAACATGTATATCAAAATAAAGTCTAACTGGTCATTTCTAGTAATGTGTACACCCACGCTGTTTTAGCTCGGCCAGCCAATCTCGGCACCCCCCTCAGAAAATCCTGGGTACGCCCCTGTTACCTATTCTCTTTCCCTCAGGTATGAGGTCAAGGGAGCTATTAATAGGTTGTAAAACTTGCAGCAATCAAGAAATTAAATTTGTAGAAACTACCGATTAGATAAATGGCCATTATAAGAAACAGACATTGCAACATTACCTAAATTTAACAAGAATGATACAAAAAACTGGAACAAAAACCGTAAACCAAATTCAACCACTGCTATCCCAATGCCATAAATTACTAACTAATGAAACTATTTAGCGATGAAACGGTACATTATCATCAACCGTCTATAGCGATGAAACGGTACATTATCATCAACCGTCTATAGCGATGAAACGGTACATTATCATCAACAGTCTGTAACGATGAAACGATACATTATCATCAACAGTCTATAGCGATGAAACGGTACATTATCATCAACAGTCTGTAACGATGAAACAGACAGTACATTATCATCAACAGTCTGTAACGATGAAACGGTACATTATCATCAACAGTCTGTAACGATGAAACAGACAGTACATTATCATCAACAGTCTGTAACGATGAAACGGTACATTATCATCAACAGTCTATAGCGATGAAACGGTACATTATCATCAACAGTCTGTAACGATGAAACGGTACATTATCATCAACAGTCTGTAACGATGAAACGGTACATTATCATCAACAGTCTATAGCGATGAAACGGTACATTATCATCAACAGTCTGTAACGATGAAACAGACTACATTATCATCAACAGTCTATAGCAAGGAAACAGTACATTATCATCAACAGTCTATAGTGTTGAAACAGTACATTATCGTCAATAGTCTATAACGATGAAACGGTACATTATCATCAACAGTCTATAGCAAGGAAACAGTACATTATCATCAACAGTCTGTACGATGAAACAGACAGTACATTATCATCAACAGTCTATAGCAAGGAAACAGTACATTATCATCAACAGTCTATAGCGTTGAAACAGTACATTATCGTCAATAGTCTATAACGATGAAACGGTACATTATCATCAACAGTCTATAGCAAGGAAACAGTACATTATCATCAACAGTCTATAGCGATGAAACGGTACATTATCATCAACAGACTATAACGAGAAAAAATGTTAAAAAACTGTAAGAGGAACACTATGTTTGAATTGACCTGTAAAATGCGCATTATGACATTGGACATCGCATAACTATCACGTGACTTTCCTGAGCAGATGATGAAATTTCTCATTTTACAAAATCAAACACATATTTCTTTATATTTACCTCTGTTTAAGGATTTTTAGGCTACACATAAATGGGATTAATGAAAACATCAACATTTGCATACTTTCAACAAATCGCATGAATAAACAAAGGCCGTTAATTGAACTTGCGATAACATTTTGCCAGAATAAAAAAATTTAAAAATCAACAGACTAACACATTTCCTCTTCTCGTTCTGTCATGGTGATGAAAATGAGGAATAGGTCTCTAGAGCTATTAATATATTATTGTAAAAACTTCTTACTTCTGCTTACAAAAATGTACCCGAGGGCCAAACCAGGTAGATCAGGATTCCAGAGAGACCAAATCCATTAGCAAACCTACTCCAGTTTATTTAACGGTTATAATGTGATAATTGTGAGGCAAGGAGTTCACCTCCAGATGCAGACATTATATATGTACCACTAGGCAATCACCTATTCTACATTTAATCTTCCCGCTCCCTCATGGTGATGGACACCATTAGGAACGATGTCTGGAGAGCTAATGCGCGTAGCTGGGCGTACGCGCGTACGTAAATTTTGACAGGTCGGAAAAATGAAAATGCGAAAAATGCAATAAAAAATGAAGCCTAAGGGTGGTGAGGGGTCAAATGTTTATTATCTTCAACAGTCATAACATATATCTACAATTATGTGACACGACTGTTCGATATCTAGAGCCGTCCAAAGCATGCTTACGAAGAGAGATAACCCGGACCACAGGCACCAGACACAAATTTTTTTTTATTTTTGGCCTATGGTCATATAGTAAGTACGTTTATGTTTGATAAGATCAGGTATTGTCCCTTCTATTCGTCATTTTCTCTAAGAGTAGACTCCCTTAGTTTAGCGTTTGGGAAATTATAAATATGGCGTCCCCGGAGATAAACAGGGATTTCGATCCATCATATTCGGACGTTTTCGTAAAGAAAATTACAGATGACAATGACAGGATGTGCCTCCTGACCAGCAAATGGGATAGCGTGCATCAATTTGTGTTCCCAAACCGGTATAGTATATAGCCTAGTAGTCTTTAAATAGTAGATTTACTGCAGATCTAGTCTGCATCAATTCATACATGCATACATTTACATAAATAAAATAAAATGGTCACTGTGACATGTTCATTTTCTCCCCTAAAACCCCTGGCAGGGCATTGCAGAAATGAGTTAACACTGTCAGACTGCTATTGTAGACACGATCGTACTGTGTGGAAAGCAAAACGTTGCCTTACGAGGTACGACGACAAAGATAGCAACTTCATAGCTTTACTAGAGTATCAATCGAAATATAACACAGTCCTACGTGATCACTTGGAAACTGGGGACCCAAAAACCAAATATACTTCGCCCGAAATCCAGAACGAACTGATCGATATCTGTGGTGAACAAATCAAATCATCTATTGTAAAAAAGTGTAACAGTGCCCCATTCTTTGGCTTCATAGCAGACGAGGCCACCGACTCTTCCACAATTGAGCAGATGGCTCTATGTTTGCGATATTTCGACTACGATACACTAGCCGTACGTGAAGATTTCATTACGTTCGCCGAATGCGACGCCACGACTGGTGAATCACTTTCCGATGCATTTCTGAAGAACTTGAGACTTGCAGGCGTAGACGTAGATAAAATGAGGGGCCAGGTATATGATGGCGCTTCGAACATGTCCGGGAAGTTCCGTGGGGTACAAGCACGAATTAGACAGTCGCTGCCCAAAGCAGTGTACACTCGTTGCAAAGCGCATTGCTTAAATTTAGCTATAGTACATGCGTTGGAAGAGCCGTTGGCCAGGAATATGATGAACACAGTTCAAGAAATTGCGTTTTCCTTTAATTATTCCGCGAAGCGACTATTGCGATACAAGGAAACGCTAGCGAATGATGCCGGAAGTAAAATTGCCATGGAGCATAGAACAAAATTACAATCCCTGTGCGAAACAAGATGGGCAGCAAGAGCGGACGCGCTGAACACCTTCCAGTCTTCATACATAACGGTCGTGGAGGCACTGGATGACCTCTGTCTACACTATGGCGATAGCAAGGCCGGTGCATACAGAATAGCCATCATGCAGTTCGGGTTCATCGTGTGTCTTGTAGCTATAGAACATGTGCTCTCGGGATTAATGCCACTGTCCAAATTGTTACAAACAAGTTATGTGACCTTATTGAAGCTGTCAAAGAAGCTAACGTCATCACTCGCCAAGTTACGGATGAACGAAATGATCCAGCTGTGTGGGATGTCCTGTACGCGAAGGCTGTTGAAATGGCAGAGGCTGTTGATGTGCAACCATCACGACCTAGAGCCCCGAATAATCGGCGTCAGCAACATCGTCAAAATGCTCCGGCAGATACCGTTTCTGACTACTGGAAGAGAAACATGTACTTACCTTTCGTCGATCATTTGGTAACAGAACTATCTGATCGTCTTATTGAGGATGGCGACAGATTCAATGCCCAATTCCTGATACCAGGCGATATAGGTAATCTTACCGAGGATATAATTGCGTCCATATATAAAACATTTGAGGAGGATCTCCCCGCGGTTGATTTTGAAGACTTCAAACGGGAAGTGTCTCGCTGGAAAGTTAGGTGCGCTGGTGACACCGAAGTTCACGCCACCGTAGGTGACATGCTGGCACACACGCCTAGGGAGCTGTACCCCAACATTTCAACATGTCTGCATATTCTGCTGGCGATGCCTGTTTCAACTGCCACCGCAGAAAGATCGTTCAGCAGCATGCGCCACTTGAAAACGTACCTTCGGTCAACCATGACAACAGGCAGATTGTCGTGCCTAGGACTGATGAACATTCACAGGGACAAAGAGATAAACACTGACATGGTTATCGATGTCTTCGCTAGACGGAAGGAGCGGCGCCTTGCCTTTGTGTTTGGTGTCTAAGTAATAGTTAGAGCGCTGTACGTCAGTCTGTACGAAGAGATAATTCCCGAGATTTATCGATCGTACAGGCTGAAAACAGTGCTCTAACTATTTTGTGTCACCCCCATGCCCGTACCATGTCTCTACTTGTAATAACACATCTTGGCTAAAGTCACTTGGTGTTGGTTTTCATTGTAAAAAAAATCTCGTAAAACCCATTAATTTAAACTATTTCCAGCAGTATTTTGTGTACATATAAGTTGTGAAACTCACCTACGTTACATTTACAGTACATTATAAACAACCAATCAGTACGTTACATTTACAGTACATTATAAACAACCAATCAGTATGTTACATTTACAGTACATTATAAACAACAATCAGTATGTTACATTTACGGTACATTATAATCAACAAACCAGTACGTTACATTTACAGTACATTATAATCAACCAATGAGTACGTTACATTTACAGTACATTATAATCAACAAATCAGTACGTTACATTTACAGTACATTATAATCAACAAATCAGTATGTTACATTTACAGTACATTATAATCAACAAATCAGTACGTTACATTTACGGTACATTATAAACAACCAATCAGTACGTTACATTTACAGTACATTATAATCAACCAATCAGTACGTTACATTTACAGTACATTATAATCAACAAATCAGTACGTTACATTTACAGTACATTATAATCAACAAATCAGTACGTTACATTTACAGTACATTATAATCAACAAATCAGTACGTTACATTTACAGTACATTATAATCAACAAATCAGTATGTTACATTTACAGTACATTATAATCAACAAATCAGTACGTTACATTTACAGTACATGATAATCAACAAATTATAATCATACACTACAATAACAGAATAAGCCGTGATTATAAAGTAAGGCAGATCAGCAAAAATAGAAATAAAATAGGAAAGTACGCTCTCCAATAAGAATACAATTAATCATTATTTTGTTTTTATGATGGCCTACCTCCACCCCTTAGCCATCCCGGTCCACACCAATTTATTTAGGCACTAAATACTGTTTATGTACAAAACATTATGCACAATCATGTTCCAGAATTATTTGAATGAACATTTTCAATTAAGACATGGCAATACAGTTACTTCAGATATGACAAATATTTATCTCTATATTCCAAGATCTAGATGTGAAATGTACAAGAAATCTTTGGAATACTCTGGTCCAAAGATATGGAATTGTCTCAAAGATATGGAATTGTCTACCTTTGGAAATTAAGATGTTCAAGACAAAATTTAAATTATGGATACAACAACTTTTTAATCGGTAAATGTCGTTTTGTATTTCGATAACATTACCCGATTTGTTTAAGTTACATTGTACAACATTATTCATGTATATTGCATGGTGTAACTGTGTACTGAGATCTCAGTAACGAGAGAGAGATATCTCAGTAACGAGAGAGATCTCAGTAACGAGAGAGAGAGAGAGAGATCTCAGTAACAAGAGAGAGAGATCTCAGTAATGAGAGAGAGATATCTCAGTAATGAGAGAGAGATCTCAGTAATGAGAGAGAGAGATCTCAGTAATGAGAGAGATCTCAGTAACAAGAGAGAGAGAGAGAACTCAGTAATGAGAGATCTCAGTAATGAGAGAGAGAGAGATCTCAGTAATGAGAGAGAGTAAGAGAGAGAGATCTCAGTAACAAGAGAGAAATCTCAGTAATGAGAGAGATATCTCAGTAACGAGAGAGAGAGAGAGATCTCAGTAATGAGAGAGAGATCTCAGTAACGAGAGAGAGATCTCAGTAAGAGAGAGATCTCAGTAACGAGAGAGAGAGAATCTCAGTAACGAGAGAGAGAGATCTCAGTAACGAGAGTATGAAGAGATATCTCAGTAACGAGAGAGAGAGATCTCAGTAATGAGAGGAATGAGAGAGATATCTCAGTAACGAGAGAGAGAGATCTCAGTAATGAGAGAGATATCTCAGTAACGAGAGAGATATCTCAGTAACGAGAGAGAGAGATATCTCAGTAGAGAGTATGAGAGAGATATCTCAGTAACGAGAGAGATATCTCAGTAACGAGAGAGAGATCTCAGTACGAGAGTAATGAGAGAGAGATCTCAGTAACGAGAGAGAGAACTCAGTAACGAGAGAGAGATCTCAGTAACGAGAGTAATGAGAGAGAGATCTCAGTAACGAGATCTCAGTAATGAGAGAGAGAGATCTCAGTAACGAGAGAGAGAGAGATCTCAGTAACGAGAGTAATGAGAGAGAGATCTCAGTAACGAGAGAGAGATCTCAGTAACGAGAGAGAGAGATCTCAGTAACGAGAGTAATGAGAGAGATCTCAGTAACGAGAGAGAGAGAGATCTCAGTAACGAGAGAGATATCTCAGTAATGAGAGTAATGAGAGAGAGATCTCAGTAACGAGAGAGAGATCTCAGTAATGAGAGTAATGAGAGAGAGATCTCAGTAACGAGAGAGATATCTCAGTAATGAGAGTAATGAGAGAGAGAGATCTCAGTAACGAGAGAGAGATCTCAGTAATGAGAGAGATATCTCAGTAATGAGAGAGAGATCTCAGTAACGAGAGAGATATCTCAGTAACGAGAGAGAGAGAGAGAGATCTCAGTAACGAGAGTAATGAGAGAGAGATCTCAGTAACGAGAGAGAGATCTCAGTAACGAAGAGATATCTCAGTAATGAGAGAGAGATCTCAGTAACGAGAGAGAGAGAGATCTCAGTAACGAGAGTAATGAGAGAGAGATCTCAGTAACGAGAGAGAGATCTCAGTAATGAGAGAGAGATCTCAGTAATGAGAGAGAGAGAGAGAGATCTCAGTAACGAGAGTAATGAGAGAGAGATCTCAGTAACGAGAGAGAGATCTCAGTAACGAGAGTAATGAGAGAGAGAGATCTCAGTAACGAGAGAGAGATCTCAGTAATGAGAGAGAGATCTCAGTAACGAGAGAGAGATCTCAGTAACGAGAGTAATGAGAGAGAGATCTCAGTAATGAGAGAGAGATCTCAGTAACGAGAGTAATGAGAGAGAGATCTCAGTAATGAGAGAGAGATCTCAGTAACGAGAGTAATGAGAGACAGATCTCAGTAACGAGAGAGAGATCTCAGTAACGAGAGAGAGATCTCAGTAACGAGAGAGAGAGATCTCAGTAACGAGAGTAATGAGAGAGAGATCTCAGTAACGAGAGAGAGATCTCAGTAACGAGAGTAATGAGAGAGATATCTCAGTAACGAGAGTAATGAGAGAGAGATCTCAGTAATGAGAGAGAGATCTCAGTAACGAGAGAGAGAGATCTCAGTAATGAGAGTAATGAGAGAGAGATCTCAGTAACGAGAGAGAGAGATCTCAGTAACGAGAGTAATGAGAGAGAGAGATCTCAGTAACGAGAGAGAGAGATCTCAGTAACGAGAGTAATGAGAGAGAGATCTCAGTAACGAGAGAGAGATCTCAGTAACGAGAGAGATATCTCAGTAATGAGAGAGAAATCTCAGTAACGAGAGTAATGAGAGAGAGATCTCAGTAACGAGAGAGATATCTCAGTAACGAGTTGTGTTTGATTTCGATATATATAAAATACTATAATAAGAAATATGTAGAGAATCATGGAAGATAGTGCATGTTATTTCTTTTAAAATATCAATCCAGCGTTGTGAATACATGTTATTAACTTCCGTATGCTACAATAACAAGCTAATCATGGCTATAAATACCATTAGGAATGAGGTCTCGAGAGCTTGCAATATAATGTTGTAGAAACTTGTTTCAAATGGAGCTAATATATATTTGTTAGAATTTCCTAAATTAAACAGCAAATACAAAACATCATGAAACTGGAACCAAAACCTCAAACAAAATTCAACCACTGCTATCGCAAAGTCAACTATACTAACTAGTAAAATTATGAAACGATAAAACAGTACGTTACATTTACAGTATATTATAATCGACAAACTATCAATAGATCAATTTTTCTGTTATCTGCCTTCTTTTACTCTTAACCATTTCCCTCATAGAAGCACCATTAATATTTAAATTCTTGTAAAATACACAACGAAATAACACCAATCTCTAATTGTCATTCAGGAGACTGACTGTCATTTAACCCTTTCCCACATAGAAACACCTCTTGATGCCATTACCAATATGACATACATTGACAATGTAGTAGCCAAACCAATGTTCATAACTAACCCATTCCCTCATAGAAGCATCTCTTGACGCCATTACCAATACGGCATACACTGACAATGTAGTAGCCAAACCAATGTTCATAAAAACTAAGGGCCAGAATCTCAGGTAGTCCCAGTAATATCTATGGAGGTGGGATAGATATGGCGACTACTTATCCACTGCATGAGAGCTAAATGGCTGTCGTTTGTATGGAGATATAATAGTATATTAACCTAAATCTCTATGAAGGAATGGGTTAAATATGTAGGACAGATTACCTGAACCACACATGGCTATTTATTTAATATCCCTACGCTGCAATAACAAGCTAAGCCTCGTTTAAAGTGAGTTAGGCAGATGAAAATAGAAATCAAAAAAGTATGGTCTCTTAATAGGAATAAAATTATTTTACATTATCATCAATAGATTCATATTTCTGTTGGCAACTGCCTTCTTTAAAAATGTAGGACAGTACATGAATCAATTATCAAACCAAATTCAACTAAGACAAATTACTGATTAGTAAAATTATGTAATGATAAAACAGTATGCTACATTTACAGTACATTATCATTAGACTAGTTCTCAATACTGACATGTTCTCTACATATTTGATCATATGTGGACGACGGCTGCCTGCGTAAAACTCCTCTGGAGGAAAAACATAGAACCGTAGCACGAGCACACAAATAAACCGTAGCACAAGAACAGAAATAAACTAACTAAACAATCCTAAATTCATGCAGTAACATTACAAACACTAATGTACTAAATATAATTAACAATTAGACAAGTCAGCAAAACTTTAGGTGTAGCATTTCATAATGATGCAAACCTGAATCTTAGTAAATGTCATACAGTGGCAACACAAGAAATTAACAATAATACATAAAGTGACGGTTATTAAAACTCCCTCAACTTCTTCAACCCAGCTGATAAGTGTTAGATACTGATTTATATATATTTGCAGGTTTCATATCAGAATACGTTGCCTGTTTCATATCAGAATACGTTGGCCGGTTTCATATCAGAATACGTTTGCCGGTTTCATATCAGAATACGTTTGCCGGTTTCATATCAGAATACGTTGGCCGATTTCATATCAGAATACGTTGGCCGGTTTCATATCAGAATATGTTTGCCGGTTTCATATCAGAATACGCTTGCCAGTTTCATATCAGAATACGTTTGCCAGTTTCATATCAGAATACGTTTGCCGGTTTCATATCATGTGTGTGTTTTAAGTTTATTTATTGTCGCTACCAGCTGCTCATATGAGCGACGCCTCCTGAAGAGATTAGTCATTTTAGATTTTTGGAGGATAGTGCAATGATACAGACAGAGTCTCCTCTGGTTCTTTTACGTGCACGGTGTAAAGCACCGACACCTTGGTTTAACGTTTAACGTCCCATCTGAAAGACTGTTAATTATATTATGGTCAGACGGGGATCGAACCTGCGATCCCTGGATTACCAGTCCAACGTGTTACCACTGGACTACAGATCCGTCTGGTTTCATATCAGAATACCAACCGGCCATATCACAACGAACCACCGACGAGATTCGAACCTTTTATTTATTTGGGCATAATAGCATAGCGAGTGCTTTAATTCTTTTCCATATATTTGTTTTGGGTCAATAATTAGCACATCGTAGAAGTTATCGGTCGAACCTACGACTTCCCTTAACCACTAGACCATGGAGACAGTATATGAAAGCATTGTAAATCATGTCTTCGCTACAATGAGCTCAATATTGTACAACACCACATTTCCAACTACCAAATTCATAATTTCTACAGTGTAATGCAAATTGGTCAGAGCAGAAATCGGTAAGTACAACCTAACCCCATGTAATAGGCACATTTGCATACACACTGAAATAGATTGAGCGATAAATGTATTTACAGTTATATGAAGCATCAATATGTATTTATGTACATTCCATTATACAAAACCGCTCGAGATTCCCGTCACACGACATGGTAATGAGTTAATTCAAAAGAAAACAAAATATCAAGCTCAGACATTTTTACTCTAAAATGCTGCCCACATTTACTCATTCTCTGGCAAGTGAAAAGGGCAATATAACTCGTGAACAATAGAGCATCTAACTATCTATAAAATGTCATAACATACAAATTGTGCTATTTTACATAAATTTAAACGATGGAACTCTGCAGCAGACGGCTGTGAGGCCGGTCCTATTAGAACTCTGCAGCAGACGGCTGCCTGCTGTAAGGCCGGTCCTATTAGAACTATGCAGCAGACGGCTGGCTAAGGTATGCCTGCTCTGAGGCCGGTCCTATTAGAACTCTGCAGCAGACGGCTGCCTGAGGTATGCCTGCTGTGAGGCCGGTCCAAGTAAAACTCTGCAGCAGACGGCTGCCTGAGGTATGCCTGCTGTGAGGCCGGTCCTATTAGAACTCTGCAGCAGACGGCTGCCTGAGGTATGCCTGCTGTGAGGCCGGTCCTATTAGAACTATGCAGCAGACGGCTGCCTGAGGTATGCCTGCTGTGAGGCCGGTCCTATTAGAACTCTGCAGCAGACGGCTGCCTGAGGTATGCCTGCTGTGAGGCCGGTCCTATTAGAATTCTGCAGCAGACGGCTGCCTGAGGTATGCCTGCTCTGAGGCCGGTCCTATTAGAACTCTGCAGCAGACGGCTGCCTGAGGTATGCCTGCTGTGAGGCTGGTCCTATTAGAACTCTGCAGCAGACGGCTGCCTGAGGTATGCCTGCTGTGAGGCCGGTCCAAGTAAAACTCTGCAGCAGACGGCTGTAATTAAATATGAAATTAATGTTGAAATTGTCACACTTGCATCATTGTTGCTAGATATTGTCTGTGCCGAATTGCAGACGACACGAAATGCTATTCATAGCATCTGGTCCAAGGGAAACAACTCCTATCCTCTTCAAATCACAGGCACCAGACACAAAAAAATATTATTTTTTTTGGCCTATGGTCATATAGTAAGTAATATATAATAAAGGCAACCAACGAAAGATTCCATTTAACGAAGTAGGAGTGATTTTTAGATGTTATGAGTATTACACTGGGTAAAACGCCGAGAAAACATACCGCCAAATCAAAAACCGAACGTCCAGCCAAAACGACAACTTTTCATTTCCTGCTGTTCACGATGAAACAAAGCGCCATTCAGGTTTTATTTGAGCGATCTCGATGAAATAAAAAGTATTTGTTGATAGAATAAGGTCTTACGGTCAGGACCACGAGGGCATATCAGTGATCTGGTCGTTTTTACCTAGTTTCTCGTCGATGTTTCTGCATGCATGTTTCAATTTCGTTTTTTTTGTGTCTGGTGCCTGTGCTTCAAATATGTAAAATTTTAATTTTACTCACCATGATTAAATCCTCTTCAAGTCTGATTTTTACACCAACTAGCTACTTGTGTGTGAAGTTTCATGTCTGTGGGTCCAAAACTTCCTGATTTATTCAAATATAACCACAATTCTGCCTGTCAATGCAGTGGATGCACACCACTGTATTTTCTCCTTCGCGCTATATATAGTAAATCGATCAACTGTTACAGTCAAATTTTCAGTTCCAAACAAGAATCCACATTTACCGCATACAGTTCTGTAAACTCCAGGGCTGCTGCTTGCTGTTAGACACAAGTAAGTCATGGCATCACCATCAAAGTTTTCACAATTTTCAAATGTAAACAACACCGGTTAAAAATGGAGCGTGTAGGAATCCTAGCTGTCATGTAGGGCTGTTTACTCATCAATGCGCTGGAGCAAGTAATACTGAAATAAATGCACAAAAAGTCTTCTTTAAATGAGCACAAATGCCACAGATGCACCACAATCACAGTAAGAAATGCAAACAGTCTCTGGTTCTACAGTAAAACATCAAATTATGGTCTGCTTGATTGCAAAAACTACTTTCTAGGATACAAATAAACCCCAGTGGGGTCACACGATTTGTACAATGCTATACTGTTGGTCACCAGGAATGTGTTCATGCTCATATCAGGCTGTAGATATATTCTTAAATTTTGCCGAGTATAAAACCAAATTATCAAGCTCAGACTATTTAAAGTAAACACTTTCTCTAAAATGCTACCGTCATTTCCTCATTCTCTGGCTAGTCAAAACCCAAGCATCTACTATTACACCTAGTGAAACCAAGTATCTAACATTACACCTAGTGAAACCAAGCATGTAATATTACACCTAGTGAAACCAAGCATCTAACATTACACCTAGTGAAACCAAGCATGTAATATTACACCTAGTGAAACCAAGTATCTAACATTACACCTAGTGAAACCAAGCATGTAATATTACACCTAGTGAAACCAAGCATCTAACATTACACCTAGTGAAACCAAGCATCTAACATTACACCTAGTGAAACAAAGCATATAATATTACACCTAGTGAAACCAAGCATCTAACATTACACCTAGTGAAACCAAGCATGTAATATTACACCTAGTGAAACCAAGCATCTAACATTACACCTAGTGAAACAAAGCATATAATATTACACCTAGTGAAACAAAGCATATAATATTACACCTAGTGAAACCAAGTATCTAACATTACACCTAGTGAAACCAAGCATCTAACATTACACCTAGTGAAACCAAGTATCTAACATTACACCTAGTGAAACCAAGCATCTAACATTACACCTAGTGAAACCAAGCATCTAACATTACACCTAGTGAAACCAAGCATGTAATATTACACCTAGTGAAACCAAACATCTAATATTACACCTAGTGAAACCAAGCATGTAATATTACACCTAGTGAAAAACCAAGCACCTAATATTACACCTAGTGAAACCAAGCATCTAACACTACAACTACTGAAAACTGACTAGCTATAACAAGTGAATACAAATGCCTTACAATACATCCAGTGATAACTCGCCTTTTTACGATAGATATGTAGACTGTTCCATGTCGTAGATCGTTAGCGACCATTCCATGACGTAGACCGTTAGCGACAGTTCCATGCCGTAGACTGTTAGCAACTAATCCATGCCGTAGACTGTTAGCGACTGTCCCATGCCGTAGACTGTTCCATGTCGTAGACCATTAGCGACCGTTCCATGATGTAGACCGTTAGCGTCCGTTCCATGCCATAAACTGTTAGCGACTATCCCATGCCATAGAAATCGCCGACTGACTCTACATACAGCAGTTCAAACATAAACAAACAAACACATATTTCTCCAGTTCCTTCCTAAGTCACCGACTGAAAATATATAAAATAAAAATATGAAAGTATAAAGACCAGGGATGCTATCTCTCAATATGTGTTAAGTATTTTACTCACAGTTTCTCCAGGTCCTTCCTAAATCGCCGACTGAAAATATATAAAATAAAAATGTGAAAGTATGCAGCCCAGGGATGCTATTGCTCATCCAAAATGCATCATACATAAACAAATTGACAACTACAGACAACATTCAAACATAAACACGTAACACATATTGACGAACGTAGATAATTGTAAAGTATTTAACTTCACAATTTCTCCAGGTCCTTCCTAAATCGCCGACTGAAAATATATAAAATAAAAATGTGAAAGTATAAACACCAGGGATGCTATCTCTCATCCAAAATGCATCAAACAAACACATTGACAACTACAACAACTACAGACAACATTCATACATAAACAAACACGTAACACATATTAAACAACGTATATAATTGTAAAGTATTTTACTCACAGTTTCTCCAGGTCCTTCCTAAATCGCCGACTGAAAATATATAAAATAAAAATGTGAAAGTGTGCAGCCCAGGGATGCTATCGCTCATCCAAAATGCATCAAACAAACACATTGACAACTACAGACACATTCAAACATAAACAAACACATATTGACAAACGTAGATAATTGTAAAGTATTTTACTCACAGTTTCTCCAGGTCCTTCCTAAATCGCCGACTGAAAATATATAAAATAAAAATGTGAAAGTATGCAGCCCAGGGATGCTATCGCTCATCCAAAATGCATCATACATAAACAAATTGACAACTACAGACACATTCAAACATAAACAAACACATATTGACAAACGTAGATAATTGTAAAGTATTTAACTTCACAGTTTCTCCAGGTCCTTCCTAAATCGCCGACTGAAAATATATAAAATAAAAATGTGAAAGTATGCAGCCCAGGGATGCTATCGCTCATCCAAAATGCATCAAACAAACACATTGACAACTACAACAACTACAGACAACATTCAAACATAAACAAACACGTAACACATATTGAACAACGTAGATAATTGTAAAGTATTTTACTCACAGTTTCTCCAGGTCCTTCCTAAATCGCCGACTGAAAATATATAAAATAAAAAGGTGAAAGTATGCAGCCCAGGGATGCTATCGCTCATCCAAAATGCATCATACATAAACAAATTGACAACTACAGACACATTCAAACATAAACAAAACACATATTGACAAACGTAGATAATTGTAAAGTATTTAACTTCAGTTTCTCCAGGTCGTTCCTAAATCGCCGACTGAAAATATATAAAATAAAAATGTGAAAGTATGCAGACCAGGGATGCTATCTCTCATCCAAAATGCATCAAACAAACACATTGACAACTACAACAACTACAGACAACATTCAAACATAAACAAACACGTAACACATATTGAACAACGTAGATAATTGTAAAGTATTTTACTCACAGTTTCTCCAGGTCCTTCCTAAATCGCCGACTGAAAATATATAAAATAAAAATGTGAAAGTGTGCAGCCCAGGGATGCTATCGCTCATCCAAAATGCATCAAACAAACACATTGACAACTACAACAACTACAGACAACATTCAAACATAAACAAACACGTAACACATATTGAACAACGTAGATAATTGTAAAGTATTTTACTCACAGTTTCTCCAGGTCCTTCCTAAATCGCCGACTGAAAATATATAAAATAAAAATGTGAAAGTATGCAGCCCAGGGATGCTATCGCTCATCCAAAATGCATCAAACAAACACATTGACAACTACAGACACATTCAAACATAAACAAACACATATTGACAAACGTAGATAATTGTAAAGTATTTAACTTCACAGTTTCTCCAGGTCCTTCCTAAATCGCCGACTGAAAATATATAAAATAAAAATGTGAAAGTATGCAGCCCAGGGATGCTATCTCTCATCCAAAATGCATCAAACAAACACATTGACAACTACAACAACTACAGACAACATTCAAACATAAACAAACACGTAACACATATTAACAACGTAGATAATTGTAAAGTATTTTACTCACAGTTTCTCCAGGTCCTTCCTAAATCGCCGACTGAAAATATATAAAATAAAAATGTGAAAGTGTGCAGCCCAGGGATGCTATCGCTCATCCAAAATGCATCAAACAAACACATTGACAACTACAGACACATTCAAACATAAACAAACACATATTGACAAACGTAGATAATTGTAAAGTATTTTACTCACAGTTTCTCCAGGTCCTTCCTAAATCGCCGACTGAAAATATATAAAATAAAAATGTGAAAGTATGCAGCCCAGGGATGCTATCGCTCATCCAAAATGCATCAAACAAACACATTGACAACTACAACAACTACAGACAACATTCAAACATAAACAAACACGTAACACATATTGAACAACGTAGATAATTGTAAAGTATTTTACTCACAGTTTCTCCAGGTCCTTCCTAAATCGCCGACTGAAAATATATAAAATAAAAATGTGAAAGTATGCAGCCCAGGGATGCTATCGCTCATCCAAAATGCATCAAACAAACACATTGACAACTACAACAACTACAGACAACATTCAAACATAAACAAACACGTAACACATATTGAACAACGTAGATAATTGTAAAGTATTTTACTCACAGTTTCTCCAGGTCCTTCCTAAATCGCCGACTGAAAATATATAAAATAAAAATGTGAAAGTATGCAGCCCAGGGATGCTATCGCTCATCCAAAATGCATCAAACAAACACATTGACAACTACAGACACATTCAAACATAAACAAACACATATTGACAAACGTAGATAATTGTAAAGTATTTAACTTCACAGTTTCTCCAGGTCCTTCCTAAATCGCCGACTGAAAATATATAAAATAAAAATGTGAAAGTATGCAGCCCAGGGATGCTATCGCTCATCCAAAATGCATCAAACAAACACATTGACAACTACAACAACTACAGACAACATTCAAACATAAACAAACACGTAACACATATTGAACAACGTAGATAATTGTAAAGTATTTTACTCACAGTTTCTCCAGGTCCTTCCTAAATCGCCGACTGAAAATATATAAAATAAAAATGTGAAAGTATGCAGCCCAGGGATGCTATCGCTCATCCAAAATGCATCAAACAAACACATTGACAACTACAGACACATTCAAACATAAACAAACACATATTGACAAACGTAGATAATTGTAAAGTATTTAACTTCACAGTTTCTCCAGGTCCTTCCTAAATCGCCGACTGAAAATATATAAAATAAAAATGTGAAAGTATGCAGCCCAGGGATGCTATCGCTCATCCAAAATGCATCAAACAAACACATTGACAACTACAACAACTACAGACAACATTCAAACATAAACAAACACGTAACACATATTGAACAACGTAGATAATTGTAAAGTATTTTACTCACAGTTTCTCCAGGTCCTTCCTAAATCGCCGACTGAAAATATATAAAATAAAAATGTGAAAGTATGCAGCCCAGGGATGCTATCGCTCATCCAAAATGCATCAAACATAAACAAATTGACAACTACAGACACATTCAAACATAAACAAACACATATTGACAAACGTAGATAATTGTAAAGTATTTAACTTCACAGTTTCTCCAGGTCCTTCCTAAATCGCCGACTGAAAATATATAAAATAAAAATGTGAAAGTATAAAGACCAGGGATGCTATCTCTCATCCAAAATGCATCAAACAAACACATTGACAACTACAGACAACATTCAAACATAAACAAACACATAACACATATTGAACAACGTAGATAATTGTAAAGTATTTTACTCACAGTTTCTCCAGGTCCTTCCTAAATCGCCGACTGAAAATATATAAAATAAAAATGTGAAAGTATGCAGCCCAGGGATGCTATCGCTCATCCAAAATGCATCAAACAAACACATTGACAACTACAGACAACATTCAAACATAAACAAACACGTAACACATATTGAACAACGTAGATAATTGTAAAGTATTTTACTCACAGTTTCTCCAGGTCCTTCCTAAATCGCCGACTGAAAATATATAAAATAAAAATGTGAAAGTATGCAGCCCAGGGATGCTATCGCTCATCCAAAATGCATCAAACAAACAAATTGACAACTACAGACACATTCAAACATAAACAAACACATATTGACAAACGTAGATAATTGTAAAGTATTTAACTTCACAGTTTCTCCAGGTCCTTCCTAAATCGCCGACTGAAAATATATAAAATAAAAATGTGAAAGTATGCAGCCCAGGGATGCTATCGCTCATCCAAAATGCATCAAACAAACACATTGACAACTACAACAACTACAGACAACATTCAAACATAAACAAACACATAACACATATTGAACAACGTAGATAATTATAAGTATTTTACTCACAGTTTCTCCAGGTCCTTCCTAAATCGCCGACTGAAAATATATAAAATGAAAATGTGAAAGTATGCAGCCCAGGGATGCTATTGGTCATCCAAAATGCATCAACAAAACAAATTGACAACTACAGACACATTCAAACATAAACAACACATATTGACGAACGTAGATAATTGTAAAGTATTTAACTTCACAGTTTCTCCAGGTCCTTCCTAAATCGCCGACTGAAAATATATAAAATAAAAATGTGAAAGTATGCAGCCCAGGGATGCTATCGCTCATCCAAAATGCATCAAACATAAACAAATTGACAACTACAGACAACATTCAAACATAAACACATAACACATATTGACTAACGTAGATAATTGTAAAGTATTTAACTTCACAGTTTCTCCAGGTCCTTCCTAAATCGCCGACTGAAAATATATAAAATAAAAATGTGAAAGTATGCAGACCAGGGATGCTATCGCTCATCCAAAATGCATCAAACAAACACATTGACAACTACAGACAACATTCAAACATAAACAAACACGTAACACATATTGAACAACGTAGATAATTGTAAAGTATTTTACTCACAGTTTCTCCAGGTCCTTCCTAAATCGCCGACTGAAAATATATAAAATAAAAATGTGAAAGTATGCAGCCCAGGGATGCTATTCTCATCCAAAATGCACAAACAAACACATTGACAACTACAACACCATTCAAACATAAACAAACACATATTGAACAACGTAGATAATTGTAAAGTATTTTACTCACAGTTTCTCCAGGTCCTTCCTAAATCGCCGACTGAAAATATATAAAATAAAAATGTGAAAGTGTGCAGCCCAGGGATGCTATCGCTCATCCAAAATGCATCAAACAAACACATTGACAACTACAGACACATTCAAACATAAACAAACACATATTGACAAACGTAGATAATTGTAAAGTATTTAACTCACAGTTTCTCCAGGTCCTTCCTAAATCGCCGACTGAAAATATATAAAATAAAAATGTGAAAGTATGCAGCCCAGGGATGCTATCTCTCATCCAAAATGCATCAAACAAACACATTGACAACTACAGACAACATTCAAACATAAACAAACACATAACACATATTAAACAACGTAGATAATTGTAAAGTATTTTACTCACAGTTTCTCCAGGTCCTTCCTAAATCGCCGACTGAAAATATATAAAATAAAAATGTGAAAGTATGCAGCCCAGGGATGCTATCGCTCATCCAAAATGCATCAAACAAACACATTGACAACTACAACAACTACAGACAACATTCAAACATAAACAAACACGTAACACATATTGAACAACGTAGATAATTGTAACGTATTTTACTCACAGTTTCTCCAGGTCCTTCCTAAATCGCCGACTGAAAATATATAAAATAAAAATGTGAAAGTATGCAGCCCAGGGATGCTATTGCTCATCCAAAATGCATCATACATAAACAAATTGACAACTACAGACAACATTCAAACATAAACACGTAACACATATTGACGAACGTAGATAATTGTAAAACATTTAACTTCACAATTTCTCCAGGGATGCTATCTCTCATCCAAAATGCATCAAACAAACACATTGACAACTACAGACACATTCAAACATAAACAAACACATATTGACAAACGTAGATAATTGTAAAGTATTTAACTTCACAGTTTCTCCAGGTCCTTCCTAAATCGCCGACTGAAAATATATAAAATAAAAATGTGAAAGTATGCAGCCCAGGGATGCTATCGCTCATCCAAAATGCATCAAACAAACACATTGACAACTACAGACACATTCAAACATAAACAAACACATATTGACAAACGTAGATAATTGTAAAGTATTTAACTTCAGTTTCTCCAGGTCCTTCCTAAATCGCCGACTGAAAATATATAAAATAAAAATGTGAAAGTGTGCAGCCCAGGGATGCTATCGCTCATCCAAAGTGCATCAAACAAACACATTGACAACTACAGACACATTCAAACATAAACAAACACATATTGACAAACGTAGATAATTGTAAAGTATTTTACTCACAGTTTCTCCAGGTCCTTCCTAAATCGCCGACTGAAAATATATAAAATAAAAATGTGAAAGTATGCAGCCCAGGGATGCTATCTCTCATCCAAAATGCATCAAACAAACACATTGACAACTACAACAACTACAGACAACATTCAAACATAAACAAACACGTAACACATATTGAACAACGTAGATAATTGTAAAGTATTTTACTCACAGTTTCTCCAGGTCCTTCCTAAATCGCCGACTGAAAATATATAAAATAAAAATGTGAAAGTATGCAGCCCAGGGATGCTATCGCTCATCCAAAATGCATCAAACAAAACAAATTGACAACTACAGACAACATTCAAACATAAACACATAACACATATTGACTAACGTAGATAATTGTAAAGTATTTAACTTCACAGTTTCTCCAGGTCCTTCCTAAATCGCCGACTGAAAATATATAAAATAAAAATGTGAAAGTATGCAGCCCAGGGATGCTATCGCTCATCCAAAATGCATCAAACAAACACATTGACAACTACAACAACTACAGACAACATTCAAACATAAACAAACACGTAACACATATTAACAACGTAGATAATTGTAAAGTATTTTACTCACAGTTTCTCCAGGTCCTTCCTAAATCGCCGACTGAAAATATATAAAATAAAAATGTGAAAGTATGCAGCCCAGGGATGCTATCGCTCATCCAAAATGCATCAAACAAACACATTGACAACTACAGACACATTCAAACATAAACAAACACATATTGACAAACGTAGATAATTGTAAAGTATTTTACTCACAGTTTCTCCAGGTCCTTCCTAAATCGCCGACTGAAAATATATAAAATAAAAATGTGAAAGTATGCAGCCCAGGGATGCTATCGCTCATCCAAAATGCATCAAACAAACACATTGACAACTACAACAACTACAGACAACATTCAAACATAAACAAACCGTAACACATATTGAACAACGTAGATAATTGTAAAGTATTTTACTCACAGTTTCTCCAGGTCCTTCCTAAATCGCCGACTGAAAATATATAAAATAAAAATGTGAAAGTATGCAGCCCAGGGATGCTATCGCTCATCCAAAATGCATCAAACAAACACATTGACAACTACAGACAACATTCAAACATAAACAAACACATAACACATATTGAACAACGTAGATAATTGTAAAGTATTTTACTCACAGTTTCTCCAGGTCCTTCCTAAATCGCCGACTGAAAATATATAAAATAAAAATGTGAAAGTATGCAGCCCAGGGATGCTATCGCTCATCCAAAATGCATCAAACAAACACATTGACAACTACAGACACATTCAAACATAAACAAACACATATTGACAAACGTAGATAATTGTAAAGTATTTTACTCACAGTTTCTCCAGGTCCTTCCTAAATCGCCGACTGAAAATATATAAAATAAAAATGTGAAAGTATGCAGCCCAGGGATGCTATCGCTCATCCAAAATGCATCAAACAAACACATTGACAACTACAGACACATTCAAACATAAACAAACACATATTGACAAACGTAGATAATTGTAAAGTATTTAACTTCACAGTTTCTCCAGGTCCTTCCTAAATCGCCGACTGAAAATATATAAAATAAAAATGTGAAAGTATGCAGCCCAGGGATGCTATCGCTCATCCAAAATGCATCAAACAAACACATTGACAACTACAACAACTACAGACAACATTCAAACATAAACAAACACGTAACACATATTGAACAACGTAGATAATTGTAAAGTATTTTACTCACAGTTTCTCCAGGTCCTTCCTAAATCGCCGACTGAAAATATATAAAATAAAAATGTGAAAGTATGCAGCCCAGGGATGCTATCGCTCATCCAAAATGCATCATACATAAACAAATTGACAACTACAGACACATTCAAACATAAACACGTAACACATATTGACGAACGTAGATAATTGTAAAGTATTTAACTTCACAGTTTCTCCAGGTCCTTCCTAAATCGCCGACTGAAAATATATAAAATAAAAATGTGAAAGTATGCAGCCCAGGGATGCTATCTCTCATCCAAAATGCATCAAACAAACACATTGACAACTACAGACAACATTCAAACATAAACAAACACGTAACACATATTGAACAACGTAGATAATTGTAAAGTATTTTACTCACAGTTTCTCCAGGTCCTTCCTAAATCGCCGACTGAAAATATATAAAATAAAAATGTGAAAGTATGCAGCCCAGGGATGCTATCGCTCATCCAAAATGCATCAAACAAACACATTGACAACTACAACAACTACAGACAACATTCAAACATAAACAAACACGTAACACATATTGAACAACGTAGATAATTGTAAAGTATTTTACTCACAGTTTCTCCAGGTCCTTCCTAAATCGCCGACTGAAAATATATAAAATAAAAATGTGAAAGTATGCAGCCCAGGGATGCTATCGCTCATCCAAAATGCATCAAACAAACACATTGACAACTACAGACACATTCAAACATAAACAAACACATATTGACAAACGTAGATAATTGTAAAGTATTTAACTTCACAGTTTCTCCAGGTCCTTCCTAAATCGCCGACTGAAAATATATAAAATAAAAATGTGAAAGTATGCAGACCAGGGATGCTATCTCTCATCCAAAATGCATCAAACAAACACATTGACAACTACAGACACATTCAAACATAAACAAACACATATTGACAAACGTAGATAATTGTAAAGTATTTAACTCACAGTTTCTCCAGGTCCTTCCTAAATCGCCGACTGAAAATATATAAAATAAAAATGTGAAAGTATGCAGCCCAGGGATGCTATCGCTCATCCAAAATGCATCAAACAAACACATTGACAACTACAACAACTACAGACAACATTCAAACATAAACAAACACGTAACACATATTGAACAACGTAGATAATTGTAAAGTATTTTACTCACAGTTTCTCCAGGTCCTTCCTAAATCGCCGACTGAAAATATATAAAATAAAAATGTGAAAGTATGCAGCCCAGGGATGCTATCGCTCATCCAAAATGCATCATACAAACAAATTGACAACTACAGACAACATTCAAACATAAACACGTAACACATATTGACGAACGTAGATAATTGTAAAACATTTAACTTCACAATTTCTCCAGGGATGCTATCTCTCATCCAAAATGCATCAAACAAACACATTGACAACTACAGACACATTCAAACATAAACAAACACATATTGACAAACGTAGATAATTGTAAAGTATTTAACTTCACAGTTTCTCCAGGTCCTTCCTAAATCGCCGACTGAAAATATATAAAATAAAAATGTGAAAGTATGCAGCCCAGGGATGCTATCGCTCATCCAAAATGCATCAAACAAACACATTGACAACTACAGACAACATTCAAACATAAACAAACACTAACACATATTGACAAACGTAGATAATTGTAAAGTATTTTACTCACAGTTTCTCCAGGTCCTTCCTAAATCGCCGACTGAAAATATATAAAATAAAAATGTGAAAGTATGCAGCCCAGGGATGCTATCGCTCATCCAAAATGCATCAAACAAACACATTGACAACTACATGACAACATTCAAACATAAACAAACACGTAACACATATTAAACAACGTAGATAATTGTAAAGTATTTTACTCACAGTTTCTCCAGGTCCTTCCTAAATCGCCGACTGAAAATATATAAAATAAAAATGTGAAAGTATGCAGCCCAGGGATGCTATCGCTCATCCAAAATGCATCAAACAAACACATTGACAACTACAACAACTACAGACAACATTCAAACATAAACAAACACGTAACACATATTAAACAACGTAGATAATTGTAAAGTATTTTACTCACAGTTTCTCCAGGTCCTTCCTAAATCGCCGACTGAAAATATATAAAATAAAAATGTGAAAGTATGCAGCCCAGGGATGCTATCGCTCATCCAAAATGCATCAAACAAACACATTGACAACTACAGACAACATTCAAACATAAACAAACACTAACACATATTGAACAACGTAGATAATTGTAAAGTATTTTACTCACAGTTTCTCCAGGTCCTTCCTAAATCGCCGACTGAAAATATATAAAATAAAAATGTGAAAGTATGCAGCCCAGGGATGCTATCGCTCATCCAAAATGCATCAAACAAACACATTGACAACTACAGACACATTCAAACATAAACAAACACATATTGACAAACGTAGATAATTGTAAAGTATTTAACTTCACAGTTTCTCCAGGTCCTTCCTAAATCGCCGACTGAAAATATATAAAATAAAAATGTGAAAGTATGCAGCCCAGGGATGCTATCGCTCATCCAAAATGCATCAAACAAACACATTGATCAACTACAGACAACATTCAAACATAACACGTAACACATATTGACAAACGTAGATAATTGTAAAGTATTTAACTTCACAGTTTCTCCAGGTCCTTCCTAAATCGCCGACTGAAAATATATAAAATAAAAATGTGAAAGTATGCAGCCCAGGGATGCTATCGCTCATCCAAAATGCATCAAACAAACACATTGACAACTACAGACACATTCAAACATAAACAAACACATATTGACAAACGTAGATAATTGTAAAGTATTTAACTCACAGTTTCTCCAGGTCCTTCCTAAATCGCCGACTGAAAATATATAAAATAAAAATGTGAAAGTATGCAGCCCAGGGATGCTATCGCTCATCCAAAATGCATCAAACAAACACATTGACAACTACAGACACATTCAAACATAAACAAACACATATTGACAAACGTAGATAATTGTAAAGTATTTACTCACAGTTTCTCCAGGTCCTTCCTAAATCGCCGACTGAAAATATATAAAATAAAAATGTGAAAGTATGCAGCCCAGGGATGCTATCGCTCATCCAAAATGCATCAAACAAACACATTGACAACTACAACAGACACATTCAAACATAAAAACACTAACACATATTGACCAACGTAGATAATTGTAAAGTATTTTACTCACAGTTTCTCCAGGTCCTTCCTAAATCGCCGACTGAAAATATATAAAATAAAAATGTGAAAGTATGCACCAGGGATGCTATCTCTCATCCAAAATGCATCAAACAAACACATTGACAACTACATACAGACAACATTCAAACATAAACAACACGTAACACATATTGAACAACGTAGATAATTGTAAAGTATTTTACTCACAGTTTCTCCAGGTCCTTCCTAAATCGCCGACTGAAAATATATAAAATAAAAATGTGAAAGTATGCAGCCCAGGGATGCTATCGCTCATCCAAAATGCATCAAACAAACACATTGACAACTACAGACACATTCAAACATAAACAAACACATATTGACAAACGTAGATAATTGTAAAGTATTTAACTTCACAGTTTCTCCAGGTCCTTCCTAAATCGCCGACTGAAAATATATAAAATAAAAATGTGAAAGTATGCAGCCCAGGGATGCTATCGCTCATCCAAAATGCATCAAACAAACACATTGACAACTACAACAACTACAGACAACATTCAAACATAAACAAACACGTAACACATATTGAACAACGTAGATAATTGTAAAGTATTTTACTCACAGTTTCTCCAGGTCCTTCCTAAATCGCCGACTGAAAATATATAAAATAAAAATGTGAAAGTATGCAGCCCAGGGATGCTATTGCTCATCCAAAATGCATCATACATAAACAAATTGACAACTACAGACACATTCAAACATAAACACGTAACACATATTGACGAACGTAGATAATTGTAAAGTATTTAACTTCACAGTTTCTCCAGGTCCTTCCTAAATCGCCGACTGAAAATATATAAAATAAAAATGTGAAAGTATGCAGCCCAGGGATGCTATCGCTCATCCAAAATGCATCAAACAAACACATTGACAACTACAGACAACATTCAAACATAAACAAACACGTAACACATATTGAACAACGTAGATAATTGTAAAGTATTTTACTCACAGTTTCTCCAGGTCCTTCCTAAATCGCCGACTGAAAATATATAAAATAAAAATGTGAAAGTATGCAGACCAGGGATGCTATCTCTCATCCAAAATGCATCAAACAAACACATTGACAACTACAACAACTACAGACAACATTCAAACATAAACAAACACGTAACACTAACACATATTGAACAACGTAGATAATTGTAAAGTATTTTACTCACAGTTTCTCCAGGTCCTTCTTAAATCGCCGACTGAAAATATATAAAATAAAAATGTGAAAGTATGCAGCCCAGGGATGCTATCGCTCATCCAAAATGCATCAAACAAACACATTGACAACTACAGACACATTCAAACATAAAAAACACATATTGACAAACGTAGATAATTGTAAAGTATTTATCTTCACAGTTTCTCCAGGTCCTTCCTAAATCGCCGACTGAAAATATATAAAATAAAAATGTGAAAGTATAAACACCAGGGATGCTATCTCTCATCCAAAATGCATCAAACAAACACATTGACAACTACAGACACATTCAAACATAAAAAACACATATTGACAAACGTAGATAATTATAAAGTATTTAACTTCACAGTTTCTCCAGGTCCTTCCTAAATCGCCGACTGAAAATATATAAAATAAAAATGTGAAAGTATGCAGCCCAGGGATGCTATCGCTCATCCAAAATGCATCAAACAAACACATTGACAACTACAACAACTACAGACAACATTCAAACATAAACAAACACGTAACACATATTGAACAACGTAGATAATTGTAAAGTATTTTACTCACAGTTTCTCCAGGTCCTTCCTAAATCGCCGACTGAAAATATATAAAATAAAAATGTGAAAGTATGCAGCCCAGGGATGCTATCGCTCATCCAAAATGCATCAAACAAACACATTGACAACTACAGACACATTCAAACATAAACAAACACATATTGACAAACGTAGATAATTGTAAAGTATTTAACTTCACAGTTTCTCCAGGTCCTTCCTAAATCGCCGACTGAAAATATATAAAATAAAAATGTGAAAGTATGCAGCCCAGGGATGCTATCGCTCATCCAAAATGCATCAAACAAACACATTGACAACTACAACAACTACAGACAACATTCAAACATAAACAAACACGTAACACATATTGAACAACGTAGATAATTGTAAAGTATTTTACTCACAGTTTCTCCAGGTCCTTCCTAAATCGCCGACTGAAAATATATAAAATAAAAATGTGAAAGTATGCAGCCCAGGGATGCTATCGCTCATCCAAAATGCATCAAACATAAACAAATTGACAACTACAGACAACATTCAAACATAAACACATAACACATATTGACTAACGTAGATAATTGTAAAGTATTTAACTTCACAGTTTCTCCAGGTCCTTCCTAAATCGCCGACTGAAAATATATAAAATAAAAATGTGAAAGTATGCAGCCCAGGGATGCTATCGCTCATCCAAAATGCATCAAACAAACACATTGACAACTACAGACACATTCAAACATAAACAAACACATAACACATATTGAACAACGTAGATAATTGTAAAGTATTTTACTCACAGTTTCTCCAGGTCCTTCCTAAATCGCCGACTGAAAATATATAAAATAAAAATGTGAAAGTATGCAGCCCAGGGATGCTATCGCTCATCCAAAATGCATCAAACAAACACATTGACAACTACAACAACTACAGACAACATTCAAACATAAACAAACACGTAACACATATTGAACAACGTAGATAATTGTAAAGTATTTTACTCACAGTTTCTCCAGGTCCTTCCTAAATCGCCGACTGAAAATATATAAAATAAAAATGTGAAAGTATGCAGCCCAGGGATGCTATCGCTCATCCAAAATGCATCAAACAAACACATTGACAACTACAACAACTACAGACAACATTCAAACATAAACAAACACGTAACACATATTGAACAACGTAGATAATTGTAAAGTATTTTACTCACAGTTTCTCCAGGTCCTTCCTAAATCGCCGACTGAAAATATATAAAATAAAAATGTGAAAGTATGCAGCCCAGGGATGCTATCGCTCATCCAAAATGCATCAAACAAACACATTGACAACTACAGACACATTCAAACATAAAAAACACATATTGACAAACGTAGATAATTGTAAAGTATTTAACTTCACAGTTTCTCCAGGTCCTTCCTAAATCGCCGACTGAAAATATATAAAATAAAAATGTGAAAGTATAAAGACCAGGGATGCTATCTCTCATCCAAAATGCATCAAACAAACACATTGACAACTACAGACACATTCAAACATAAAAAACACATATTGACAAACGTAGATAATTATAAAGTATTTAACTTCACAGTTTCTCCAGGTCCTTCCTAAATCGCCGACTGAAAATATATAAAATAAAAATGTGAAAGTATGCAGCCCAGGGATGCTATCGCTCATCCAAAATGCATCAAACAAACACATTGACAACTACAACAACTACAGACAACATTCAAACATAAACACGTAACACATATTGACCAACGTAGATAATTGTAAAGTATTTAACTTCACAGTTTCTCCAGGTCCTTCCTAAATCGCCGACTGAAAATATATAAAATAAAAATGTGAAAGTATGCAGCCCAGGGATGCTATCGCTCATCCAAAATGCATCAAACAAACACATTGACAACTACAACAACTACAGACAACATTCAAACATAAACAAACACGTAACACATATTGAACAACGTAGATAATTGTAAAGTATTTTACTCACAGTTTCTCCAGGTCCTTCCTAAATCGCCGACTGAAAATATATAAAATAAAAATGTGAAAGTATGCAGCCCAGGGATGCTATCGCTCATCCAAAATGCATCAAACAAACACATTGACAACTACAGACACATTCAAACATAAACAAACACATATTGACAAACGTAGATAATTGTAAAGTATTTAACTCACAGTTTCTCCAGGTCCTTCCTAAATCGCCGACTGAAAATATATAAAATAAAAATGTGAAAGTATGCAGCCCAGGGATGCTATCGCTCATCCAAAATGCATCAAACAAACACATTGACAACTACACTACAGACAACATTCAAACATAAACAAACACTAACACATATTGACCAACGTAGATAATTGTAAAGTATTTTACTCACAGTTTCTCCAGGTCCTTCCTAAATCGCCGACTGAAAATATATAAAATAAAAATGTGAAAGTATGCAGCCCAGGGATGCTATCGCTCATCCAAAATGCATCAAACAAACACATTGACAACTACAACAACTACAGACAACATTCAAACATAAACAAACACATAACACATATTGAACAACGTAGATAATTGTAAAGTATTTTACTCACAGTTTCTCCAGGTCCTTCCTAAATCGCCGACTGAAAATATATAAAATAAAAATGTGAAAGTATGCAGCCCAGGGATGCTATCGCTCATCCAAAATGCATCAAACATAAACAAATTGACAACTACAGACACATTCAAACATAAACAAACACATATTGACAAACGTAGATAATTGTAAAGTATTTAACTCACAGTTTCTCCAGGTCCTTCCTAAATCGCCGACTGAAAATATATAAAATAAAAATGTGAAAGTATGCAGACCAGGGATGCTATCTCTCATCCAAAATGCATCAAACAAACACATTGACAACTACAACAACTACAGACAACATTCAAACATAAACAAACACGTAACACATATTGAACAACGTAGATAATTGTAAAGTATTTTACTCACAGTTTCTCCAGGTCCTTCCTAAATCGCCGACTGAAAATATATAAAATAAAAATGTGAAAGTGTGCAGCCCAGGGATGCTATCGCTCATCCAAAATGCATCAAACAAACACATTGACAACTACAGACAACATTCAAACATAAACAAACACATAACACATATTGAACAACGTAGATAATTGTAAAGTATTTTACTCACAGTTTCTCCAGGTCCTTCCTAAATCGCCGACTGAAAATATATAAAATAAAAATGTGAAAGTATGCAGCCCAGGGATGCTATCGCTCATCCAAAATGCATCAAACAAACACATTGACAACTACAACAACTACAGACAACATTCAAACATAAACAAACACGTAACACATATTGAACAACGTAGATAATTGTAAAGTATTTTACTCACAGTTTCTCCAGGTCCTTCCTAAATCGCCGACTGAAAATATATAAAATAAAAATGTGAAAGTATGCAGCCCAGGGATGCTATCGCTCATCCAAAATGCATCAAACATAAACAAATTGACAACTACAGACAACATTCAAACATAAACACGTAACACATATTGACAAACGTAGATAATTGTAAAGTATTTAACTCACAGTTTCTCCAGGTCCTTCCTAAATCGCCGACTGAAAATATATAAAATAAAAATGTGAAAGTATGCAGACCAGGGATGCTATCTCTCATCCAAAATGCATCAAACAAACACATTGACATCTACAACAACTACAGACAACATTCAAACATAAACAAACACGTAACACATATTGAACAACGTAGATAATTGTAAAGTATTTTACTCACAGTTTCTCCAGGTCCTTCCTAAATCGCCGACTGAAAATATATAAAATAAAAATGTGAAAGTATGCAGCCCAGGGATGCTATCGCTCATCCAAAATGCATCAAACAAACACATTGACAACTACAACAACTACAGACAACATTCAAACATAAACAAACACGTAACACATATTGAACAACGTAGATAATTGTAAAGTATTTTACTCACAGTTTCTCCAGGTCCTTCCTAAATCGCCGACTGAAAATATATAAAATAAAAATGTGAAAGTATGCAGCCCAGGGATGCTATCGCTCATCCAAAATGCATCAAACAAACACATTGACAACTACAGACAACATTCAAACATAAACAAACACATAACACATATTGAACAACGTAGATAATTGTAAAGTATTTTACTCACAGTTTCTCCAGGTCCTTCCTAAATCGCCGACTGAAAATATATAAAATAAAAATGTGAAAGTATGCAGCCCAGGGATGCTATCGCTCATCCAAAATGCATCAAACATAAACAAATTGACAACTACAGACAACATTCAAACATAAACACGTAACACATATTGACAACGTAGATAATTGTAAAGTATTTAACTTCACAGTTTCTCCAGGTCCTTCCTAAATCGCCGACTGAAAATATATAAAATAAAAATGTGAAAGTATGCAGCCCAGGGATGCTATCTCTCATCCAAAATGCATCAAACAAACACATTGACAACTACAACAACTACAGACAACATTCAAACATAAACAAACACGTAACACATATTGAACAACGTAGATAATTGTAAAGTATTTTACTCACAGTTTCTCCAGGTCCTTCCTAAATCGCCGACTGAAAATATATAAAATAAAAATGTGAAAGTATGCAGCCCAGGGATGCTATCGCTCATCCAAAATGCATCAAACAAACACATTGACAACTACAGACACATTCAAACATAAACAAACACATATTGACAAACGTAGATAATTGTAAAGTATTTAACTTCAGTTTCTCCAGGTCCTTCCTAAATCGCCGACTGAAAATATATAAAATAAAAATGTGAAAGTATAAAGACCAGGGATGCTATCTCTCATCCAAAATGCATCAAACAAACACATTGACAACTACAGACAACATTCAAACATAAACAAACACATAACACATATTGAACAACGTAGATAATTGTAAAGTATTTTACTCACAGTTTCTCCAGGTCCTTCCTAAATCGCCGACTGAAAATATATAAAATAAAAATGTGAAAGTATGCAGCCCAGGGATGCTATCGCTCATCCAAAATGCATCAAACAAACACATTGACAACTACAACAACTACAGACAACATTCAAACATAAACAAACACGTAACACATATTGAACAACGTAGATAATTGTAAAGTATTTTACTCACAGTTTCTCCAGGTCCTTCCTAAATCGCCGACTGAAAATATATAAAATAAAAATGTGAAAGTATGCAGCCCAGGGATGCTATCGCTCATCCAAAATGCATCAAACAAACACATTGACAACTACAGACACATTCAAACATAAACAAACACATAAACATATTGACAAACGTAGATAATTGTAAAGTATTTTACTCACAGTTTCTCCAGGTCCTTCCTAAATCGCCGACTGAAAATATATAAAATAAAAATGTGAAAGTATGCAGCCCAGGGATGCTATCTCTCATCCAAAATGCATCAAACAAACATATTGACAACTACAACAACTACAGACAACATTCAAACATAAACAAACACGTAACACATATTAAACAACGTATATAATTGTAAAGTATTTTACTCACAGTTTCTCCAGGTCCTTCCTAAATCGCCGACTGAAAATATATAAAATAAAAATGTGAAAGTGTGCAGCCCAGGGATGCTATCGCTCATCCAAAATGCATCAAACAAACACATTGACAACTACAACAACTACAGACAACATTCAAACATAAACAAACACGTAACACATATTGAACAACGTAGATAATTGTAAAGTATTTTACTCACAGTTTCTCCAGGTCCTTCCTAAATCGCCGACTAAAAATATATAAAATAAAAATGTGAAAGTATGCAGCCCAGGGATTCTATCTCTCATCCAAAATGCACCAAACAAACACATTGACAACTACAATAACTACAGACAACATTCAAACATAAACAAACACGTAACACATATTAAACAACGTATATAATTGTAAAGTATTTTACTCACAGTTTCTCCAGGTACTTCTAAATCGCCGACTGAAAATATATAAAATAAAAATGTGAAAGTGTGCAGCCCAGGGATGCTATCGCTCATCCAAAGTGCATCAAACAAACACATTGACAACTACAGACACATTCAAACATAAACAAACACATATTGACAAACGTAGATAATTGTAAAGTATTTTACTCACAGTTTCTCCATGTCCTTCCTAAATCGCCGACTAAAAATATATAAAATAAAAATGTGAAAGTATGCAGCCCAGGGATTCTATCTCTCATCCAAAATGCACCAAACAAACACATTGACAACTACAACAACTACAGACAACATTCAAACATAAACAAACACGTAACACATATTAAACAACGTATATAATTGTAAAGTATTTTACTCACAGTTTCTCCAGGTCCTTCCTAAATCGCCGACTGAAAATATATAAAATAAAAATGTGAAAGTGTGCAGCCCAGGGATGCTATCGCTCATCCAAAATGCATCAAACAAACACATTGACAACTACAGACACATTCAAACATAAACAAACACATATTGACAAACGTAGATAATTGTAAAGTATTTTACTCACAGTTTCTCCAGGTCCTTCCTAAATCGCCGACTGAAAATATATAAAATAAAAATGTGAAAGTATGCAGCCCAGGGATGCTATCGCTCATCCAAAATGCATCAAACAAACACATTGACAACTACAGACACATTCAAACATAAACAAACACATATTGACAAACGTAGATAATTGTAAAGTATTTAACTTCACAGTTTCTCCAGGTCCTTCCTAAATCGCCGACTGAAAATATATAAAATAAAAATGTGAAAGTATAAAGACCAGGGATGCTATCTCTCATCCAAAATGCATCAAACAAACACATTGACAACTACAACAACTACAGACAACATTCAAACATAAACAAACACATAACACATATTAAACAACGTATATAATTGTAAAGTATTTTACTCACAGTTTCTCCAGGTCCTTCCTAAATCGTCGTTGACCCGATTTTGTTATGTCAACAAACGTCATATGCGACGCTTGGTTAGTAGGGAAATACTGGATTCTGTGACAAATATTTGGAGAAAAAAATGACATGTAATAAGAAATTACATTCTGTAGATCTAGTTCCATATATATAATAAATATAATTCTATGTGACCTCTATTGTGGGGGTCAATAATGACTCCAGATTCACTATTTGAGCACATGTAGTAAGTAGTTCACTAGGTGATGCTGCATGCAAAATATCAAAAGCTCTATAGGAAACATGCCATGCTTCCACCGCCGGATGGCAACTATGTTTTGGGAATGAATAGATAATCGAGAAGATTTTTGAATTATTGGTACCATTTGACCTATAATGACCTAGTTTGAGCATCCTAAGGTGATCACCTCATGGTGAGATGTCGCTTGGAGCTTGTTTCACAATCGAGTAAAATATTTTAAAAAGCAAAATAACAAACTATCATCATTGGGTACAAAACTAATGTTTGACCTACTTATGGTGTACAGGACCAGATCATCACAATAGAAACTAGACAATCTTCTTGTATCAATATTGGGTCAAACATAAAGACTATACTGACAAGATCCTCTCCACAAACTTAACCCTTTCAACACCACAGACCTCTAAATAGGTTTACAAAAAATGATGAGCTGTCTCATCGGTATCTGCACTCGCTGCCAGTAATATTACTATTTTTAGACAAAATTACCCATTTGTAATGGTCCAAATGTGATTTTAATATTAATTTATTGGTCTGAAAATATCATGCACCAGTCCATGTCAGTTCATGTCAGTTATTTGGTGTTGAATTCACCAGTCCATGTCAGTTACTTGGTGTTGAATGCACCAGTCCATGTCAGTTACTTGGTGTTGAATGCACCAGTCCATGTCAGTTACTTGGTGTTGAATGCACCAGTCCATGTCAGTTACTTGGTGTTGAATGCACCAGTCCATGTCAGTTACTTGGTGTTGAATGCACCAGTCCATGTCAGTTACTTGGTGTTGAATGCACCAGTCCATGTCAGTTACTTGGTGTTGAATGCACCAGTCCATGTCAGTTACTTGGTGTTGAATGCACCAGTCCATGTCAGTTACTTGGTGTTGAATGCACCAGTCCATGTCAGTTACTTGGTGTTGAATGCACCAGTCCATGTCAGTTACTTGGTGTTGAATGCACCAGTCCATGTCAGTTACTTGGTGTTGAATGCACCAGTCCATGTCAGTTACTTGGTGTTGAATGCACCAGTCCATGTCAGTTACTTGGTGTTGAATGCACCAGTCCATGTCAGTTACTTGGTGTTGAATGCACCAGTCCATGTCAGTTACTTGGTGTTGAATGCACCAGTCCATGTCAGTTACTTGGTGTTGAATGCACCAGTCCATGTCAGTTACTTGGTGTTGAATGCACCAGTCCATGTCAGTTACTTGGTGTTGAATGCACCAGTCCATGTCAGTTACTTGGTGTTGAATGCACCAGTCCATGTCAGTTACTTGGTGTTGAATGCACCAGTCCATGTCAGTTACTTGGTGTTGAATGCACCAGTCCATGTCAGTTACTTGGTGTTGAATGGGTTAAGCCTAGATGTTTTACCCATTATCTGATCACCAGGATTACCATTAGAGAAAACTTAGTAGAGGTTCACTAGGCAATGGATAGTGCAGTGGCACCGTATAAGCTTTAGGTGCGAAAGGTCCGGAGTTCAAGCCCCGCTGGAGCCGTTACGATTATGCCCTTAGGCAAGGCATTTAAATTCCACATTGCAATGGATTCCATTAAGAATGAGGCCTCGAGAGTGATTAATGTAAGTTGTAAGAACTTGTTTCACAATCGAGCTAAAAAATAAATTTGTATAATCTAATGTAGTAGCCAAATCAATGTTCATAACAAAGGCCCAAATCTCATGTAGTCTCAGTAATATCTATAGAGGTGGGATAGATATGGCGACTACTTATCCGCTGCATGATAGCTCAATGGCTGCCGTTTGTATGGAGATATAATAGCATATTAACCTAAATCTCTATGAAGGAAAGGATTAATGGCTGTCGTTTGTATGGAGATATAATAGCATATCAGGGTTCATTCTAGGTCAGAATTTTTGGGAGAAGTGAGAAAGCGCATGATCGCTTCCTTAAATGGTGTTCTTTAATATACTTCTGCAAAATTGGGTTAAAATGCACAGTACAACAATGAAATACAACATTTGAATAGAAGGAGTGCTTTATAATGGGCCATAATATAATATATCTTACTAGACAAAGTTGTTTCAAAATCGTAAAAACCAAAAAATAATTTTTTTAGGGAGAAGTGGACCCCAGAGGGTGAAGTCAGGGTCCCTAGGGCAACAATTTCGCCCACATCGCCCTCTAGAATGATCCCTGCATATTAACATAAATCTCTATAAAGGAAAGGTTAAATAACTTGCAGTTTCTCGTTAAAAGTATTTTATCTTGCAAATAGTTTGCTCTAGATTTTAATGTCAATAACGATTTTTTTTTATACTAAAGACCAAACTCTTAAATGATCTTGTTTTAAAAGTGGACGTAATGACATTTAAGAAGCGTTATCCATAATTGCTAAGTACTGGTGGTCCCAGGAAGCGCAGCAATTCTATAAGCTGCCAGCATTCGTAGTAATCGAGCTAAAATAATTAGTATAGAACAACTAAGCTTGCAAACTTTGGATGTGAAATACAGAATTTAAAAAAGTGCTAACAAGATTTGTAAAAATATTTGTTTAAATCCAAAATGAAGCAACTGCCTTCCTTATATTAATTAGTCTTTTTATTATTTATGCTGTTTTTACAAATTTCCAAAATTCCCTGACTTTTGCCCAATTTTAAATTACAAAATTTCCCCCGACTGGAAACCCTGTATAATACACGAGTGTTAACTAAACGCCCAAATGGTTCACCAGCAGCGAGGGTAAATAAGCTCAATGTTCATCATACACATTTAACCTTTTATAGATGATTCATGCAGTGTACAAGCTCTAACAGAATACAAGCGTTGCAAAGGTGCATCCAGGTAAACACCAAGGGGGGTGCTTAGTAACACTAGCCACGGGCAGCAAAGTCGGCCGATTTTAGGCAGTCCGTGGCTATGCTCTCCGAAAATTTTGAAAAACCGAATACCAAATGTTGCAATATCCCGGTATACATGGTATAAAATGATGGTGCAATTTCCTAGTACATATGGTATAAAATGATGGTGCAATTTCCCGGTATACATGGTATAAAATGATGGTGCAATTTCCCGGAATACATGGTATAAAATGATGGTGCAATTTCCCGGTATACATGGTATAAAATGATGGTGCAATTTCCTAGTACATATGGTATAAAATGATGGTGCAATTTCCTAGTACATATGGTATAAAATGATGGTGCAATTTCCTGGTACATATGGTATAAAATGATGATGCAATTTCCAGGTGCATATCGTATAAAATGATGGTGCAATTTCCTGGTACATATGGTATAAAATGATGGTGCAATTTCCTGGTACATATGGTATAAAATGATGATGCATATTGTATAAAATGATGGTGCAATTTCCTGGTGCATATGGTATAAAATGATGGTGCAATTTCCTGGTACATATGGTATAAAATGATGGTGCAATTTCCTGGTACATATGGTATAAAATGATGTGCAATTTCCTGGTGCATATGGTATAAAATGGTGCAATTTCCTGGTGCATATGGTATAAAATGATGGTGCAATTCCCTGGTACATATGGTATAAAATGATGGTGCAATTTCCTGGTGCATATGGTATAAAATGATGGTGCAATTTCCTGGTACATATAGCATAAAATGATGGTGCATATGGTATAAAATGATGGTGCAATTTCCTAGTACATATGGTATAAAATGGTGCAATTTCCTGGTGCATATGGTATAAAATGATGGTGCAATTTCCTGGTGCATATGGTATAAAATGATGGTGCAATTTCCTGGTGCATATGGTATAAAATGATGGTGCAATTTCCTGGTACATATGGTATAAAATGATGGTGCAATTCCCTGGTATATATGGTATAAAATGATGGTGCAATTTCCTGGTGCATATGGTATAAAATGATGGTGCAATTTCCTGGTGCATATTGTATAAAATGATGGTGCAATTTCCTGGTACATATGGTATAAAATGATGGTGCAATTCCCTGGTATATATGGTATAAAATGATGGTGCATATGGTATAAAATGATGGTGCAATTTCCTGGTGCATATGGTATAAAATGATGGTGCAATTTCCTGGTACATATGGTATAAAATGATGGTGCAATTTCCTGGTATACATGGTATAAAATGATGGTGCAATTTCCTGGTGCATATTGTATAAAATGATGGTGCAATTTCCTGGTGCATATTGTATAAAATGATGGTGCAATTTCCTGGTACATATGGTATAAAATGATGGTGCAATTCCCTGGTATATATGGTATAAAATGATGGTGCATATGGTATAAAATGATGGTGCAATTTCCTGGTGCATATGGTATAAAATGATGGTGCAATTTCCTGGTACATATGGTATAAAATGATGGTGCAATATCCCGGTATACATGGTATAAAATGATGGTGCAATTTCCCAGTATACATGGTATAAAATGATGGTGCAATTTCCCGGTATACATGGTATAAAATGATGGTGCAATTTCCTGGTACATATGGTATAAAATGATGGTGCAATTTCCCGGTATACATGGTATAAAATGATGGTGCAATTTCCTGGTACATATGGTATAAAATGATGGTGCAATTTCCTGGTACATATGGTATAAAATGATGGTGCAATTTCCTGGTACATATGGTATAAAATGGTGCAATTCCCTGGTACATATGGTATAAAATGATGGTGCAATTTCCTGGTACATATGGTATAAAATGATGGTGCATATGGTATAAAATGATGGTGCAATTTCCCAGTATACATGGTATAAAATGATGGTGCAATATCCCGGTATACATGGTATAAAATGATGGTGCAATTTCCCGGTATACATGGTATAAAATGATGGTGCAATTTCCTAGTACATATGGTATAAAATGATGGTGCAATTTCCTGGTGCATATGGTATAAAATGATGGTGCAATTTCCTGGTACATATGGTATAAAATGATGGTGCAATTCCCTAGTATATATGGTATAAAATGATGGTGCATATGGTATAAAATGATGGTGCAATTTCCCAGTATACATGGTATAAAATGATGGTGCAATATCCCGGTATACATGGTATAAAATGATGGTGCAATTTCCCGGTATACATGGTATAAAATGATGGTGCAATTTCCTAGTACATATGATATAAAATGATGGTGCAATTTCCTGGTGCATATGGTATAAAATGATGGTGCAATTTCCTGGTACATATGGTATAAAATGATGGTGCAATTTCCTGGTACATATGGTATAAAATGGTGCAATTCCCTGGTACATATGGTATAAAATGATGGTGCAATTTCCTGGTACATATGGTATAAAATGATGGTGCAATTTCCTGGAATACATCGTATAAAATGATGGTGCAATTTCCTGGTGCATATTGTATAAAATGATGGTGCAATTTCCTGGTGCATATTGTATAAAATGATGGTGCAATTTCCTGGTACATATGGTATAAAATGATGGTGCAATTCCCTGGTATATATGGTATAAAATGATGGTGCATATGGTATAAAATGATGGTGCAATTTCCTGGTGCATATGGTATAAAATGATGGTGCAATATCCCGGTATATATGGTATAAAATGATGGTGCATATGGTATAAAATGATGGTGCATATGGTATAAAATGATGGTGCAATATCCCGGTATACATGGTATAAAATGATGGTGCAATTTCCCGGTATACATGGTATAAAATGATGGTGCAATTTCCTGGTATATATGGTATAAAATGATGGTGCAATTTCCTGGTACATATGGTATAAAATGATGGCAATTTCCTGGTAAATGGTATAAAATGGTGCAATTCCCTGGTATAATGGTATAAAATGATGGTGCATATGGTATAAAATGATGGTGCAATTTCCTGGTATACATGGTATAAAATGATGGTGCAATTTCCTGGTACATATGGTATAAAATGATGGTGCAATTTCCTGTCATATGGTATAAAATGATGGTATAAAATGATGGTGCAATTTCCTGGTACATATGGTATAAAATGATGGTGCAATTTCCTGGTACATATGGTATAAAATGATGGTGCAATTTCCTGGTGCATATGGTATAAAATGATGGTGCAATTTCCTGGTACATATGGTATAAAATGGTGCAATTTCCTGGTACATATGGTATAAAATGATGGTGCAATTTCCTGGTACATATGGTATAAAATGATGGTGCAATTTCCTGGTATACATGGTATAAAATGATGGTGCAATTCCGGTATACATGTATAAAATGATGGTGCAATTTCCTGGTGCATATGGTATAAAATGGTGCAATTTCCTGGTACATATGGTATAAAATGATGGTGCAATTTCCTGGTGCATATGGTATAAAATGATGGTGCAATTTCCTGGTGCATATGGTATAAAATGATGGTGCAATTTCCTGGTACATATGGTATAAAATGATGGTGCAATTCCCTAGTATATATGGTATAAAATGATGGTGCATATGGTATAAAATGATGGTGCAATTTCCTGGTGCATATGGTATAAAATGATGGTGCAATTTCCTGGTGCATATGGTATAAAATGATGGTGCAATTTCCTGGTACATATGGTATAAAATGATGGTGCAATTCCCTAGTATATATGGTATAAAATGATGGTGCATATGGTATAAAATGATGGTGCAATTTCCTGGTGCATATGGTATAAAATGATGGTGCAATATCCTGGTACATATGGTATAAAATGATGGTGCAATATCCCGGTATACATGGTATAAAATGATGGTGCAATTTCCCAGTATACATGGTATAAAATGATGGTGCAATTTCCTGGTATACATGGTATAAAATGATGGTGCAATATCCCGGTATACATGGTATAAAATGATGGTGCAATTTCCCAGTATACATGGTATAAAATGATGGTGCAATTTCCCGGTATACATGGTATAAAATGATGGTGCAATATCCCGGTATACATGGTATAAAATGATGGTGCAATTTCCCGGTATACATGGTATAAAATGATGGTGCAATTTCCTGGTACATATGATATAAAATGATGGTGCAATTTCCTGGTGCATATGGTATAAAATGATGGTGCAATTTCCTGGTACATATGGTATAAAATGGTGCAATTCCCTGGTACATATGGTATAAAATGATGGTGCAATTTCCTGGTACATATGGTATAAAATGATGGTGCAATTTCCTGGAATACATCGTATAAAATGATGGTGCAATTTCCTGGTGCATATTGTATAAAATGATGGTGCAATTTCCTGGTGCATATTGTATAAAATGATGGTGCAATTCCTGTACATATGGTATAAAAGATGTGCATTCCTTATGGTGCATATGGTATAAAATGATGGTGCAATTTCCTGGTGCATATTGTATAAAATGATGGTGCAATTCCTGGTACATATGGTATAAAATGATGGTGCAATTCCCTAGTATATATGGTATAAAATGATGGTGCATATGGTATAAAATGATGGTGCAATTTCCTGGTGCATATGGTATAAAATGATGGTGCAATATCCTGGTACATATGGTATAAAATGATGGTGCAATATCCCAGTATACATGGTATAAAATGATGGTGCAATTTCCCAGTATACATGGTATAAAATGATGGTGCAATTTCCCAGTATACATGGTATAAAATGATGGTGCAATTTCCTAGTATACATGGTATAAAATGATGGTGCAATATCCCGGTATACATGGTATAAAATGATGGTGCAATTTCCCGGTATACATAGTATAAAATGATGGTGCAATTTCCCGGTATACATAGTATAAAATGATGGTGCAATATCCCGGTATACATGGTATAAAATGATGGTGCAATTTCCTGGTGCATATGGTATAAAATGATGGTGCAATTTCCTGGTGCATATGGTATAAAATGATGGTGCAATTTCCTGGTACATATGGTATAAAATGGTGCAATTTCCTGGTGCATATGGTATAAAATGATGGTGCAATTCCCTGGTACATATGGTATAAAATGATGGTGCAATTTCCTGGTATACATGGTATAAAATGATGGTGCAATTTCCTGGTATACATCGTATAAAATGATGGTGCAATTTCCTGGTGCATATGGTATAAAATGGTGCAATTTCCTGGTGCATATGGTATAAAATGATGTGCAATTTCCGGTATAATGGTATAAAATGATGGTGCATTTCCTGTACATATGGTATAAAATGATGGTGCAATTTCCTGTGCATATGGTATAAAATGATGGTGCAATTTCCTGGTACATATGGTATAAAATGGGCAATTCCTGGTACTATGGTATAAAATGATGGTGCAATTTCCTGGTACATATGGTATAAAATGATGGTGCAATTTCCTGGTATACATGGTATAAAATGATGGTGCAATTTCCTGGTGCATATGGTATAAAATGATGGTGCAATTTCCTGGTGCATATGGTATAAAATGATGGTGCAATTTCCTGGTATATATGGTATAAAATGATGGTGCAATTTCCTGGTACATATGGTATAAAATGATGGTGCAATTCCAGTATACATGGTATAAAATGATGGTGCAATTTCCCGGTATACATGGTATAAAATGATGGTGCAATATCCCGGTATACATGGTATAAAATGATGGTGCAATTTCCCGGTATACATGGTATAAAATGATGGTGCAATTTCCTGGTACATAGTATAATATGATGGTGCAATTTCCAGTATACATGGTATAAAATGATGGTGCAATTTCCCGGTATACATGGTATAAAATGATGGTGCAATTTCCTGGTACATATGATATAATATGATGGTGCAATTTCCTGGTGCATATGGTATAAAATGATGGTGCAATTTCCTGGTACATATGGTATAAAATGGTGCAATTCCCTGGTACATATGGTATAAAATGATGGTGCAATTTCCTGGTACATATGGTATAAAATGATGGTGCAATTTCCTGGAATACATCGTATAAAATGATGGTGCAATTTCCTGGTGCATATGGTATAAAATGATGGTGCAATTTCCTGGTGCATATTGTATAAAATGATGGTGCAATTTCCTGGTACATATGGTATAAAATGATGGTGCAATTCCCTAGTATATATGGTATAAAATGATGGTGCATATGGTATAAAATGATGGTGCAATTTCCCAGTATACATGGTATAAAATGATGGTGCAATATCCCGGTATACATGGTATAAAATGATGGTGCAATTTCCCGGTATACATGGTATAAAATGATGGTGCAATTTCCTAGTACATATGGTATAAAATGATGGTGCAATTTCCTGGTGCATATGGTATAAAATGATGGTGCAATTTCCTGGTACATATGGTATAAAATGATGGTGCAATTCCCTGGTATATATGGTATAAAATGATGGTGCAATTTCCTGGTACATATGGTATAAAATGATGTGCAATTTCCTGGTATACATGTATAAAATGATGGTGCAATTCTGATGGTGCAATTCTGTATTTGTCATATGGTATAAAATGATGGTGCAATTTCCTGGTGCATATGGTATAAAATGATGGTGCAATTTCCGTACATGGTATAAAATGATGGTGCAATTTCCGGTATATGGTATAAATGATGGTGCATTCTGGTAATATGGTATAAAATGATGGTGCAATTTCCTGTATACATGTATAAAATGATGGTGCAATTTCCTGGTATACATGGTATAAAATGATGGTGCAATTTCCTGGTATACATGGTATAAAATGATGGTGCAATATCCCGGTATACATGGTATAAAATGATGGTGCAATTTCCCGGTATACATGGTATAAAATGATGGTGCAATTTCCCGGTATACATGGTATAAAATGATGGTGCAATATCCCGGTATAATGGTATAAAATGATGGTGCAATTTCCTGGTGCATATGGTATAAAATGATGGTGCAATTTCCTGGTCATATGGTATAAAATGATGGTGCAATTTCCGGTATATATGGTATAAAATGGTGCAATTTCCTGGTGCATATGGTATAAAATGATGTGCAATTTCCTGGTACATATGGTATAAAATGATGGTGCAATTTCCTGGTATACATGGTATAAAATGATGGTGCAATTTCCGGTATACATCGTATAAAATGATGGTGCAATTTCCTGGTGCATATGGTATAAAATGGTGCAATTTCCTGGTGCATATGGTATAAAATGATGGTGCAATTTCCTGGTATACATGGTATAAAATGATGGTGCAATTTCCTGGTGCATATGGTATAAAATGATGGTGCAATTTCCTGGTACATATGGTATAAAATGATGGTGCAATTCCCTGGTATATATGGTATAAAATGATGGTGCATATGGTATAAAATGATGGTGCAATTTCCTGGTGCATATGGTATAAAATGATGGTGCAATTTCCTGGTACATATGGTATAAAATGGTGCAATTCCCTGGTACATATGGTATAAAATGATGGTGCAATTTCCTGGTACATATGGTATAAAATGATGGTGCAATTTCCTGGAATACATGGTATAAAATGATGGTGCAATTTCCTGGTGCATATGGTATAAAATGATGGTGCAATTTCCTGGTGCATATTGTATAAAATGATGGTGCAATTTCCTGGTACATATGGTATAAAATGATGGTGCAATTCCCTGGTATATATGGTATAAAATGATGGTGCATATGGTATAAAATGATGGTGCAATTTCCTGGTGCATATGGTATAAAATGATGGTGCAATATCCTGGTACATATGGTATAAAATGATGGTGCAATATCCCGGTATACATGGTATAAAATGATGGTGCAATTTCCCAGTATACATGGTATAAAATGATGGTGCAATTTCCCGGTATACATGGTATAAAATGATGGTGCAATTTCCTGGTACATATGGTATAAAATGATGGTGCAATTTCCCGGTATACATGGTATAAAATGATGGTGCAATTTCCCGGTATACATGGTATAAAATGATGGTGCAATTTCCTGGTACATATGGTATAAAATGATGGTGCAATTTCCTGGTACATATGGTATAAAATGGTGCAATTCCCTGGTACATATGGTATAAAATGATGGTGCAATTTCCTGGTACATATGGTATAAAATGATGGTGCAATTTCCTGGAATACATCGTATAAAATGATGGTGCAATTTCCTGGTGCATATTGTATAAAATGATGGTGCAATTTCCTGGTGCATATTGTATAAAATGATGGTGCAATTTCCTGGTACATATGGTATAAAATGATGGTGCAATTCCCTAGTATATATGGTATAAAATGATGGTGCAATTTCCTGGTGCATATGGTATAAAATGATGGTGCAATTTCCTGGTACATATGGTATAAAATGATGGTGCAATTCCCTAGTATATATGGTATAAAATGATGGTGCAATTTCCTGGTGCATATGGTATAAAATGATGGTGCAATTTCCTGGTACATATGGTATAAAATGATGGTGCAATTCCCTAGTATATATGGTATAAAATGATGGTGCATATGGTATAAAATGATGGTGCAATTTCCTGGTACATATGGTATAAAATGATGGTGCAATTTCCCGGTATACATGGTATAAAATGATGGTGCAATTTCCCGGTATACATGGTATAAAATGATGGTGCAATTTCCTGGTATATATGGTATAAAATGATGGTGCAATTTCCTGGTGCATATGGTATAAAATGATGGTGCAATTTCCTGGTACATATGGTATAAAATGGTGCAATTCCCTGGTACATATGGTATAAAATGATGGTGCAATTTCCTGGTACATATGGTATAAAATGATGGTGCAATTTCCTGGTATACATGGTATAAAATGATGGTGCAATTTCCTGGTGCATATTGTATAAAATGATGGTGCAATTTCCTGGTACATATGGTATAAAATGATGGTGCAATTTCCTGGTATATATGGTATAAAATGATGGTGCATATGGTATAAAATGATGGTGCATATGGTATAAAATGATGGTGCAATTTCCTGGTGCATATGGTATAAAATGATGGTGCAATTTCCTGGTACATATGGTATAAAATGATGGTGCAATATCCCGGTATACATGGTATAAAATGATGGTGCAATTTCCCAGTATACATGGTATAAAATGATGGTGCAATTTCCTGGTATACATGGTATAAAATG